>CM042091.1:531144-561144 GCA_023512835.1 Taxillus chinensis | reverse complement strand
ACATTTACAAAGTATTCTTCAATTAGTCATTTTTCATTTTGTGTAAAAAAAGAAAATTGTACAAGTAATACTTGTCTTTTTAATGGTCGGGATAGCTCAGTTGGTAGAGCAGAGGACTGAAAATCCTCGTGTCACCAGTTCAAATCTGGTTCCTGGCACAGGATGATCAATTTGATTGATCCAATTCATTGATTATATTATGGATCAACATTCATTTCATTAGGAGGTTATTCCATTTGAGATGAATTGCGACTATCAAATTATCAAATTCTAATTGTATTGCTTTTTTGATGTTATTTATGTTTATGTTCTATATCGAATTTATTTTAATATATATTATTAATTTAATTAGGTTAAGTATACCAATTAATTGTGGATAGGAAAAAATTCATATGGAATTCACCTAAAAAAGAATGAGGAAAAAAATGATACTTGAAGTCTACAATCGAATAGCTCTTTGATCTTTTTTATTTAATTATTTGGTATTGCTTCTATCGATTAATTTCATTTTGTCATTTTATGATGATAAATAACCTACTTAACTCAGTGGTTAGAGTACCGCTTTCATACGGCGGGAGTCATTGGTTCAAATCCAATAGTAGGTTTAGAACTGAATGATTGGGAGATACTTTCGTTTTTCTACCCCCCCCCCTTCTTTTTGATCCTTTTCTTTTTATTTCATTTTTTAATTCCATTGATTTTTTTTTCGTTACACCAAAATTTTATTCCAATTGATTCTATTTTTATTTTATTCAATTGGCAGCAGAAAATAGAGTATATAAACAGAGCTTATCTATTACACCAACCAGTTAAATCAAATTGATAGCCTCAACGCGTGTCCTCGCTCGTCGGAGAGCAAGTCCGGCCTCGATTCTTTTTCTCTTCCCTTTCGCTTTCCTCAAGTTAGCTTCCGCTATTTCCAGAGTTTGCCGGGCTTCTTGTGGATCAATATCAATACTCTTCTCTGCGTCGTTTACTAAAATAGTGATTTCATTATTTCCGATTCTAGCAAAACCGCCCATCAAAGCCATCGTTAACCATTTGTCGTTAAGGCGTATTCTCAAAATACCTATATCTACAGCTGTAGCAATAGGGGCGTGATTTGGTAATAGACCAATTTGGCCACTATTGGTAGATAAAATTATTTCTTTCACTTCGGAATCCCAAACAATTCGATTAGGAGTCAATACACACAGGTTTAGGGTCATCTCTTCAATTTGCTCTCCGTTTATAAGTTCATAGCCTTCGCGGTAACTTCATCAATGTTACCTACCAAATAAAAAGCCTGTTCAGGAAGACTATCTAATTCTCCTGAAAAGATCAATTGAAACCCCCGAATTGTTTCTGTTAAACCAACATATTTTCCTGGAGAACCGGTAAATACTTCTGCCACGAAAAAAAGGTTGTGATAAGAAACGCTCAATTTTTCGTGCTCTTGCTACGGTTAAACGATCTTCTTCGGATAATTCGTCCAACCCAAGAATAGCTATAATATCCTGAAGTTCTTTGTAACGTTGTAAAGTTTGCTTCACTCTTTGCGAAATTTCATAATGTTCTTCACCAACAATCCGAGGTTGGAGCATAGTTGACGTTGACTCTAAAGGGTCTACTGCCGGATAAATGCCTTTGGCAGCTAATCCTCTTGAGAGTACGGTAGTAGCATCTAAATGTGCAAATGTCGTGGCAGGAGCGGGGTCAGTTAAGTCGTCTGCAGGTACATAAACTGCTTGAATAGACGTTATGGACCCTTCCTTGGTAGAAGTAATTCTTTCTTGTAAAGAACCCATTTCGGTACTAAGGGTCGGTTGATAACCCACAGCAGAAGGCATTCTACCCAATAGAGCGGATACCTCAGATCCCGCTTGAACGAAACGGAAAATATTGTCGATAAATAGAAGTACGTCTTGTTCATTAACATCTCTAAAAAATTCTGCCATAGTTAAGGCAGTCAAACCTACTCTCATACGAGCTCCCGGTGGTTCGTTCATCTGACCGTAGACTAGAGCAACTTTTGATTCCTCAATCTTTTGGTTATTTATGACTCCCGATTCTTTCATTTCCATGTAAAGATCATTTCCTTCACGAGTACGTTCACCCACTCCGCCAAATACGGATACACCCCCCGTGAGCTTTAGCAATATTGTTGATCAATTCCATAATGAGTACTGTTTTACCCACGCCAGCTCCCCCCGAATAGCCCTATTTTTCCTCCACGTCGATAAGGAGCTAAAAGATCTACCACCTTAATTCCTGTTTCAAAAATAGATAATTTTGTATCTAATTGGATAAAGGCGGGCGCGGATCTGTGAATTGGAAATGTCGTGCAAGTATCAACAGGACCTAAATTATCAACCGGCTCTCCAAGTACGTTGAAAATTCGTCCGAGAGTTGCTTCACCGACTGGAACACTGAGAGGAGCTCCCGTGTCAATCACTTCCATTCCTCTCATTAGACCAGCTGTAGCACTCATAGCTACGGCCCGAACTCGATTATTTCCTAATAATTGTTGTACCTCACAAGTAACATTAAGTGGTTGACTGATAGTCTCTTGACCTTTAACTACCAGAGCGTTATAAATATTAGGCATCTTCCCCGGGGGAAAAGCTACATCCAATACCGGACCGATGATTTGATCGATCCGACCAAAGTTTTTTTTTTCAGGCACAGAAAACCCAAAACTAGAAGTAGTAGCATTGATTCTCATAATAAATAAAATAATAAAAAAAAAATATGTTGAAGTTTTTTAAACAAATTCTTGAATATAAAATGAATATCCGATAGCAAGGGTGATCGATTAATTCAAATGGGAGTTAGCACTCAACCTCCTTGGTACCATCGAACCGAATCCAATTCCATTGTTCCATTGTTGACTTATTAAATTAGTAAAGTTTTAAATTTTCAAGCTCAACCAACGTTTCCTTTATTATATTACCCCCCCGTCCATATCATATTATATATTGATTATTTATCTATGGAATTCGAAGGAATTCGAACTTGATATTTAGGATTCATTATTTTTTATCTATTTTTTTATTTCTTAATTTCATTCAACAGAAAGTTACATATATATTTTTTGATTTTCGATTAGACCTTTTCTTTTCATATTATATTATAGGATTTAAATATACAACAATATCTCAATATCTATTGTATCGCTTATTTATTAGTTATACAATTTGATTCAAAAAAGAAGATTCGAAGCTTGAACAAGAGGTATTGGGTTGCGCCATACATATGAACGTGCATACAATAATATAATAATGTATTTGGTGAATCAAACACCGAGGTTGAATAACGAATCATTCGAATTAGTTGATAATATGAGTTGAGCATTATGTGATGAAAGGTATCATTACATTAATCATGTCGAGTAGATCTTGTTGTTGCGGCCATTGAAAATTCATGAATTGTAGGGAGGGCTTATGTCACCACAAACAGAGACTAAAGCAGGTGTTGGATTCAAAGCCGGTGTGAAAGAGTACAAATTGACTTATTATACTCCTGATTATGAAACTAAAGATACGGATATTTTGGCAGCATTCCGAGTAACTCCTCAACCTGGAGTTCCACCCGAAGAAGCCGGAGCCGCGGTAGCTGCCGAATCTTCGACTGGTACATGGACCACTGTGTGGACCGATGGACTTACCAGCCTTGATCGTTACAAAGGACGATGCTATCACATCGAGCCCGTTGCTGGAGAAGAAAATCAATATATTGCTTATGTAGCTTACCCCTTAGACCTTTTTGAAGAAGGTTCTGTTACTAACATGTTTACTTCCATTGTAGGTAATGTATTTGGGTTTAAAGCCCTACGTGCTCTACGTCTGGAAGATCTTCGAATCCCCCCCGGCTTATTCTAAAACTTTCCAAGGCCCGCCTCATGGTATCCAAGTTGAGAGAGATAAATTGAACAAGTACGGTCGTCCTCTATTGGGATGTACTATTAAACCAAAATTGGGGTTATCCGCTAAGAACTACGGTCGGGCGGTTTATGAGTGTCTGCGCGGTGGACTTGATTTTACCAAAGATGATGAGAATGTAAACTCCCAACCATTTATGCGCTGGAGAGACCGTTTCCTATTTTGTGCCGAAGCTCTTTATAAAGCACAAGCCGAAACTGGCGAAATCAAAGGACATTATTTGAATGCTACTGCAGGTACATGCGAAGAAATGATAAAAAGGGCTGTATTTGCCAGAGAATTGGGAGTCCCTATCGTAATGCATGACTATTTAACAGGGGGGGTTCACTGCAAATACTAGTTTGGCTCATTATTGCCGGGATAATGGCTTACTTCTTCATATCCATCGTGCAATGCATGCGGTTATTGATAGACAAAAAAATCATGGTATACACTTTCGTGTATTAGCTAAAGCCTTACGTATGTCTGGTGGAGATCATATTCACTCTGGTACTGTAGTAGGGAAACTTGAAGGGGAAAGAGATATCACTTTGGGATTTGTTGATTTACTACGTGATGATTTTATTGAAAAAGACCGAAGTAGGGGGGATTTATTTTACTCAAGATTGGGTTTCGCTACCGGGTGTTTTGCCCGTAGCTTCGGGGGGGTATTCATGTTTGGCATATGCCTGCTCTGACCGAGATCTTTGGGGATGATTCCGTATTACAATTCGGGGGGGGGGGGGGAACCTTAGGACACCCTTGGGGAAATGCACCGGGTGCCGTAGCTAATCGAGTAGCTCTAGAAGCATGTGTACAAGCTCGTAATGAGGGGCGGGATCTTGCTCGTGAGGGTAATGAAATTATCCGCGAAGCTCGAAAATGGAGTCCTGAACTAGCTGCTGCTTGTGAGGTATGGAAGGAGATCAAATTTGAATTCCAAGCAATGGATACTTTGTAATTCAGTAATTAGTCATTCTATTTTATTCTTCATTCAATTGCAATGCAACGCGGCCCGGCCAATCTTTTACCAAAAAGATTGAGCCGGACGAATACAAAAAATAGAATATATTGCATATATTTTAGATACATACTTAATTTATTATACAATTAAACACGATTTTAAATCTAAAAATCTAAGCCTGGTTGTGGTAGGTCTACTAATTCTATGGACCCTTGAGGTATTCCTCGTAGTTTCGGGCCTTGGATCGAACCAAACAAACAATTCTTTCTACTATGTGTGTGTTGGATTGGAATAGAACTAAATATTAGACAAGATTTTACGAAAAGAAATTAGGAGATCCAAAATATTCTTTTCGATATTCATCGATTTTACCATAGAATACAGTGGTTTATTCTTTTTATATTTTTGATTTATTTATAGTTTCATTATTCTATATCATTCTAATTTTTAAATTTTTTAGATTTATGCGGATTTTGGTAGACAAAAGTATCTTCAAAAGATTTTCATCGAATGACTATTCATCTATTGTCTTTTCATGTAGTAAGGGTCCAGAAAAGTATATGGAAAAATGGTGTTTCATGTCTAAGGAAGAGTTTGAGCACGGGTGTGGGCTAAGTAACTCAATGAACCATATTGGTTCTATTGAAAATACCAGTGAAAGTGAAGACGGTTTTTTAACCGCTCCGGATAAAAACATTCCTAATCATAATTGGGGTGATAATGACAGTTCTAGTTACAGTAATCTTGATCATTTATTTGGTGTCAGAGACATTCTCAAATTAATGGACGATGACACTTTGTTAGTTAAGGATAGAAATGGAGATGGTTATTACATAAATTTTTCTATTAAAAATAACATTTTGGAGGTTAATAATGATCATTCTTTTCTGAGTGAACTAGAAAACATTTTTTATAATTATCAGTATTCTCGTTATCGGAAGAATGGATCGCAGAGTGATGATTCCTATTATGATAGTTACATGTATGATACTAAAAATGATTGGAATAAGCACATTACTAGTTTCATTGAAATTTATCTTCATTCGAAAATCCTTATTCATAATTACATTTTTAGTG
This sequence comes from Taxillus chinensis, assembly GCA_023512835.1. NCBI lineage: Eukaryota > Viridiplantae > Streptophyta > Magnoliopsida > Santalales > Loranthaceae > Taxillus > Taxillus chinensis. The sequence continues at coordinate 555,204 of CM042091.1, read as the reverse complement.
AAAGTGGCAACTGCAGTGACAGTTATTTTTACAGTTTTATTTGTGGTGAAAGTGGAAATAGTAGTGAAAGCGCTAGTTTTGGTATAAGAACTAGTACGAATGGTAATGATTTAACTATAAGAGAAAGTTTTCATGATCTCGATGTAACTCAAAAATACAGGAATTTATGGGTTCAATGCGAGAATTGTTATGAATTAAATTATAAGAAATTGTTTAATTCAAAAATGAATATTTGCGAACAATGTGGATATCATTTGAAAATGAGCAGTTTGGATAGAATCAAACTTTTGATTGATCCGGGTACTTGGTATCCTATGGATGAAAACATGATATTTCTGGACCCCATTGAGTTTTATTCAGAGGATAAACCTTATAAAGATCGTATCGACTTTTATCAAAAAAAGACAGGATTACCGGAAGCTGTTCAAACGGGCATCGGTCAGCTAAACGGTATTCCCATAGCAGTTGGGGTCATGGATTTTCAGTTTATGGGGGGGTAGTATGGGATCCGTAGTCGGGGAGAAAATAACCCGTTTGATTGAGTATGCTACCCACCAATTTCTACCCCTTATTATAGTATGTGCTTCCGGGGGGGGCACGCATGCAAGAAGGAAGTATGAGCTTGATGCAAATGGCTAAAATATCTTCTGCTTTATATGATTATCAATCAAAAAAAAAGTTATTCTATATATCCATCCTTACATCTCCCACTACTGGTGGGGTGACAGCCAGCTTTGGTATGTTAGGCGATATTATTATTGCCGAACCAAATTCCTATATTGCATTTGCAGGTAAAAGAGTAATTGAACAAACATTGAATAAGACAGTACCTGAAGGTTCGCAGGTGTCTGAATATTTATTCCATAAGGGCTTATTTGATCCAATCGTACCACGTAATCTTTTAAAAGACGTTATTAGTGAATTTTGTAAACTCCACACTTTCTTTCCTTTGAATTCAAATTCACTCAAATAGATAGTTATTTTTTGTATTTAAATTTTATAGACAGTAAGAATCAGCAAGATAAAAAATTTCTTTCTTACGCGAGAACGGGCGGGATAAATAAAAAAAACATTTCATGTTCTTTTCTTATAGTATAATTAAAATAGAAATAAATATGATATCTATCTTCCTGAACTTTTCGTTTTACTAAGAATCCCGGTTGGATCGGATGCGAACGAATCTTTCGGTAATTAATAAATTAATAAATCCTTTCTTTTCTTTAGAAAATTAAAATGCAATTAAAAGACAATCAAAAAATAATAAAAAAAATAAAGACTATAGATTATCATACATAATACATATAGTTCATATAGTTTATGTAGAAATATGAAAAATATGAATAAAGCTATTTATTCAATTATTAAGTTAGTAAGTTATTCGATATACTTAGTATAAATAAAGTATAAGAATATTAAATAATATTATTCTACGAATTCGAATTTTTAGAAGATTATTTATAATATAAGATGTCCCTATTTTATAACAACGTAACAAGTAATGTAACAATAATATGACAATTCTAAATTTACCCTCTATTTTTGTCCCCTTAGTGGGCCTAGTAATTCCAGCATTTGCAATGGCTTCTTTATTTCTTCATGTACAAAAAAAACAATATTGTTTAAATTCGCCGGGACAAAATATCATTCATTGTTTTAATAAGTAATTAGACTTGCATTAGAACAAAAATAAAAATAATATAAGTGAAAATGAGTGAAATAGGGTAGAATATGTGACTTCCCACGAACATAAGTGAACGAACGCTAACGAATTATAGCTATTTTCAACTCAACTAGATACGAAGTTATTCAATGGGGGGTCAGGTCATATGGTTATATGTAAATATCTAGAATGAGATGCCATTTTTTTGAAGGTTCATATAAGAAAAGTGCTAGTTGATGAGCGTTACTTCGTAAACAACACAAAAATAGGAAAGTCAAATTGGGATTATTCTATCAATTCAAATAAAATGCAACTAAATCTAGTATGAATTGGCGATCAGACCGTATATGGATAGAACTTATAACAGGCTCCCGAAAAATCATTAATTTCTACTGGGCCTTTATCCTTTTTTTAGGTTCGTTAGGATTATTAGTGGTTGGAATTTGTAGTTATCTAAATAGTCATTTTATATCTTTATTTCCATATCAACAAATCCTTTTTTTTCCACAAGGAATCGTGGTGTCCTTCTATGGGATAGCAGGTCTCTTTATTAGTTCCTATTTGTGGTGCATAATTTCGTGGAATATAGGTAGTGGTTATGATAGATTCGATAGAAAAGAAGGAACAGTTTGTATTTTTCGTTGGGGATTTCCCGGAAAAAATCGTCGTATCTTTCTCCGATTCCTTATGGAGGATATTCAGGCCATACGAATCGAAGTTAAAGAAGGTATTTATACTCGTATTGTCTTTTTCCTTTATATGGAAATCCGGGGACAGGGGTCTATTCCATTAATTCATATTGATGAGAATTTGACTCCACGAGAAATTGAACAAAAAGTCGCGGAGTTGGCCTATTTCTTGCGTGTACCAATTGAAATGAAATGAAGAATTGTTCTTTTTTATTATTATTTCGTTTTCATTTGTTGAGAGGGACTTTGATTCTATATTCTTTATATATTCAAAACAAAATACACGTAATAGAATCAAAATATTCGAGCGTGTAGAGTCGTGAGGTGGGGTGGATTCCTTAACAATTCATTAAATGAAAAAATGACAAAAAATAAAGTCTTTATTCGCATTCTATCCCTTATCTCTTTAGTATTTGTAGTATTTTTTACCTGGTGGAGCTCTCTCTCATTTAAAAAAAAGTATGGAATCATGGTCTATTAATTGGTGGAATAAGAGACAATCTGAAACCCTTGTGAATGATATTCAAGAAAATGGTATTCTAGAAAAATTCATAGAATTAGAGAGACTACTCCTGTTGGACGAAATGATAAATGAATCTTCAGAAACACATATACAAAAGCTTCATATAGGAATCCACAAAGAAACGGTTCAATTAATCAAGATGTATAACCAAGACCATATGAATACGATTTTGAACTTCTCCATAAACATAATTTCTTTCATTATTCTAAGTTTTTATTCTATTCTGGGTAATGACGAGCTTGTTATTCTTAACTCTCGGGTTCAGGAATTCCTATATAATTTAAACGATACGATAAAAGCTTTTGCCATTCTTTTAGTAACTGATTTATGTATCGGATTCCATTCGCCCCACGGTTGGGAACTAATGATTGACTCTATCTACAACGATTTTGGATTTGATCATAACGATCAAATTATATCTGTTCTTTCTTCAACTTTTCCAGTTATTCTAGATACAATTTTGAAATATGGTATCTTCCATTATTTAAATCGTATATCCCCGGCACTTGTATTGATTTATCACTCAATGGCTGAATGAAAAATGATTTAAGTTTGTCCATAAATAAAGCATTCCAAATCCTGTCTTTCTATTTGTGTTTGATATTTACACTGATTCAAGAGATTATTCCTATATTCCAATCATAATTTTCCAGTCAATAGCAGAATCATAGATAGGGAATTATTCAAGTGACCTACCTACTTTATTGTAGAAATTGTCAGTATCAAATCAACTATTGGACCATGCAAATGAGAAATACCCGTTCTTGGATAAAGGAAAAAAAGATTCTATACATTTACTTATTGCCCATAATATATATAATAACTCAGGCATCCATTTCAAATGCATATCCAATTTTTGCGCAACAAGTTTATGAAAATCCACGAGAGGCAACAGGTCGTATTGTATGTGCCAATTGTCATTTAGCTAATAAGCCCGTAGATATTGAGGTTCCCCGGGCGGTACTTCCCGATACTGTATTTGAAGCAGTTGTTCGAATTCCTTATGATACAAAACTGAAACAAGTTCTTTCAAATGGTAAAAGAGGGGCCTTGAGTATTGGGGCTGTTCTTATTTTACCTGAGGGGTTTGAATTAGCCCCCCCCCTGATCGTATTTCTCCTGAGATGAAGGAAAGGACAGTAAATATTTCTTTTCAGAGCTACCGCCCCTCTAAAAAAAAATATTCTTGTGATGGGTCCTGTTACCGGTCAAAAATATAGTGAAATTTCCTTTCCTATTCTTTCCCCCCGATCCCTCTACTAATAAGGATGTTCACTTCTTAAAATATCCCATATATGTAGGCGGGAATAGGGGAAGAGGTCAGATTTATCCTGATGGTAGCAAAAGTAACAATACAATTTATAATGCTACAGCAACAGGTATAGTAAGTAGAATCATACGAAAAGAAAAGGGAGGATATGAAATAACCATAGTGGATACATCGGATGGACGTAAAGTAGTTGATATTATCCCCCCCAGGACCGGAACTCCTTGTTTCGGAGGGGGGAATCCATCAGACTTGATCAACCATTAACAAGTAATCCTAATGTAGGTGGATTTGGTCAGGGAGATGCAGAAATAGTACTTCAAGATACATTACGTGTGCAAGGTCTTTTGCTCTTCTTGTCCTCTGTTATTTTGGCACAAATATTTTTAGTTTTTAAAAAGAAACAGTTCGAGAAAGTTCAATTGTCTGAAATGAATTTCTAGATTTTCCGATTTATCAAGTTCGTATAAAAAAAATAAAACAAATTCTTTTTTTTATACGATATATTCAGAATAACTTGTACCACATTCATAGTCATAGTATGTATATTAATATTATTTGTTTGACTTTTACTCTTCTTTTTTTTTGTTTTTCAACTTTTTTATTTATTTTAGTGAATCAATTGAAATTGAACTTTGTCAATCTGAAATAAACTCTTAAAAATTTGTATTGATATTCTCAAAGAGTAGATGGTCTGAATCAACCAATGAAGCTCCGTTTTAAAAAATATTATTTTAATTAAATAGATATATTATGATTATTAAGTAAGAACCCAACGAACTGCCTGCCCTCGTTTTAAACAAAATCAAATAAATAAGGGAGGTCGTCGTTGAGTTCTTACGTTTTCATGTCTACAAATCAGTTCATATGATTATTACAGAGATGAGCCCAATCCGGAATATGAACCATAAAAGAAAATACTTATTAAACCAATCACAGGAATACCAGTTACAGTACCTATTATCCAAAGAGGAATCCTTCCAGTAGTATCAGCCATTTATCCCATTTCCCCCTACATTTCATCAAGTGGTCCTGCTAGAGACATAAACAGTCATATATAATTAATATGAGATGATATTTTTCCGAATGGGATAAGGTTTATTATTGTAATATTTTTTTTCGTTCTATTAATTAATTCTTAATTTTATTAATTGAAGAAATAATTGGAAAATAAAACAGCAAGTACAAAAATAAGTAATAACCCCCAGTAGAGACTGGTACGATTCAATTCAACATTTTGTTCGTTCGGGTTTGATTGTGGCGTAGCTCTATAATTAATTCGGATTAGTTTCATCGTTGGATGAACTGCATTGCGGATATGGACCCTAAAAAAAAACGGTAGGTACGGCTAGTCCGTGAACAGCCAACCATCGTACAGTAAAAATTGGATAGGTTCGATCTATGGTCATTGGATCCTCCTAAAAGTATTTACTAAATTCATCGAGTTGTTCCAAAAGATTAAAGCGGCCAGTTATTAATGGAATTCTTTGTCGGCTCTCTGTAAAATATTCGTTTGGTCTAGGGCTGCCAAACACATCATAGGCTAACCCTGTGCTAACGAATAACCAACCCGCGATGAATAGGGAAGGTATGGTAATGCTATGAATGACCCAGTATCTAATACTGGTAATAATATCAGCAAAAGAGCGTTCGCCTGTGCTTCCAGACATACCGAACTCCACATATTCTTGTATAATCAAAGGGGGTCGATTCCGTAAAAGATAGCAGTAAATGGAAGGCTATTGTGGGATCGTCAATTTAGTACCGAGGGTGTTTTTAGAATATACCGAATCAGTATAGCTATCCTTCTTCTGACATAGCAACGCCATTTTAATCAGTATCGAAAGAAAGCTCAATAATTTCTTTCGACCTTTCTTTTTGTTTGTTGATATAAAACCGTACACATTCGAAAAACAAGTGTGTTATTTGGTTATTTTCATACATATAGGTCACAAATAGAAACTTAGGTAAGTGTTTTAGTAATAATATGTATACAAAGAATAAAAAGAACATATTTCCCCTCTCCTCTATTATGCTTACTATAACTAGTTATTTTGGTTTTCTACTAACGGCTTTAACTATAACCTCATCTTTATTTGTTTGTATGAGCAAAATACGATTGATTTGAAATTTATTAAATCCAAAATTCATACAAAAAAAGCGTTCTGTGGGATTGATTCCAGGTATTACTCTGTACCGCCCTTTATTTGATATTCGTGGGCAATTCGGATTAATATTTAAAGATATATATATTATTACATTACCCCCCCGGTTTCCCCTTATCAAACAAATTGAAATGATTGAAATTTTTCTATTTGGAATTGTGTTAGGTCTAATTTCTATCACTTTGGCTGGATTATGCATAACTGCGTATTTACAATACAAACGTGGCGATCGGCTGGACCTTTGATTAATTAAAATAAAATCCGATCCGATTGGTCGACTCCTTTCTTGAACTTTAATCCGCAGGAAATTCCTTTTGTTTCAGTTAGTGAAGTTATTTAGTAGAGTTTGACCTAACAAGAATGGAATCACGCTCTGTAGGATTTGAACCTACGACATTGGGTTTTGGAGACCCACGTTCTGCCGAACTGAACTAAGAGCGCTTTCTTAGTACAGGCTGTAAAGCTATTCTTTTTGTAACTCTACTACATCATATACCATATAATATTATATTATAGTATCATACTTGCTGCTCATAGAAAAATAAATAGGCAGGGATGACAGGATTTGAACCTGTGACATTTTGTACCCAAAACAAACGCGCTACCAAACTGCGCTACATCCCTTTCAATTGAGCTACATACAGTATCATTGTAAAGAATCCCCATCTTGGTTTCCATATCGGTATTTATATTTATTTCATTGATTGGTCTCATTTTTTTATATAACTTTATTTTATTTATATTAATAAATTAATAATAACAGAAAAAATGATATACATATGAAATAAACCGTAAAAAAACGAATCAATTTCCGGAATGTTCAGGAAGGGGGGAATTTGTTTTATGTTTTAAGAGAAGTAAAGTGGAATGATTTTACATTTGAATTAGGAATTCAACCTATAACTAGAAGCGGTTATTAACTACATATACCTTAAATACAGATACAATGTATTTCAATACAAATCAAATAAGGAGTATTTGCAATGCGAGATCTAAAAACTTATCTATCCACGGCACCGGTACTAAGTACTCTATGGTTTGGATCTTTGGCAGGTCTATTGATAGAGATCAATCGATTTTTCCCAGATTCGTTGATATTCCCTTTTTTTCAGTCTAGTTATTGACAAAAGGGAACGAAAATTAGAGATATTATTTCGATTCCCTTTATTTTTAAAAATTTCTTTCGAGTTAGTAATTTCTATTTTTTTGTTACTTTCTTCATTTCGAATTGTAACGAGAAGAGTTGAGTGAATCAAAAATAAAAAGGAGGTTCATGGCCAAAGGTGGTAAAGATGCCCGGGTAACGGTTATTTTAGAGTGTATCAGCTGTGTTCGAAAGAGTATTAATAAGGAATCCACGGGTATTTCTAGATATATTACTCAAAAGAATCGACACAATACGCCCAGTCGATTGGAATTACTAAAATTCTGTCCCTGTTGTTTTAAACATACGGTTCATGGGGAGGTAAAGAAATAGATTACATTTCTTTATATTATGTAAACCTGTCAAATACCAGCAAAAAAAAGAACATTATTATTATCATCATTATATAATATAACTATTTCTATTTTTTCTATTTGTATTCTATTTATAATATAGATAGAATAGAAACCAATCCTATTTATTTATGAATTTGAATTAGGATTTCGGAATAAGGAATCAAAAAATTATGGATAAATCCAAACGACGCTTTCTGAAATCTAAGCGACCTTTTCATAGTCGATTGCCCCCCCATTGGGCCGGGGGGATCGAATTGATTATAGAAACATGAGTTTAATTAGTCGATTTATTAGTGAACAAGGAAAAATATTATCTAGACGAGTAAATAGATTGAACTTGAAACAACAACGATTAATTACTAGCGCTATAAAACAGGCTCGTATTTTATCTTTATTACCCTTTCTTAATAATGAGAAACAATTTGAAAGAACCAAGCCCGCTCCTAGAACCTTAAGCTTTGGAACCATAAAAAAATAAGCTTATTCTTCAATTGAATCCAAATTAAAATCCGAACGCAAACGAAGAATAATGTTTTTTTATTGAGCATGTTCTAAATATTTTAGAGTATGATATTTTATTGAATCCTATGTTTTTATCATCCTAATTTTGTTTCTTTCGACTCCACTTTCCCGGAGAATAAACTCCGGGGAACGCCGTTTACATAATTCCGATGCATTTCTTCCAATCTCCCTATTTCATGATCTCATTGAAAATGATATAAAGACAGTTCCTATTTGATATAGCTATTTGCGCCAGTATTTTACGATTCAGAAACAACTGCTTCTTCTGCAGATCATATATTAATTTACTATAACTATGCGATACCCTATTCCCGCGAATTACTGCGTTTAATCGAAGGATCCACAAACGACGAAAATCCCTCTTTTGTCTATCTCTATCCCGATGAGCCGAAACCAAAGCTCTTATTTTCTGTTGAGTAATAGTTCGAGTAATCCTTGAATGAGCTCCTCGAAAGCTTGCTGCAAATAAACGAATTTTTGTTCTACGCCTCCTAGCTATATATCCTCGCCTAATTCTGGTCATTGCCTAAATGGAACTTAAATTAATAACTAATTAATTTTTTTTCTTTCTAGTTATTCTTTTCCCTGTCTATTAATAACAAAACGATTGTTCCAATGTATAAAAGAAAAATTCCAACGATTTTTGCTATTATAACCCTTCCCGCCCGACCACCATATTTGTTTGTTTATTTTTTCCTAGGTATTTTACACCAAATTAAGAATTTGGATTAGTATTAGATGAATATAGAGAATCCATATATTCCATAGAAAATAAATGGATAAACTAAATGAAAATGAAATGGTAGGTTCCATCGTTTCTATGGTTATTTATTAATTAAATAATAAAACGGTAAGGTCCTCTCTATACACCGGAGCCACCCCCCCCCCTTCATTTAACTAACATGGTTATTGGTCACTTGTACAGTTCACATTGCTCTACCTATTATGAATTATCTAGTACTAGATCTTTCACAAAAAAATCAATTTGTATAGTAACGGTATTTAATTAGGAAAGTTGGCTGGGTAGCTGATCCTGTTAGTCCGTTCGTTCTTGCAAGAATGCGAGCATAAGTTTAAATAAAATAAGGATTTCTACGCTTTAATGAAATAAGCATTTGCTACCACTAGAGAATTTGTTCTTATCGTAAATTGAGGTGAGTAGATTTACACCAATAGAAAACCATAAATTTCATACATAAACAATTAAGGATATGCTTAATAGATTAAATCTTTTTTTTTCGTTATAGTGAATAGAGTTCTTCGATTCTATCCGTACCGACTGTAATCTTTTTTTGATTTTTTCCTCAATGGCTATATAGGATTGGATAGGATTTGAACGAGTCGCACATACACCCTAGTACATGTTCCTCGGCGCTGAGGACATCCCCGAAGAGCGGGAGATTTTTTTTACATTTCTGATTGGCTGTCTTGTATTTCTAATGAGTTGTTTAATAGTTGGCATGATGAATCATATCCATAATGGGCCGGTTTAGATCGATCCTAACCAGATAATTATGAATTACTTTTCGTTACTATCATTTTGAATTTAGTAAAAAGAGAAAATACCCAATCAGGATATTTGCGTGAAATACAGATTCATTTATCCGCCATCCGCTACAAGATCAACAATTCCATGAGCTTGGGCTTCTGTTGCTGACATAAACACATCCCTTTCCATGTCTTCTGATACAACCCATAAGGGTTTGCCCGTTCTTTGTACATAAATCTCTGTCAGGGTTTCGCGCAATTTCAGAAGTTCTTCCGCTTCTAGGACAAATTCTACTGTTTGGGCCTCAAAATAAGAACTAGCAGGTTGATGAATCATTACCCTGATGATATGACATAACAAAAAGTGATTCTATATTTTTATGAGGGGGTGAAGAAAAAAGGGAAAATTGAACAACCGTACGGGCATCTTTTGCATGTTGCATACGGCTCTACAATGTAATTTATTTTTACTTTCCATCGAAGAAAGATAAAAACTATCAGACCTAGATCTGTAAATTTGCCATCTTTACTTTCTTTTCCAGAGCTAAAAAAAAATAATATGATGGCACCGTTGCCTTTCTATATTTGATTGCGTCTGTAAGCCGGCAATCCCAAAGTTTCTTTTCGATTCAATCAAAAATAAAATAGAATAAGGGAAAAATAATTTATTCTATTTTATTTTTGTAGAAGACTCTTTCATAACATAAAAATTGTTAATAGCCTCTCTGTGTGAAAACAAAAATAAAAGTTTCAAAGTTTGTGCCGCTGAAACAAAATCCCGATATATAAAAACGAAAATATTTTTGAATCTCTACTCTCTCGATACATAATCGAATGTTTTTGAAAAAGAATAAAAAGAATTTTCATATCGAATTCGAAGTGCCATGCTATTATTACTTAAATATTCCTATTTTATATGGAGAAGGCATAGTTTTCTTTTTTTTTTTAAAACTAAAAAAAACTCATTGGCGCCAAGCGTGAGGGAATGCTAGACGTTTGGTAATAGCCCCCCCGACCAAGAGAAAAGATCCCATTGAAGCAGCTAATCCCATGCATATTGTATGTACCGTTGGTCGCACAAATTGCATAGTATCATAAATAGCAACTCCGGGTATTACCCACCCGCCGGGAGAGTTTATAAAAAAAAAAAAATCTTTGGTATCATTTTCTATACTGAGATATACCATAAGACTAATAAGTTGATTTGAGATTTCACTATCAACCCCCTGGCCTAAAAAAAGGAGTCGTTCTCGATAAAGTCGGTTAATTAGGATTAAACTGTCTCCCTTCGAAACCATACATGCACCTTTTGATGCATACGGTTCCACAAAATGGGGGAAAAATCAATGTGTATTGTATATTTCCACCGCTTTATTTTTTCATAGCGGATTGTTTCTAACAAAGGAACTTTACTTTTTTATTGCATATTTCACATATTTCAAAAAAAAGTATGAGTGTTTTTCTTTTTCCCTATAATTCAAATACAAAATAAAGAAACTTATCGAACTAACCTTTCATTGATGTATTCTTTTCACCGATATTCAATCCAAATCACGATGCTATTTTCTTGTTCCTGAGTGGGACTCTTTAATATTTTTAGGTTTCTGCTCTACTCCGGGTAAAGATCCGACCGATTTGGATTTGCATATGCATATATAGGACAAATGCTCCTAATACCATTACCGTTTCTTTTTTCTTTGCTACATACACAACCTTTCTTTTTTTTTGCAATTCATATCTTCTTCCAATCTTATTCCAATCGTCATATTACTCGATTTATTAAGATATCTCCTATGGAGACCATTCAAGTGAAAATCATACAATACATATATTTATCATTCGGGTTTTCTAAACGGAGCCTGGATACTTATTGGTTCATCCAAGTCAACCATAAACTATTGTAATTGAGAATATTAATCCGAACCCCCCCCCCCACAACAAAAAAAAAAAGGGATCTCATTAATTAATTGTACTTCACGCTTCAATTTTTTGATGATTCAATTAATCATTTTACATTTTAGGGTGAAACAAACATAGGATATCTCGGAAAGAGAACGGGGAAATCCCATATGACCCAAAATATCTTACAAGCCGCACTATATGTCAATCCAAGTTGAATATGCCTCTCCGGGAAGTCGAAAGGGTACTCTTGGAACACCAATAGGCATGTGAAATAAATAAAAGAAGGACTTTATTTTACTTTGATGTGGAAACGTAACAATGGGTTGATTATCTTCATAATACGAATATCTTATATCATAATCATAAAACAAATGTAGATTAGAAAAGTTTAATCGAAAGAGAAAAAAATCAATCCTCGTAAAGTAAAATTCTTACGAATAGGCGGGTCCTTTGAAAACCCGATGGGACATAGTTGCTCATATTAAAGTGGTATTAACCCCCCGATTGCGTATTGATACTTATCGGGTATAAAATAAATCTGTTTCTCTTTGTTCCTACAAATAGAATTGTTTGGTTAGTAGTAACATAATGCCAATAGAATAGAAAAAGATAAATCCCTGTTTCGCTATAATCTACTGAAAGCAACTAGGTCCGTAGTTTTTTCCAATGCAATAAAATTACATTTTTTGATTAAAGTAAGGGGTATTTCCATGGGTTTACCTTGGTATCGTGTTCATACCGTCGTATTGAATGATCCCGGTCGGTTAATTTCTGTCCATATAATGCATACAGCTCTAGTTTCTGGTTGGGCCGGTTCGATGGCTCTATATGAATTAGCAGTTTTTGATCCCTCTGACACAGTTCTTGATCCAATGTGGAGACAGGGTATGTTCGTTATACCCTTTATGACTCGTTTAGGAATAACCAATTCATGGAGTGGTTGGAGTATCACAGGGGGGTCTATAACGAATCCGGGTATTTGGAGTTATGAAGGCGTGGCAGGGGCACATATTGCCTTTTCTGGTTTGTGTTTCTTAGCCGCTATTTGGCATTGGGTCTATTGGGATCTAGAAATATTTTTTGATGATCGTATAGGAAAACCCGTTTTGGATTTGCCCAAAATATTTGGAATTCATTTATTTCTCTCAGGGGTGGCTTGCTTTAGTTTTGGTGCATTTCATGTAACTGGACTGTATGGTCCTGGAATATGGGTTTCTGACCCCTATGGACTAACAGGAAAAATAGAACCCGTAACTCCGGCGTGGGGTGTGGAAGGTTTTGATCCTTTTGTTCCAGGAGGAATAGCTTCTCATCATATTGCGGCCGGGACATTGGGGATATTAGCGGGCCTATTCCATCTTTGTGTCCGCCCGCCTCAACGTCTATACAAAGGATTACGTATGGGAAATATTGAAACCGTTCTTTCCAGTAGTATTGCTGCTGTTTTTTTTGCCGCTTTTATAGTTGCTGGAACCATGTGGTATGGTTCAGCAACTACGCCTATCGAATTATTTGGCCCCACTCGTTATCAATGGGATCAGGGATACTTCCAACAAGAAATATATCGAATAGTTGAAACCGGGCTCTCCGAAAAAAAAAGTTTATCGGAAGTTTGGTCTAAAATTCCTGAAAAATTAGCCTTTTATGATTACATCGGCAATAATCCGGCAAAGGGGGGGATTATTTAGAGCGGGTTCAATGGACAACGGAGATGGAATAGCTGTTGGATGGTTAGGACATCCCATCTTTAGAGATAAAGAAAGGCGCGAACTTTTTGTACGTCGTATGCCTACTTTTTTTGAAACATTTCCGGTTGTTTTGATAGACAGAGACGGAATTGTTAGAGCGGATGTGCCTTTTAGAAGGGCAGAATCGAAGTATAGTGTCGAACAAATAGGTGTAACTGTTGAGTTTTATGGTGGCGAACTCAACGGAATCAGTTATAGCGATACTGTTACTGTTAAAAAAATATGCTCGACGCGCTCAATTGGGTGAAATTTTTGAATTTGATCGTTCTACGTTGAAATCTGATGGGGTTTTTCGTAGCAGCCCAAGGGGTTGGTTTACTTTTGGACATGCTTCCTTTGCTTTGCTCTTTTTCTTCGGGCATATTTGGCATGGTGCTAGAACATTGTTCCGAGATGTTTTTGCTGGTATTGACCCAGATTTGGATGCTCAAGTTGAATTTGGAACATTCCAAAAACTTGGAGATCCAACTACAAGAAGACAGGTAGTCTGATACAACACTTTTTCGCTTCTATTTAATTTTCTTTGGGGCAGTTGACATAGGCAGGGTATAATAAATTGATTTTAACCATTGTCCGCTCTGCTCTTTCTTCTCCGTGAAACAATCCAAATAAATATAATTAGGTACGGAAGCTATAATTGTAAACTACGATTGAATTTATGGAAGCATTGGTTTATACATTCCTTTTAGTCTCTACTCTAGGAATTCTTTTTTTCGCTATCTTTTTTCGAGAACCGCCTAAAGTTCCAATAAAACAAAAAAGATGAAATTATTTTTAATTCTCTCAATTGAAGTAATGAGCCCTCTTGAGGGCTCTTCCACTAGTCCCCGTGTTCCTCGAACGGATCTCTTAGTTGTTGAAAGGGCTGCCCAAAGGCGATATATAAGGCGTACCCAGTAAAACTTACAAGTAAACCAGATATAGAGATGGCAACTAGGGTTGCTGTTTCCATTGTTATATAATTTAAAGATTGCAATAGATCTATGATAAGATTATTTACAACGTAATGGTATACAAAGTCAACAGATCTTAATAAATACACTAGGATTTATGGCAACACAAACCATTGAGGTTAGTTCGAAATCTGTTTCAAAACGAACTAACACAGGATCGTTATTAAAACCATTAAATTCGGAATATGGTAAAGTGGCTCCCGGGTGGGGAACTACCCTTTTGATGGGTGTTGCAATGGCTCTATTTGCAATATTCCTATCTATTATTTTGGAAATTTATAATTCGTCCGTTTTACTGTATGGAATTTCAATGAATTAGATTCATAAGATTTACAAGATCTTAGCTTTGCAATAAAAAGAGAATCATTTATTTAGGTTTTGAATTTCTAGTCTATTCTATTTTGGTAGTTCGACCGTGGAATTTTTTTTTATGTACTGTATTTCTGGAATATGAGTGTGTGACTTGTTAGAATGGCTTCTATTGATAATACAGAGAATGGGTCTGTCATCTTTAGAGATGGTTCTACCTCGTCGGATATTGATTCTAGTATCTGGAACACGGAATATATGAAATCAAGAAATATTGGAACTATGATTCATACTGAATATTCATACCTTACAGCTGGACTCCAACAAATTTTCAAAAAAAAGGAACATTCTAAATTCAAATTATGGTTTTTTTTTTATTCTTTCAAGCTTCTATTTATGCGATGCGCTTTTTTTGTACAAAAAAATGTGTGCTTTTATTTTTAGTCATTCATTAGATCGATTCAGTGACTAAGTGATGATCTTGTGGTTTTTACTCATGGAATCTTGGTCTTAGCTTGGCTTGGAGATTTTATTGAATCACGGTAGTTCTAGTATGAATCTGAGGTTTCAGTCAATTCATAGAGTCCTAACAAGATAAATTCCTATAATATAAATAGAAATAAGAAAGAAAATAATAGTAAAACCAGAAAAAAAGACTAAAAGAAATAGGTAAAGAGAAAATTCAAGACGCCTGTAACGATCAACATATGAATGAGCCAACTTGATATTGTGGCATTATCATCACAAAAAAAGAGCTTTCGTATTCTTTTTTTTTTTCGAAAAATAGAAAAAAAAAGAGGAGGATTCATAGCAATCAGTATTGAGGTGTTTCTGCTTGAGCTGTACGAGATCAAAGTCTCATATACAGTTCTAAGAGAGGGAGTTTCTTTTACCTATCTCAATAAAATCTATGATTGGTTTGAAGAACGTCTCGAGATTCAGGCGATTGCAGATGATATAACTAGTAAATATGTACCCCCCTCATGTCAATATATTTTATTGTCTAGGAGGAATTACGCTTACTTGTTTTTTAGTACAAGTAGCTACGGGATTTGCTATGACCTTTTACTATCGTCCGACCGTTACTGAGGCCTTTGCCTCTGTTCAATACATAATGACGGAAACTAAGTTTGGTTGGTTAATCCGATCGGTTCATCGGTGGTCGGCAAGTATGATGGTTCTAATGATGATCCTGCACGTATTTCGTGTATATCTCACGGGTGGATTTAAAAAACCCCGCGAATTGACTTGGGTTACAGGTGTGGTTCTGGCTGTATTGACCGCATCTTTTGGTGTAACTGGTTATTCTTTACCTCGGGATCAAATTGGTTATTGGGCGGTAAAAATTGTAACAGGTGTACCTGAAGGTATTCCTGTAATAGGATCGCCTCTGGTAGAGTTATTACGTGGAAGTGCTAGTGTGGGACAATTCACTTTAACTCGGTTTTATAGTTTACACACTTTTGTATTGCCGCTTCTTACTGCCGTATTTATGTTAATGCACTTTTCAATGATACGTAAACAAGGTATTTCAGGTCCTTTATAAGATCATAACTATTTGGTTTGGCATAAATAGTTTATCACTTGGTAGAGGAACAATAGGTTTTCATTGCTATAAGTGTGGATTATTGAAAAGAATAAGACATGGCTTTGGATATTTCTCTTCAACTCTTGTAGTTTAACTGTAGTTTATTGGATATGAATAGTTGAAGTTAATTTTCTGAAGAGAACAAAAAAATGGATTATGGCAGTGTGTGACTTGAACTACTGATTTGGCCGTGCAGACATACGTTCTTATCTATCTGCCACATTTTAATTCATAACTAAACGTGTTCTTGTTTCAACCATCGGCGTAATCTCGCGTAAGCCGGTTCGATTGAATATAATCTTTTCTATGATCTACAGTAGACCTAAGTCGGGTTGTGCATAGGCTTCGTAAGATCCAGTCTACTAAGTATATGGGATAGCATAATTAATCTTTTTTTTTTTTCTATGTTCACTAATAGTATGGAAATGCATTCATTTCTTTTGCATTGATTAGATTGATAACATTATCGGAGTGAAACAAAGGATCTAAAGAAGAACAGAGGCTACATTTTGTTAGTAACAAGTAAACCCTTTCCTTTGCATGTAAAAAGTATACAACTATACTTGACTTGGGTATAAACAAAAATCGAGAGGTTTGAGACGACCCAGAAAGCATTTTATCATGATTAACTTTGTAAGCCTATTGGGGTGTTGAGTATTTACTTGTAACTTACTTGACCAGAGCGATAAACAGCTAGATTGTTGTAACTGTAGATAAAGAGATGGAATCTGGTATTTTATTATAATTATAATATATATTATTTGTATAGATGTGTATAACAAATAATATATTATATAATTATATATAATAGAATATTCATTTGAATAACATTTCTTTTTTTTGATCCCCTTGATTCTTTTGCTCGAGCCGGATGATAAAAAATTATCATATCCGGTTCCTTCGAGGGGTAGATCTATCATACATATCACCTATCTCAATAACAAAAAAACCTGATTTAAATGATCCTGTATTAAGAGCTAAATTGGCCAAGGGGATGGGCCATAATTATTACGGAGAACCCGCATGGCCAAATGACCTTTTATATATTTTTCCGGTAGTCATTTTAGGAACTATTGCATGTAACGTGGGCTTATCGGTTTTAGAACCATCAATGGTTGGTGAACCCGCGAATCCTTTTGCAACTCCTTTGGAAATATTACCAGAATGGTATTTCTTTCCTGTATTTCAAATACTTCGTACAGTACCCAATAAATTATTAGGTGTTCTTTTAATGATTTCAGTACCTTTGGGATTATTAATAGTACCTTTTTTAGAAAATGTTAATAAATTCCAAAATCCATTTCGTCGTCCAATAGCGACAACTATATTTTTGATTGGTACTATAACAGCCCTTTGGTTGGGCATTGGGGCAACATTACCTATTGATAAATCATTAACGTTAGGTCTTTTTGAAATGAATTAAATTGAACAAAAAAAAATTATATTATATTATCTATTTGAGTGTGTATCTAGGGAATAAAGGCCTGTTTCAAACTTAATTTTCTCCCTAGATACATTTTTGTTCAATTAGATTCAGTATCTATTCCAAATATCCAATATATGGATTATACTAAATACTAAAGGTTCAAAACACCTTTCTAATTTTAACGATCAAATAGATTTAAAAGCGATTTTGGGGGAAATCAATTTCGAAATGCTCTTCTAGAATATCCCATATCTTTTTTACATCTTCTATTCGAAAATGCTCTATTTTCATAAGATCTTCTTGACTTTTATTCAAAAAATCCAACAATGTATGTATATTTGAACTTTTAAGGTAATTATAGATCCTGGGGGGCAATTCTAATTGGTCAATGTAAATATATTTCAATGTTATTTTTTCTTTATTTATCCTTAGTTTATTGAATCTATCATTAAGGGTAAAAAGCGGTAAAGTCATTTTGTATGTATTGTCCTCTAAATGTAAGTTTTCTTCTTCCACATGTAGAAAAGGTATAAATAAATCAATTAAGTTTCGGGAAGCTTCATGAAGTGCTTCTTTCGGAGTTAAACTTCCATTTGTCCATATTTCGATAAAAAGTATCTCTTGTCTTTCATTTCCATATGAATGAATGCTATGATTCACATTTTGAACAGGCATGAATACTGCATCTATAGGATAATTTCCGTCTTGAAAATTATTTAACGTTTTTATACGGCATCTACGATTCCGCTCGATTTGTAATCCAATACAAAAATCAATGGGTTCTGTCAAACTAGCTATATACTGTGTATTATCAACTATTTTCACAAAAGGTGGCGAAATGATGTCTTGAGCAGTTACATACCTCGGGCCCCTGACACAAATAGATGCGTCCCAAGTTCCATACAAATTACTTCTCAAGACAATCTCTTTCAAATTCATTAAAATTTCATGTACTGACTCTTGAATACCTACTACGGTAGAATATTCGTGTGGTATTTTCTCAGATTTTGCACGTGTGATACACGTTCCGTCTATTTCTCCAAGCAAAGCTCTTCGCATTGTAATGCCTATTGTATCGGCTTGACCTTTCATAAGTGGAGACAAAACAAAACGGCCATAATAAAAACGCTTATTGTCTACTTTTGATTCAACACATTTCCACTGTAATGTCCGAGTGGCTACTGTTACTTTCTCTCGAACCATAGTAATATTGTTTGCTCCGATCATTTCATTGAATCGTTTCTTTCTCTTGAATTCTTGTCAATGTTTATTTTTACACACGTCTTTTTTTAGGAGGTCGACAGCCATTGTGTGGCATGGGGGTTACATCTCGTACAAAACTTAATAGCATACCACTTCTACGAATAACTCGTAATGCGGAATCTCTGCCGAGACCGGGGCCCTTTATCAAGACTTCTGCGCTTTTCATACCCCGTTCCACTACAGTATTAATGACGTTTTCTGCTGTGGTTTGCGCAGCAAATGGTGTCCCTCTTTTTGGACCCTTGAATCCACAAGTACCGGCAGAGGACCATGAAATTACCCGACCTCGTACATCTGTAACAGTTACAATGGTATTGTTGAAACTTGCTTGAACATGAATAATCCCCTTTTGTATTCTAGGTGTATTTTTAGATAAACCAATACGTCCATTCCTACGTGAACCGATTCTTGATATAGGTTTTCCCATATTGTATCATTTCATAAATATGAATTGTTGAGAAATATATGGATATATCCATTTCATGTTAAAATGAAGGGTTCTTTTTTTTATTCTTTATTATTATATTCTATATGTTATTCATTCGCTTATTTATATTGAATTTATTATTCGGGTCTTTGATTTATTTTTAGAAAGGTTATCCCTGTCTTTGTTTATGTTTCGGGTTGGAACAAATTACGAGAATTCGTCGTCGTTTTCGGATCAATCGACATTTTTCACAAATTTTACGAACCGAGGTTCTTATTTTCATATTTGGCATTCCTTACTTTAATTTGGAACCTGTTTTTTCGGTTGGACGACATTTATTTATATTTATAATGTTATACTATTTTATATAGATATAGAATATATATTTTTCAAAAACGAAGTTTTTGATCCAATTTGGATATCATTTATAAATTACCATATATAATACAAAATTTCTCCTCCGATTTCTTCTAATCGAGCTTCTCGGTCTGTCATTATACCTTTCGGGGTAGAAAGAATTACAATACCTATACCACTTAAAATTCTAGGAATTCGTTGATAGTTCGAATATATTCGTAAACCGGGACGGCTAACTTGTTTTAAATTAAAAAAAATTTCTTCTATATGGTTTTTGCCTATTTTTTCGATGTCGTAGGGTTGAAATAAAAAAAATCTTGGTTTCTTTCCTCATGTTTTTTCACGTTTTCGATAAAACCTTCTCGTAAAAGTATTTTAACAAAGCTTTCGGTGATATTAGTCGATTCTATTCGAACCATTCTTTTTCTATTCATGTCAGCATTTCGTATAGAGGTTATTATATCAGTACTAGTGCCATTCAACATGATGAACAAATCCGAATTGATATATATAATCAACATGGTAATTTCTTTTTTTTTCGTTTTTAAATTTTAAATATGGTTCAATATGAAATAAAGGCATATACGTGAAATAAAATTAACTAATGAATTGATTTCATTCAAATATCCGACTCTAAAATTATAATACCTCGGGAGCTAATGAGATTATTTTAGTAAAATTGAAATCTCTCAATTCCCTGGCAATTCCACCAAAAACTCGAGTTCCTTTTGGATTTCCTTCTGGATCAACGACAACCGCAGCATTATTATCATATCGTATTATTATACCATTTTCGCGTTTTAGTTCTTTACAAGTACGGATAATTACAGCCCTAACCACTTCTGATCTTTTTAAGGGCATATTGGGCATTGCGTCTTTGATCACAGCAAGAATAATGTCACCAATCTGAGCATATCGTCGATTGCTAGTTCCTATGATTCGAATACACATCAATTCGCGAGCTCCGCTATTGTCTGCTACATTTAAATGGGTCTGAGGTTGAATCATAATTTTTCGAATCCCCTATTGCAATAAAAGTATTTTGTTAGTTATCCATTTCAATCGTGAAATAATGAATTTAGTTCGAATAGGCATTTTGGACGCCGCGATTGAAATGGACTTTATGGATATATTTTCTGTTCTTTCGCCCATTTCATAAAGAGTATTCGACCTTAATGACCGATACCCAATATTCGGGGGATCCTTTCCCCGAACCCATCCGAGTTTCCGTTGGTTTTACTGTAATTGGTTTGCCTGGAAATATACGTACCCAGACCTTTCAACCCCGACGCGCGTTTCGTGACATTGCTCGGCATCCTGCTTCCATTTGCCTAGATGTGATCCAGGTTCAAGTGCCTGAAGAGCATATTTACTAAAACAAATACGATTGCCTCGAAAAGATATTCATTCCCGTCATTCTTCTTCTATGTTGTTTACGGAATATTGTTTTGGGGGGGTTCTAGTTGATGATTGTTTCTCCCAATTCTATCTCTCTCTACTACAGAACCGGACATGAATGAGGGTTTCTTCTCATACAGCTCCTCGCGAATGAAAAAAAGGTGTTCTAAATTTATTCATTTTTAATTAAGCTATACACGTACTTTAATGAATAATTCACGAAATCTTGGGAATTTTTGATATTTCATGCGAATCATTTCGTTCGTAGGAATTTGTATATCTTATTTGAAATTTGAATCTATAACTAAATCAAATAAAAAACTTTCGCGGGCGAATATTTATTTACTCTTTTAATATCTAGTTCAGTCTTACAAGGCATGACCTCTCAGCATATTTGACCGTTTGTTCCGCCATCCCTCCACATGAATCTGATGTTCAATACAATTTTATGTATTCACGGGTTCCGTCGTTCCCACTGTCTCTAAATTTTGAATGGTTAGTTCTGAATTTATCACAACGGAGCTCCTAATTTAAATTGGTTCTTAAGTCAATATTCTTAGTCTTTATCGAAGCTCTGTATTTTTTTTGTTATATGAATAAATCAATAAATTGGTATTGATGCTTTATTACTTTTCATTTTTTAGATGACTCATAGACATTTCGAATCATATATCATTGATATTTTCTTTCCCTCACCCTTTCGTCTACTTATCCACACTATTTTTTTTTATAGTTCATAATCAGATTTTATTTTTTTTAATAAAAAAACAGTATTTTAGTTGTTACAACGATATAATTAGAATCCCATATATCATTGACTTTTTTTTGGAGCTCAAATCAAATAATATATAATACGAAGCGATGGATTTTTTATTTAGTTCTATAATTATTAGTTCATATTACAAGCTTGGTCCATTTATTTTTTGAATTCGAACCCTAACAAAATCAACGAGTCACAAAGCATAGCAATTCTAGCAAATTGATTGTTAATACAATTTTTATTAAATCCTATAAAATAATAGAAAATTTGAATTTATCTTTTTGTTTTCCATTACTAACAAACAAATAGACAAGTAGAGTCTTATTATTCCTCGTTTCTAACTATCCACACTTTTATGCCTAATATCCCATAGATAGTTCGAGTTGGATAGGAACAATAATCAATTTTAGATCGAATGGTTTGTAGAGGAACCTTACCCTCTCTGATCCACTCGATACGTGCAATTTCTTTTCCGTCGAGCCGACCTGCAATTTGTATTTGAATTCCCTTTGTATTTGCTTGTTTGGTTAATTCAATAGCTTTTTTAATTGCTTTGCGAAATGACACTCTATTTTTTAATTGGTCAGTTATAAATTCGGCAAGAATAGTAGGGTAACCATAAGGTTTGGCTATTCTTTTAATAGTAATGTTAAGCTTTTTAGTCATATAATTCAATTCTTTTTGTACGTTCATTTGTAATTCTTCAAGTCCTCTCGATTTCTCTCCTATTACTAATTTTGGGAATCCTATATAGATTATAACCTGAATCAGATCGACTCGTTTTTGAATCTTTATACACGCAATACCGTCGACACTGGAGGATATTCGCATATTTTTTTTTACATAATTTTTTATAAAATTCCGTATTTTTTGATCTTCTTGTAAACCGTAAGAATAATCTTTTGGTTGAGAAAACCAAAGGGAATGATGATTATGGGTTGTACTAAGTCTGAAAATAAGTGGATTTACTTTTTGTCCCATACATCTCCACTATACGCCATATCTGTATACTTTTTTTTATATATGCATCCAGTTTTTTTGAACCATATGATATATTCTGCATATTCAGATAAAGATATATCTTTTAATACAATAGTTATATGACAAGTTGGCCTTTTTATTAAAGAATTACGTCCTCGAGCCTGAGCTTTTGATTTTTTCATGGTAGTACCTTTGTTAACTTCAGTTTTACTAATAACTAAAGTTTCTTTTTTTAAATTCAGATTATGACTCGCGTTCGCTGCTGCGGAATAAACTAATTTAAAAATGGGATTACAGGTTCGATAAGGCAGTAATTCTAATATGCTAATTATTTCTTCGTAAGAACGCCCACGAATCTGATTAATTATTCTGCGTGCTTTATGAGCAGACATATATATATGTTTACTTAAAGCGTATGTTTTTGTATTTGACTTTTCCCCCCCTCTTTGTTCTCATAGGTTTCATCTCCTACTAAATTATATGAATGATTCAATATATTTTTATTCTATTATAGATGTAATATTTCTATATTTATTATAAATTAACGGCGAGATCTATTATCATTTTTTTCATGTCCCTGGAAATTTAGAGTAGGTGCAAATTCTCCCAATTTGTGACCTACCATACGATCGGTTATATAAATTGGAAAATGAACCCTTCCATTATAGATAGAAATAGTATGACCCATCATTATGGGTATAATGGTAGATGCTCGTGACCAAGTTAATATTGTTTCTTTTTCCGCCTTTGTGGTAAGCTTATTCATTTTTAGTAATAAATGATTCGCTATAAAAGGTTTTTTTTTAATAAACGTGTCACACATTAATTACTCCTGTATTTACATTTAAATTTTTTTTTATTACTCTATCGAATGTCTATTTTCAACTTTTTTGATGAAGAAACAAATTCTATTTTTTTTTTTCTCCTATTTACTACGACGACGAATAATCAAATTATCACTATATTTATTTTTTTGTCTACTTTTTATTCCAAGTGTGGGATACCCCCATGGAGTTGTGGGTTTTTTTCTACCAATTGGGGACCTCCCTTCACCACCTCCATGGGGATGGTCTACAGGGTTCATAACGATCCCTCTTACTACAGGACGCTTACCTATCCAACGCTTATACCCGG
>CM042091.1:521144-523644 GCA_023512835.1 Taxillus chinensis | reverse complement strand
CTGTTGCACAAAATGTACTTCTAAGTAATTGCCCCATAGATCCTATATCTATCTATATGCAGAAGAAATCATGTAATGAAGGGGGTTCTTATTTGTACAAATGGTACTTCGAACTTGGAACGAATATGAAGAAATTAATGATACTTCTTTATCTTTTGAGTTGTTCTGCCGGATCGGTCGCTCAAGATCTTTGGTCTCTACCCGGACCCGATGAAAAAAAATGGGATCACTTCTTATGGACTCGTTGAGAATGATTCTGATCTAGTTCATGGCCTATTAGAAGTAGAAGGCGCTCTGGTGGGATCCTCACGGACAGAAAAAGATTACAGTCAGTTTGATAATGATCGAGTGACATTGCTTCTTCGGCCCGAACCGAGGAATCCCTTAGATATGGATATGATGCAAAATGGATCTTGTTCTATCGTTGATCAGAGATTTATCTATGAAAAATACGAATCGGGATTTGAAGAAGGGGATGGGGCCCTCGACCCACAACAGAAGATAGAGGAGGATTTATTCAATCACATAGTTTGGGCTCCTAGAATATGGCACCCCTGGGGCTTTCTATTTGATTGCCCCGAAAGGCCCAATTCATTGGGATTTCCCTATTGGGCCAGGTCATTTCGGGGCAAGCGGATCGAAGAGGATGAGCTTCAAGAGTTGGAGTTCTTACAGAGTGGAACCGTGCAGTACCAGACACGAGATAGATCTTCCAAAGAACAAGGCTTTTTTCGAATAAGCCAATTCATTTGGGACCCCGCAGATCCACTCTTTTTCCTATTCAAAGATGAGCCTTTTGTCTCTGTGTTTTCACATCGAGAATTCTTTGCAGATGAAGAGATGTCAAAGGGACTTCTTACTTCCCAAACAGATCCTCCTACATCTTCTATATCTAAACACCGGTTTATCAAGAATACACAAGAAAAGCACTTCGAATTGTTGATTAATCGACAGAGATGGCTTAGAACCAACAGTTCATTATCTAATGGATCTTTCCGTTCTAATACTCCATCTGAGAGTTATCAGTATTTCTCAAATCTGTTCCTATCTAACAGAACGCTATTGGATCAAATGACAAAGACATTGTTGAGAAAAAGATGGCTTTTCCCGGATGAAATGAAAATTGGATTCATGTAACAGGAGAAAGATTTCCCATTCCTTAGCCGGAAAGATATGTGGCCACGAAAGAGGGATTAAGTGGAACAGAATTGACTGGGCGGTCGTGGAAACACTTGTTTCTTCCATATTTGGGACCTTAGCTCCATGGAACAAAACAATATGTTACTGCTGAAACATGGAAGGAAAAATGACAATCTTAGATCAAAACACTATGTATGGGTGGTATGAACTGCCTCAACCATAATTCTTGAACAGCGCCAGAGCCTATTAGAGCCTATTGCTCACTACATACCAAAATTTCCATTAATGAAAGATGTAAATCCATTGGAAAATAAAAAATACGCATGTCTGATGAAATGGTTGTTACTATCTGTTCCAAGAACGAATCATTGGTTTAACTGAATAACTAAATAAAATAGATAGACCTTTCTCTTCGTCTCAGGTCGATGGGTCTTATCAATTAGAAGATCTACATGGATAATACACATTCCAGTTGACCGAGCCGAATTCGAATTGTTTTGTTCGGAAGCAAAGATATCCACGGGGCGGTTCGTCCTATTCAGATATTCACGCCCAAGAAAGAAGTACTGGATTCTATTTCGGATAGGCAGGCCCTGAAAGGCTGGAATGCCAAACAGGGGTTTATTATCAGTACCCATTCATTTTGGGAACGTCAAGTGCCTGAATGGGTCAGTCGCCAATCCCTAAAACGTACTATGTAATGTACTTTCCCTGCTTCTTGCTGGGTTATGAGCGGGCGTTTTACCAGAGGTTTTTATTGTATCAATCTACCTTTGTTTGATTCCTGTTGAAACATATACTCGGGGGGGTGGGTGCAGGGCGGAATGGACTTCTCATTCATTAGATAGAGAAGATCACCAATATTTCGTGCTCCGATGCCGAACTTATTCCAACTCAATAATAGATCTCGTTGATATACCGATTCGAGATCTATTATTGAATTGCTCATTCAATGAGCATTCTCTATATTATGCCTTGAAGAGGACTCGAACCTCCACGCTCTTTAGCACGAGATTTTGAGTCTCGCGTGTCTACCATTTCACCACCAAGGCATCTTTAAAGTGAATCGTATATATATATGATGTATGGAATAGAATATATGACAAAGGTGGAGTGATTGATCGGTCATGCCATATAGGCCCGAGTCATATATCCAATTGCTTCGATTTGAATTATCCGGAGGATGCATGCCTTATCTATCTTAATCTTATATTATATACAAAAGAAAGAAGAACTCATCTTATCACTTAGGAGCCGTGCGAGATGAAGCTTTTGAATGAGAGAAAGAAGCGAGGAATCCTTCATCAGTGGTTGTGAATGACTTATTTTTTGAATCTTTTCGACCTCGGTTCCGTAGGAG
>CM042091.1:501144-508644 GCA_023512835.1 Taxillus chinensis | reverse complement strand
AAATTGGTAAACACGCTGCTCTTAGGAAGCAGTGCTACAGCATCTCGGTTCGAGTCCGAGTAGCGGCATAACATCTTCTAAAATGTAAAAAATGAGAATATTTAAAAATAAAAATTTGTGGTATCTTTGTTAATTTTTGTCCCTTTATTTTATTTTTATTTTTTTATTAATAAATTATTGATATTTATGCTGTTTTATACTTTTGAACATATATTAACTCATATATCTTTTTCTATTGTTTCAATTTTAATTCCAATTGTTTTTCGAATATTCTTAGTCGATGAAATCATAGAACTATCTGATTCGTCAGAAAGGGGCATAACAGCGGGATTTTTCTGTCTAACAGGATTATTAATAAACCGTTGGATTCGTTTTAAACATTTCCCATTAAGTGAGTTATCCGAATCATTAATTTTCCTTTCATGGGGTTTCTCCATTATTTATCTGGTTCTTTATTTAAAAATAAAAAATAAAAATTTAAGCTCAATAATCAAGATAGGTGTTATTTTTACTCAAGTTTTTGCGACTTCAAATATTTTCAATCAAATACATAAATCTGTAATATTAGTACCCGCTCTTCAATCTCAATGGTTAATGATGCATGTAAGTATGACCTTAGTGGGCTATGCATCTCTTTTATGCGGATCTTTATTATCAGTAACACTTTTAGTCATTACATTTCAAAAAAAATAGAATTATTTTTAGTAAAATCCATTTTTTATTAACTAAGACATTTTATTTTGGTCATAATCAAAACGCGAATGAAAAGATAAAAACTGTTTTACAAAGCACTTCTTTTTTTTTCCTCGGAATTTTTACAGATACCAATTCATTCAACAATTGGAACATTGGAGTTATCGTGTTATTAGTATAGGTTTTTTTTTTTTTAGTATAGGTATTCTTTCGGGAGCTGTGTGGGCTAATGAAGCATGGGGATCATATTGGAATTGGGATCCAAAAGAAACTTGGGCATTTATTACTTGGATTATATTCACGATTTATTTACATACGCAGAAAAAATCGAACGGTACAAATTCTTCAATTGTAGCTGTTATAGGCTTTCTGCTAATTTGGCTCTGCTATTTTGGGATCAATCTATTAGAAATAGGACTGCACAGTTATGGTTCATTTCTATTTTAATCGAATTGAATAAAGAGCTTGATGAATACAAAAAATAAATGGTAAAAAAAAAAATTAGAGATTCCTTTTTCCATTACGAATAACAAAAGAAAAGTATATATTCGTAATGGAATATTAAATTAATTTAATTGACTCCTCGAGATCATCATAAATATAAATATATTACACTTAAATAAACTAGAAAAACCCGTACTTCATAATTAACATTTTGTTTTTGAGTACGGGTTTTATTGGTAAAAAAAAATATTTAAATTAATAAGTTAGACCCATGCTGCGAGTTGTTTCATACCATAGATAAACCCGAACACTCAAAAAATCTGTTGGGCAGGCGGATTCGCATCTTTTACAACCGACACAGTCCTCTGTTCGTGGAGCAGAAGCAATTTGCTTCGCTTTGCAACCGTCCCAAGGGATCATTTCTAATACATCTGTAGGACAAACTCGAACACATTGAGTGCACCCGATACATGTATCATAAATCTTTACGGAATGTGACATTGGATCTATAAATATTGTCAAACATCATAAAATTTCAATCTAATCAATTTGTAACTGAATCATATATTTTTGTAGATATTAGATGAATCAATGATTTATCCAAATTTTGAATCAATCAACTATATTTTATGTATGTGCAATAGCTTTCGAAAATGTACGAAACTTGACTCGCATTAACATTTTTTTTATTTAAGATACGAAATTAATTTTTTACTGCATGTGAACTTTATTTTCTTTCATTAATTAAATTATATATCATTAATATGAATAAAGTAAATCTTTAGAATCTTATTTAAATGTAGATGTAGATGATGAGTAAAAATCCATATAGGAAAAAAAATATATCATCAACGAATTGTCAACTGTGGATACATACGTATCCTTAACATACTGAAACGGATGCTATTATTTGTATTAAACCAATATCTATTTATACAAGTAAAATCCTCTAATCGAAAATTGGTCCAAAGAAAAAACTTCAATTTAATTAATTTTTTGTTTTCATTTGTCCTATTTAAATTTTTTTTTTTGAAATTGAAACAAATTAAAATTCTAAATTCTCTACAACGTCGAGATGATAAAATAGTTTCAGGAACAAATAAATCATCAAAATTTTTGTTTTTATTTAAACTCATAATAGATAATCTCTTTTTTTTAGTTGTTTGGTGCTTGTTCTTATAAAAACATGAACTACGTACAATTGTATAAATAATACATTTTCTATTTTTTTTTATAGAAAGACGAATTGGTTCAAGAATTAATATTCCCCCTTTCATCGATTTGGTACAAGTTAATTTATTCTGAATCAACATGATATTCAGATTCATTTCTTCTCTTTGAATAGACGATAGAGCCATTTCTTTTGGATTTCGAAGTCTAAGTAGGAAACAATATACTTTTATATTGTTGATTATTTTTTGCTTCAGAAGATTATCCCATCTCAATTGAAAAATCAAATATCTTTTTAGGAAGATGTCAAATCCTGTTTTTGTATTCTTCTTATATTTTGTGTTTTTTTTTCATCATCAATGATATATAATTTTTTTTTGTTGTACTTTCATTAATTTGTACATTATAAAATTGTAAAAATTTTTGTAAAAACCAAAGTTCCACATTCAATCTCGCCTTATTTAGTATTTCATTTTTCTTTTTTTGATAAAGTGTAATATAAAAAAAAACTTTTCTTATCCAAAAGATATACTTTTTTTATATTTAAAAGAATTTGATAGTCAAAATATTTTTTATTCACCTTTTGCTCTATATTCCTACTCTTTTCGTATTGTCGATAATTCTTGAAAAAATTATTGATAGGGATATTCTGTACTTTAACGTTATCGAGTAATTTGGTTTTATCTGTATTATACTTTATAGTCTTATAATTTATAAAAATTTTTTTTGTTACTTTTAATTTTTCTTTGAATGGCGATTTAGACATATAAATAGAGTAGGCCGCCTTATTTTCCTGATTTTCATAATTATTTTTAGAATTATAGTATAAATATGATAAAAGATAATATTGATAATGTTTTTTAAACGGACAGTTTTGATCTGACACTAACATTTTTTCATGATGAATTAATGATGATTGCTCAGATAAATATTCTTTGTTTAAATCTTTATTTTGAATTGTAGAATGCGGATTTACTATATTTCGCCATTTTTTTGGTACTAATCGAGACCATATAATTGGTGATAAATCATAATAGTGAGAATAATATTTGAGAAAATATTTCCATTTATTTTTTTCATAATTCCAACGTTTTTTATGTCTTAATTTTGAGTCGCAATGAAAGATTCTTTGTGTTCTAAAACATTTTTGAATTACATTCTTACTAAAAACGGACGTTTCGGGATATTGAAGTACATATCTTAACTTATCCAAGTAATTAATTGGGCTTTTTGATAATTTATAAAACACATATGTTTGTGACAAGGAAGATAAGCCAAACAGAATAGTTGAGTTTTTATTAATATTAAGTAACTTTTTTATAGTTGAAATAAACCGAATGTTTCTTTGTTTTGTTTGTTCAACTCTTTCGTTCTTTTTTTGATTATTGTCAATGTACTTATCAAAACTGTTTTTTATTGATTGACGAAATAGTTGTACATTGAGACTGAGTATTTTTATGTTACTGATAAAAAAAAAAAAAAATTTATGTATATTTCGATAAAGAATTTTAAAATTGTAAAAAAAAACAAATTTTGATTCGTAAATGAATCTCGACATTTTTTTTAATCTCCCGAAAGGGCGTTTTCGAAATTTTTTTAAATTTTAATTTGATTCGATCAACTCGTTTATTTTTTTTTTTATTAGGACAAATCCGGATAGTTAAAAATATTTTTTTTTTTCTTTTTTTATTTTTTTTGTTTTATCAATCAGATATTTCATTTTATTATTTGTCGAAAAAGATTTTTTAGAATATTTTGATTTTTTTTTGAATAGATGATTCATCAATTATATTATTTTTTAGTATAGAATCTTTTTCTTTTTTAGTTTCACTTGGTTGATATATATATATTTTGAACTTGAATAGATTACTTTCTTGGAACAAGTTTTTTGTTTTTAAAAATGAATCCTTTGTTATCAAAAATGGGAAAAAAACTTTTTTTATCTTTTAGTACCAAATGAGTTCTTTCGTTATTCATTATTAGAAATCGTTGGAGTTTGAAATATATTTTTTTTCAATTTTCTAATTTTTTTTTCTAGTCTTTTAACGATAGGTTCAAAAAATGAGGACCTTTTTCGGGGAGGACCAAAAGGCATTTCAGCTTCCATTCCCCAAACTGTTAAAAAAAAAAAAATCTTCTTTCTTTCTTTTTGTTTTCATTGGATTCCTATGAAGGGATCGGAGCTTAGATCTATACCAAGGTTTTAAATGGAAAGGAAATAGAATCTTTATTTGAATACCATCTGTTAACCACTTTTTAGGAAATTCCCTTTCTGATAATTGAACCCCATTATAAGTACATTTAACATGTATCTCTCTATTCCATTGTTTAAAATCCTCAGACCATTCGGGAAATTGAAATAATAACATCCGTACTATATTCTTAGCGAATATCAATGAAGGTAATATAATATATTTTCTAAGACAGGATTGAGTTACTAACATACAACCTCTCAGTGTTTGAGCAAATGGAATGGTATCCCAAGTTTCTGCTAGTTCGATACAGGTTCTCTCTTCGATTTTGTACTTGGTGTTTTTCGCCATTTCTTTTATCTTTTCTTCTTTATAATCTGAAAGTTTGAATTTTTTATTTTTATGAATTGAATTTCTAAACATAAATTTCATCAGTTCATAAAATTTAAAATACAAATCGAATAGTTTATTATCTTTTTTTCGTTCCAAAAAAAAGTGGAGAGTGTAGATTGGTTTGAAACAGCTCCCAAATAACTGTTTTACGCCTTTGGGTGCGCCTAGAACCTTTGATTATATCTCGACGAAAATCCGATTGGTGTGAATAACGTATTAAAGCTACCTCCTCGGTATTTGTCTTTTTATCGGTAAAAATAATTACACGTTTTACTTTTCTTGAGCGAATACCATGATCTTCCGCCAATCGGTCTTCCACATTTCCCCTTTCCTGTTGTTCCAATTCGTCGATTAATTTGTATGACCAATGTGATATTTTTTTACGTATTCCTTTTATTTTTATTCTATCATATTTTTTTTTTAAAATGGATTTTGTATGATTCTTATTTCTAACTACATGAAATAAAAATTTATATCGCTCTTTTGAATCCCTTTGTATTTTTTTTCGGAAATAAAAAAAAGTATTTTAAAATTGAAATAGGGTGTTGGTTCTTTCGAAAATTCATTAATTAAGGTCAACAAATAATTTATTTTTATGATAAAAATTTTTGTTTTATCATCAGACATTTTATGTTCAAATTCTAGATAATCGGTAAAAAGTAGACCATGAATATTATTTATATAAAAGGTTTCATTTATACTTAAAGGTGAAACCTGTTTTTTTTTTAGTGTTGGTGTTTCACCAAAAGATTGGTTCAATAAAGGATCATATATCTTAGGCAAGTATTCTTTTTTTTTTCACAATTACATAATCTAGTCTTTTTTTTCAAGTATATCTAGAAAAAGTAATTCTTTATCTAGAACTTCAATTCTATTTATAGTCTCATTAATTTGTTTATTCTTTTTGTATTTAGTATTATAAGTCCAATAATTATATAATTGATTAGAATCGAATGCTAATTCATTTAAAGATATCTTTCGTTGTATCATTTCCAAAAAATTTACCAAACTGAGTAGATATGTAAAAGAAATTTTTATTTTTCCATCACTTTGACAAAAAAAAAAAAAATATTGTGACATTTCATTTCTGACAGCATTTTCAAAGTTATAGTTTTTGATATATCGTAATGGGTAATTCCATCTTTTATAGTCGAAAAAAAGAGTTACAAGAGGCTTTTCAAACCAGAAACCGTGTTTATATTCTTTTTTCACCATAGCGGCCTTACCATTTTCTTGATTATCATCCAGAGAACATATAGCTTTCATATTAAAAAAATGTAATTCATCCTCTATCTCTTTCGTTTCATCAATTTTTTCCAGAGCCCCCCTTTTTTCGGAAAAAGGGTATTCTTCGGTAAATACATCTTGTGACTCTTTTTGAATCCCCTTCATTTCGGAAGT
Source organism: Taxillus chinensis (assembly GCA_023512835.1). Taxonomy (NCBI): domain Eukaryota; kingdom Viridiplantae; phylum Streptophyta; class Magnoliopsida; order Santalales; family Loranthaceae; genus Taxillus; species Taxillus chinensis. Next base: position 502,351 of record CM042091.1, on the reverse strand, counting down.
TTTTTTGAGTTTCTTAGTAAGAATGGGCGATGGTATTCTGCCTAAATGGTAGACACAGGTAATAAATAAGAGAATACTAAATATTCGAGCCATCACATTTTTAAATTTAGACATAATGTATTTGTTAAATCGAATAAGTACATTAGATCTAATAGAATGATTTTGCCCTATCCAGACTAATACCAATACAATCCATTTCATGAATAAAATGTGACCAATTAACCAACCAAAAAAAACTACTTGTTACAAATAACATCTTGTTGTTGCATCGAAACATAAAAATGTTGACTAATCTGGCTAACATTGAACTTGGTAAAATGAAATGGTTAAAAAATTGAAAAATGAGATTATTCAGGAATATACATTGAATGCTAAGATTACGCATTGAATTTCTGGTAGTAGACCCATAAACCCAAAAGTTTGTGTGATTGTTCCAGAAGAAATGAAACAAAAGATACGGTAGAGCTAGGACAGTTATTGTATGAGGTCTACCCAATGCTAGATGCAGAGGCGCATAATAGATCGATATTAACATCATGAGCTGTCCTGTAATAAAACCTGTTATCGCGGATACCTTCTTCTCGGTTCCTTCTTTTCTTTCTTCCATAACCGGAGCTCGGAGAAGGAAGAGATAAGAGGGCCCTATGGAAAATGTGGTCATAAATCCATAATAGAGTCCGACCACAACGACCGAATTGATTATCTTCATGCATAAAGATACTAGATTACCTAGTATAAAATATTTCAAAATCATCACAAACCCCCCCTTTTTCTTTTCTATTGCAATTTCTGGATTGGATTCTTATATGATGATTTTGAAACTTTCCATATATCGAAATAGAAACAGATAGACTCGAAACGGCATCTCTTATGTCAATGACACCAAAGGTATATTCAATAAATTGAATTTTTAATTTATTGGGAATTGGGATATGTATGGAATGGATGGAATAGAATGAAATAGAGCCGCTTTTAGGTTCCCAATGATAGGAGCCGCTACGAAAAAGTTCCGTGAGTGACGAGCTTCGAGCTCATATTGGTCATGGGTTGAAACGGAAATTGGACTCTAGGAGATCAAATCCCCCGCTGTTCCTCAGTAGCTCAGCGGTAGAGCGGTCGGCTGTTAACTGACTGGTCGTAGGTTCGAATCCTACTTGGGGAGATTTGATTCATTCTTAATTCTTGCATTCTGAATGAAAGAAAGGGC
>CM042091.1:451144-478644 GCA_023512835.1 Taxillus chinensis | reverse complement strand
GAGGACTTGAAGAATTACAAATGAACGTACAAAAAGAATTGAATTATATGACTAAAAAGCTTAACATTACTATTAAAAGAATAGCCAAACCTTATGGTTACCCTACTATTCTTGCCGAATTTATAACTGACCAATTAAAAAATAGAGTGTCATTTCGCAAAGCAATTAAAAAAGCTATTGAATTAACCAAACAAGCAAATACAAAGGGAATTCAAATACAAATTGCAGGTCGGCTCGACGGAAAAGAAATTGCACGTATCGAGTGGATCAGAGAGGGTAAGGTTCCTCTACAAACCATTCGATCTAAAATTGATTATTGTTCCTATCCAACTCGAACTATCTATGGGATATTAGGCATAAAAGTGTGGATAGTTAGAAACGAGGAATAATAAGACTCTACTTGTCTATTTGTTTGTTAGTAATGGAAAACAAAAAGATAAATTCAAATTTTCTATTATTTTATAGGATTTAATAAAAATTGTATTAACAATCAATTTGCTAGAATTGCTATGCTTTGTGACTCGTTGATTTTGTTAGGGTTCGAATTCAAAAAATAAATGGACCAAGCTTGTAATATGAACTAATAATTATAGAACTAAATAAAAAATCCATCGCTTCGTATTATATATTATTTGATTTGAGCTCCAAAAAAAAAGTCAATGATATATGGGATTCTAATTATATCGTTGTAACAACTAAAATACTGTTTTTTTATTAAAAAAAAATAAAATCTGATTATGAACTATAAAAAAAAATAGTGTGGATAAGTAGACGAAAGGGTGAGGGAAAGAAAATATCAATGATATATGATTCGAAATGTCTATGAGTCATCTAAAAAATGAAAAGTAATAAAGCATCAATACCAATTTATTGATTTATTCATATAACAAAAAAAATACAGAGCTTCGATAAAGACTAAGAATATTGACTTAAGAACCAATTTAAATTAGGAGCTCCGTTGTGATAAATTCAGAACTAACCATTCAAAATTTAGAGACAGTGGGAACGACGGAACCCGTGAATACATAAAATTGTATTGAACATCAGATTCATGTGGAGGGATGGCGGAACAAACGGTCAAATATGCTGAGAGGTCATGCCTTGTAAGACTGAACTAGATATTAAAAGAGTAAATAAATATTCGCCCGCGAAAGTTTTTTATTTGATTTAGTTATAGATTCAAATTTCAAATAAGATATACAAATTCCTACGAACGAAATGATTCGCATGAAATATCAAAAATTCCCAAGATTTCGTGAATTATTCATTAAAGTACGTGTATAGCTTAATTAAAAATGAATAAATTTAGAACACCTTTTTTCATTCGCGAGGAGCTGTATGAGAAGAAACCCTCATTCATGTCCGGTTCTGTAGTAGAGAGAGATAGAATTGGGAGAAACAATCATCAACTAGAACCCCCCCAAAACAATATTCCGTAAACAACATAGAAGAAGAATGACGGGAATGAATATCTTTTCGAGGCAATCGTATTTGTTTTAGTAAATATGCTCTTCAGGCACTTGAACCTGGATCACATCTAGGCAAATGGAAGCAGGATGCCGAGCAATGTCACGAAACGCGCGTCGGGGTTGAAAGGTCTGGGTACGTATATTTCCAGGCAAACCAATTACAGTAAAACCAACGGAAACTCGGATGGGTTCGGGGAAAGGATCCCCCCGAATATTGGGTATCGGTCATTAAGGTCGAATACTCTTTATGAAATGGGCGAAAGAACAGAAAATATATCCATAAAGTCCATTTCAATCGCGGCGTCCAAAATGCCTATTCGAACTAAATTCATTATTTCACGATTGAAATGGATAACTAACAAAATACTTTTATTGCAATAGGGGATTCGAAAAATTATGATTCAACCTCAGACCCATTTAAATGTAGCAGACAATAGCGGAGCTCGCGAATTGATGTGTATTCGAATCATAGGAACTAGCAATCGACGATATGCTCAGATTGGTGACATTATTCTTGCTGTGATCAAAGACGCAATGCCCAATATGCCCTTAAAAAGATCAGAAGTGGTTAGGGCTGTAATTATCCGTACTTGTAAAGAACTAAAACGCGAAAATGGTATAATAATACGATATGATAATAATGCTGCGGTTGTCGTTGATCCAGAAGGAAATCCAAAAGGAACTCGAGTTTTTGGTGGAATTGCCAGGGAATTGAGAGATTTCAATTTTACTAAAATAATCTCATTAGCTCCCGAGGTATTATAATTTTAGAGTCGGATATTTGAATGAAATCAATTCATTAGTTAATTTTATTTCACGTATATGCCTTTATTTCATATTGAACCATATTTAAAATTTAAAAACGAAAAAAAAAGAAATTACCATGTTGATTATATATATCAATTCGGATTTGTTCATCATGTTGAATGGCACTAGTACTGATATAATAACCTCTATACGAAATGCTGACATGAATAGAAAAAGAATGGTTCGAATAGAATCGACTAATATCACCGAAAGCTTTGTTAAAATACTTTTACGAGAAGGTTTTATCGAAAACGTGAAAAAACATGAGGAAAGAAACCAAGATTTTTTTATTTCAACCCTACGACATCGAAAAAATAGGCAAAAACCATATAGAAGAAATTTTTTTAATTTAAAACAAGTTAGCCGTCCCGGTTTACGAATATATTCGAACTATCAACGAATTCCTAGAATTTTAAGTGGTATAGGTATTGTAATTCTTTCTACCCCGAAAGGTATAATGACAGACCGAGAAGCTCGATTAGAAGAAATCGGAGGAGAAATTTTGTATTATATATGGTAATTTATAAATGATATCCAAATTGGATCAAAAACTTCGTTTTTGAAAAATATATATTCTATATCTATATAAAATAGTATAACATTATAAATATAAATAAATGTCGTCCAACCGAAAAAACAGGTTCCAAATTAAAGTAAGGAATGCCAAATATGAAAATAAGAACCTCGGTTCGTAAAATTTGTGAAAAATGTCGATTGATCCGAAAACGACGACGAATTCTCGTAATTTGTTCCAACCCGAAACATAAACAAAGACAGGGATAACCTTTCTAAAAATAAATCAAAGACCCGAATAATAAATTCAATATAAATAAGCGAATGAATAACATATAGAATATAATAATAAAGAATAAAAAAAAGAACCCTTCATTTTAACATGAAATGGATATATCCATATATTTCTCAACAATTCATATTTATGAAATGATACAATATGGGAAAACCTATATCAAGAATCGGTTCACGTAGGAATGGACGTATTGGTTTATCTAAAAATACACCTAGAATACAAAAGGGGATTATTCATGTTCAAGCAAGTTTCAACAATACCATTGTAACTGTTACAGATGTACGAGGTCGGGTAATTTCATGGTCCTCTGCCGGTACTTGTGGATTCAAGGGTCCAAAAAGAGGGACACCATTTGCTGCGCAAACCACAGCAGAAAACGTCATTAATACTGTAGTGGAACGGGGTATGAAAAGCGCAGAAGTCTTGATAAAGGGCCCCGGTCTCGGCAGAGATTCCGCATTACGAGTTATTCGTAGAAGTGGTATGCTATTAAGTTTTGTACGAGATGTAACCCCCATGCCACACAATGGCTGTCGACCTCCTAAAAAAAGACGTGTGTAAAAATAAACATTGACAAGAATTCAAGAGAAAGAAACGATTCAATGAAATGATCGGAGCAAACAATATTACTATGGTTCGAGAGAAAGTAACAGTAGCCACTCGGACATTACAGTGGAAATGTGTTGAATCAAAAGTAGACAATAAGCGTTTTTATTATGGCCGTTTTGTTTTGTCTCCACTTATGAAAGGTCAAGCCGATACAATAGGCATTACAATGCGAAGAGCTTTGCTTGGAGAAATAGACGGAACGTGTATCACACGTGCAAAATCTGAGAAAATACCACACGAATATTCTACCGTAGTAGGTATTCAAGAGTCAGTACATGAAATTTTAATGAATTTGAAAGAGATTGTCTTGAGAAGTAATTTGTATGGAACTTGGGACGCATCTATTTGTGTCAGGGGCCCGAGGTATGTAACTGCTCAAGACATCATTTCGCCACCTTTTGTGAAAATAGTTGATAATACACAGTATATAGCTAGTTTGACAGAACCCATTGATTTTTGTATTGGATTACAAATCGAGCGGAATCGTAGATGCCGTATAAAAACGTTAAATAATTTTCAAGACGGAAATTATCCTATAGATGCAGTATTCATGCCTGTTCAAAATGTGAATCATAGCATTCATTCATATGGAAATGAAAGACAAGAGATACTTTTTATCGAAATATGGACAAATGGAAGTTTAACTCCGAAAGAAGCACTTCATGAAGCTTCCCGAAACTTAATTGATTTATTTATACCTTTTCTACATGTGGAAGAAGAAAACTTACATTTAGAGGACAATACATACAAAATGACTTTACCGCTTTTTACCCTTAATGATAGATTCAATAAACTAAGGATAAATAAAGAAAAAATAACATTGAAATATATTTACATTGACCAATTAGAATTGCCCCCCAGGATCTATAATTACCTTAAAAGTTCAAATATACATACATTGTTGGATTTTTTGAATAAAAGTCAAGAAGATCTTATGAAAATAGAGCATTTTCGAATAGAAGATGTAAAAAAAGATATGGGATATTCTAGAAGAGCATTTCGAAATTGATTTCCCCCAAAATCGCTTTTAAATCTATTTGATCGTTAAAATTAGAAAGGTGTTTTGAACCTTTAGTATTTAGTATAATCCATATATTGGATATTTGGAATAGATACTGAATCTAATTGAACAAAAATGTATCTAGGGAGAAAATTAAGTTTGAAACAGGCCTTTATTCCCTAGATACACACTCAAATAGATAATATAATATAATTTTTTTTGTTCAATTTAATTCATTTCAAAAAGACCTAACGTTAATGATTTATCAATAGGTAATGTTGCCCCAATGCCCAACCAAAGGGCTGTTATAGTACCAATCAAAAATATAGTTGTCGCTATTGGACGACGAAATGGATTTTGGAATTTATTAACATTTTCTAAAAAAAGGTACTATTAATAATCCCAAAGGTACTGAAATCATTAAAAGAACACCTAATAATTTATTGGGTACTGTACGAAGTATTTGAAATACAGGAAAGAAATACCATTCTGGTAATATTTCCAAAGGAGTTGCAAAAGGATTCGCGGGTTCACCAACCATTGATGGTTCTAAAACCGATAAGCCCACGTTACATGCAATAGTTCCTAAAATGACTACCGGAAAAATATATAAAAGGTCATTTGGCCATGCGGGTTCTCCGTAATAATTATGGCCCATCCCCTTGGCCAATTTAGCTCTTAATACAGGATCATTTAAATCAGGTTTTTTTGTTATTGAGATAGGTGATATGTATGATAGATCTACCCCTCGAAGGAACCGGATATGATAATTTTTTATCATCCGGCTCGAGCAAAAGAATCAAGGGGATCAAAAAAAAGAAATGTTATTCAAATGAATATTCTATTATATATAATTATATAATATATTATTTGTTATACACATCTATACAAATAATATATATTATAATTATAATAAAATACCAGATTCCATCTCTTTATCTACAGTTACAACAATCTAGCTGTTTATCGCTCTGGTCAAGTAAGTTACAAGTAAATACTCAACACCCCAATAGGCTTACAAAGTTAATCATGATAAAATGCTTTCTGGGTCGTCTCAAACCTCTCGATTTTTGTTTATACCCAAGTCAAGTATAGTTGTATACTTTTTACATGCAAAGGAAAGGGTTTACTTGTTACTAACAAAATGTAGCCTCTGTTCTTCTTTAGATCCTTTGTTTCACTCCGATAATGTTATCAATCTAATCAATGCAAAAGAAATGAATGCATTTCCATACTATTAGTGAACATAGATAAAAAAAAAAAGATTAATTATGCTATCCCATATACTTAGTAGACTGGATCTTACGAAGCCTATGCACAACCCGACTTAGGTCTACTGTAGATCATAGAAAAGATTATATTCAATCGAACCGGCTTACGCGAGATTACGCCGATGGTTGAAACAAGAACACGTTTAGTTATGAATTAAAATGTGGCAGATAGATAAGAACGTATGTCTGCACGGCCAAATCAGTAGTTCAAGTCACACACTGCCATAATCCATTTTTTTGTTCTCTTCAGAAAATTAACTTCAACTATTCATATCCAATAAACTACAGTTAAACTACAAGAGTTGAAGAGAAATATCCAAAGCCATGTCTTATTCTTTTCAATAATCCACACTTATAGCAATGAAAACCTATTGTTCCTCTACCAAGTGATAAACTATTTATGCCAAACCAAATAGTTATGATCTTATAAAGGACCTGAAATACCTTGTTTACGTATCATTGAAAAGTGCATTAACATAAATACGGCAGTAAGAAGCGGCAATACAAAAGTGTGTAAACTATAAAACCGAGTTAAAGTGAATTGTCCCACACTAGCACTTCCACGTAATAACTCTACCAGAGGCGATCCTATTACAGGAATACCTTCAGGTACACCTGTTACAATTTTTACCGCCCAATAACCAATTTGATCCCGAGGTAAAGAATAACCAGTTACACCAAAAGATGCGGTCAATACAGCCAGAACCACACCTGTAACCCAAGTCAATTCGCGGGGTTTTTTAAATCCACCCGTGAGATATACACGAAATACGTGCAGGATCATCATTAGAACCATCATACTTGCCGACCACCGATGAACCGATCGGATTAACCAACCAAACTTAGTTTCCGTCATTATGTATTGAACAGAGGCAAAGGCCTCAGTAACGGTCGGACGATAGTAAAAGGTCATAGCAAATCCCGTAGCTACTTGTACTAAAAAACAAGTAAGCGTAATTCCTCCTAGACAATAAAATATATTGACATGAGGGGGTACATATTTACTAGTTATATCATCTGCAATCGCCTGAATCTCGAGACGTTCTTCAAACCAATCATAGATTTTATTGAGATAGGTAAAAGAAACTCCCTCTCTTAGAACTGTATATGAGACTTTGATCTCGTACAGCTCAAGCAGAAACACCTCAATACTGATTGCTATGAATCCTCCTCTTTTTTTTTCTATTTTTCGAGAAAAAAAAAGAATACGAAAGCTCTTTTTTTGTGATGATAATGCCACAATATCAAGTTGGCTCATTCATATGTTGATCGTTACAGGCGTCTTGAATTTTCTCTTTACCTATTTCTTTTAGTCTTTTTTCTGGTTTTACTATTATTTTCTTTCTTATTTCTATTTATATTATAGGAATTTATCTTGTTAGGACTCTATGAATTGACTGAAACCTCAGATTCATACTAGAACTACCGTGATTCAATAAAATCTCCAAGCCAAGCTAAGACCAAGATTCCATGAGTAAAAACCACAAGATCATCACTTAGTCACTGAATCGATCTAATGAATGACTAAAAATAAAAGCACACATTTTTTTGTACAAAAAAAGCGCATCGCATAAATAGAAGCTTGAAAGAATAAAAAAAAAACCATAATTTGAATTTAGAATGTTCCTTTTTTTGAAAATTTGTTGGAGTCCAGCTGTAAGGTATGAATATTCAGTATGAATCATAGTTCCAATATTTCTTGATTTCATATATTCCGTGTTCCAGATACTAGAATCAATATCCGACGAGGTAGAACCATCTCTAAAGATGACAGACCCATTCTCTGTATTATCAATAGAAGCCATTCTAACAAGTCACACACTCATATTCCAGAAATACAGTACATAAAAAAAAAATTCCACGGTCGAACTACCAAAATAGAATAGACTAGAAATTCAAAACCTAAATAAATGATTCTCTTTTTATTGCAAAGCTAAGATCTTGTAAATCTTATGAATCTAATTCATTGAAATTCCATACAGTAAAACGGACGAATTATAAATTTCCAAAATAATAGATAGGAATATTGCAAATAGAGCCATTGCAACACCCATCAAAAGGGTAGTTCCCCACCCGGGAGCCACTTTACCATATTCCGAATTTAATGGTTTTAATAACGATCCTGTGTTAGTTCGTTTTGAAACAGATTTCGAACTAACCTCAATGGTTTGTGTTGCCATAAATCCTAGTGTATTTATTAAGATCTGTTGACTTTGTATACCATTACGTTGTAAATAATCTTATCATAGATCTATTGCAATCTTTAAATTATATAACAATGGAAACAGCAACCCTAGTTGCCATCTCTATATCTGGTTTACTTGTAAGTTTTACTGGGTACGCCTTATATATCGCCTTTGGGCAGCCCTTTCAACAACTAAGAGATCCGTTCGAGGAACACGGGGACTAGTGGAAGAGCCCTCAAGAGGGCTCATTACTTCAATTGAGAGAATTAAAAATAATTTCATCTTTTTTGTTTTATTGGAACTTTAGGCGGTTCTCGAAAAAAGATAGCGAAAAAAAGAATTCCTAGAGTAGAGACTAAAAGGAATGTATAAACCAATGCTTCCATAAATTCAATCGTAGTTTACAATTATAGCTTCCGTACCTAATTATATTTATTTGGATTGTTTCACGGAGAAGAAAGAGCAGAGCGGACAATGGTTAAAATCAATTTATTATACCCTGCCTATGTCAACTGCCCCAAAGAAAATTAAATAGAAGCGAAAAAGTGTTGTATCAGACTACCTGTCTTCTTGTAGTTGGATCTCCAAGTTTTTGGAATGTTCCAAATTCAACTTGAGCATCCAAATCTGGGTCAATACCAGCAAAAACATCTCGGAACAATGTTCTAGCACCATGCCAAATATGCCCGAAGAAAAAGAGCAAAGCAAAGGAAGCATGTCCAAAAGTAAACCAACCCCTTGGGCTGCTACGAAAAACCCCATCAGATTTCAACGTAGAACGATCAAATTCAAAAATTTCACCCAATTGAGCGCGTCGAGCATATTTTTTAACAGTAACAGTATCGCTATAACTGATTCCGTTGAGTTCGCCACCATAAAACTCAACAGTTACACCTATTTGTTCGACACTATACTTCGATTCTGCCCTTCTAAAAGGCACATCCGCTCTAACAATTCCGTCTCTGTCTATCAAAACAACCGGAAATGTTTCAAAAAAAGTAGGCATACGACGTACAAAAAGTTCGCGCCTTTCTTTATCTCTAAAGATGGGATGTCCTAACCATCCAACAGCTATTCCATCTCCGTTGTCCATTGAACCCGCTCTAAATAATCCCCCCTTTGCCGGATTATTGCCGATGTAATCATAAAAGGCTAATTTTTCAGGAATTTTAGACCAAACTTCCGATAAACTTTTTTTTTCGGAGAGCCCGGTTTCAACTATTCGATATATTTCTTGTTGGAAGTATCCCTGATCCCATTGATAACGAGTGGGGCCAAATAATTCGATAGGCGTAGTTGCTGAACCATACCACATGGTTCCAGCAACTATAAAAGCGGCAAAAAAAACAGCAGCAATACTACTGGAAAGAACGGTTTCAATATTTCCCATACGTAATCCTTTGTATAGACGTTGAGGCGGGCGGACACAAAGATGGAATAGGCCCGCTAATATCCCCAATGTCCCGGCCGCAATATGATGAGAAGCTATTCCTCCTGGAACAAAAGGATCAAAACCTTCCACACCCCACGCCGGAGTTACGGGTTCTATTTTTCCTGTTAGTCCATAGGGGTCAGAAACCCATATTCCAGGACCATACAGTCCAGTTACATGAAATGCACCAAAACTAAAGCAAGCCACCCCTGAGAGAAATAAATGAATTCCAAATATTTTGGGCAAATCCAAAACGGGTTTTCCTATACGATCATCAAAAAAATATTTCTAGATCCCAATAGACCCAATGCCAAATAGCGGCTAAGAAACACAAACCAGAAAAGGCAATATGTGCCCCTGCCACGCCTTCATAACTCCAAATACCCGGATTCGTTATAGACCCCCCCCTGTGATACTCCAACCACTCCATGAATTGGTTATTCCTAAACGAGTCATAAAGGGTATAACGAACATACCCTGTCTCCACATTGGATCAAGAACTGTGTCAGAGGGATCAAAAACTGCTAATTCATATAGAGCCATCGAACCGGCCCAACCAGAAACTAGAGCTGTATGCATTATATGGACAGAAATTAACCGACCGGGATCATTCAATACGACGGTATGAACACGATACCAAGGTAAACCCATGGAAATACCCCTTACTTTAATCAAAAAATGTAATTTTATTGCATTGGAAAAAACTACGGACCTAGTTGCTTTCAGTAGATTATAGCGAAACAGGGATTTATCTTTTTCTATTCTATTGGCATTATGTTACTACTAACCAAACAATTCTATTTGTAGGAACAAAGAGAAACAGATTTATTTTATACCCGATAAGTATCAATACGCAATCGGGGGTTAATACCACTTTAATATGAGCAACTATGTCCCATCGGGTTTTCAAAGGACCCGCCTATTCGTAAGAATTTTACTTTACGAGGATTGATTTTTTTCTCTTTCGATTAAACTTTTCTAATCTACATTTGTTTTATGATTATGATATAAGATATTCGTATTATGAAGATAATCAACCCATTGTTACGTTTCCACATCAAAGTAAAATAAAGTCCTTCTTTTATTTATTTCACATGCCTATTGGTGTTCCAAGAGTACCCTTTCGACTTCCCGGAGAGGCATATTCAACTTGGATTGACATATAGTGCGGCTTGTAAGATATTTTGGGTCATATGGGATTTCCCCGTTCTCTTTCCGAGATATCCTATGTTTGTTTCACCCTAAAATGTAAAATGATTAATTGAATCATCAAAAAATTGAAGCGTGAAGTACAATTAATTAATGAGATCCCTTTTTTTTTGTTGTGGGGGGGTTCGGATTAATATTCTCAATTACAATAGTTTATGGTTGACTTGGATGAACCAATAAGTATCCAGGCTCCGTTTAGAAAACCCGAATGATAAATATATGTATTGTATGATTTTCACTTGAATGGTCTCCATAGGAGATATCTTAATAAATCGAGTAATATGACGATTGGAATAAGATTGGAAGAAGATATGAATTGCAAAAAAAAAGAAAGGTTGTGTATGTAGCAAAGAAAAAAGAAACGGTAATGGTATTAGGAGCATTTGTCCTATATATGCATATGCAAATCCAAATCGGTCGGATCTTTACCCGGAGTAGAGCAGAAACCTAAAAATATTAAAGAGTCCCACTCAGGAACAAGAAAATAGCATCGTGATTTGGATTGAATATCGGTGAAAAGAATACATCAATGAAAGGTTAGTTCGATAAGTTTCTTTATTTTGTATTTGAATTATAGGGAAAAAGAAAAACACTCATACTTTTTTTTGAAATATGTGAAATATGCAATAAAAAAGTAAAGTTCCTTTGTTAGAAACAATCCGCTATGAAAAAATAAAGCGGTGGAAATATACAATACACATTGATTTTTCCCCCATTTTGTGGAACCGTATGCATCAAAAGGTGCATGTATGGTTTCGAAGGGAGACAGTTTAATCCTAATTAACCGACTTTATCGAGAACGACTCCTTTTTTTAGGCCAGGGGGTTGATAGTGAAATCTCAAATCAACTTATTAGTCTTATGGTATATCTCAGTATAGAAAATGATACCAAAGATTTTTTTTTTTTATAAACTCTCCCGGCGGGTGGGTAATACCCGGAGTTGCTATTTATGATACTATGCAATTTGTGCGACCAACGGTACATACAATATGCATGGGATTAGCTGCTTCAATGGGATCTTTTCTCTTGGTCGGGGGGGCTATTACCAAACGTCTAGCATTCCCTCACGCTTGGCGCCAATGAGTTTTTTTAGTTTATAAAAAAAAAAGAAAACTATGCCTTCTCCATATAAAATAGGAATATTTAAGTAATAATAGCATGGCACTTCGAATTCGATATGAAAATTCTTTTTATTCTTTTTCAAAAACATTCGATTATGTATCGAGAGAGTAGAGATTCAAAAATATTTTCGTTTTTATATATCGGGATTTTGTTTCAGCGGCACAAACTTTGAAACTTTTATTTTTGTTTTCACACAGAGAGGCTATTAACAATTTTTATGTTATGAAAGAGTCTTCTACAAAAATAAAATAGAATAAATTATTTTTCCCTTATTCTATTTTATTTTTGATTGAATCGAAAAGAAACTTTGGGATTGCCGGCTTACAGACGCAATCAAATATAGAAAGGCAACGGTGCCATCATATTATTTTTTTTTAGCTCTGGAAAAGAAAGTAAAGATGGCAAATTTACAGATCTAGGTCTGATAGTTTTTATCTTTCTTCGATGGAAAGTAAAAATAAATTACATTGTAGAGCCGTATGCAACATGCAAAAGATGCCCGTACGGTTGTTCAATTTTCCCTTTTTTCTTCACCCCCTCATAAAAATATAGAATCACTTTTTGTTATGTCATATCATCAGGGTAATGATTCATCAACCTGCTAGTTCTTATTTTGAGGCCCAAACAGTAGAATTTGTCCTAGAAGCGGAAGAACTTCTGAAATTGCGCGAAACCCTGACAGAGATTTATGTACAAAGAACGGGCAAACCCTTATGGGTTGTATCAGAAGACATGGAAAGGGATGTGTTTATGTCAGCAACAGAAGCCCAAGCTCATGGAATTGTTGATCTTGTAGCGGATGGCGGATAAATGAATCTGTATTTCACGCAAATATCCTGATTGGGTATTTTCTCTTTTTACTAAATTCAAAATGATAGTAACGAAAAGTAATTCATAATTATCTGGTTAGGATCGATCTAAACCGGCCCATTATGGATATGATTCATCATGCCAACTATTAAACAACTCATTAGAAATACAAGACAGCCAATCAGAAATGTAAAAAAATCTCCCGCTCTTCGGGGATGTCCTCAGCGCCGAGGAACATGTACTAGGGTGTATGTGCGACTCGTTCAAATCCTATCCAATCCTATATAGCCATTGAGGAAAAAATCAAAAAAAGATTACAGTCGGTACGGATAGAATCGAAGAACTCTATTCACTATAACGAAAAAAAAAGATTTAATCTATTAAGCATATCCTTAATTGTTTATGTATGAAATTTATGGTTTTCTATTGGTGTAAATCTACTCACCTCAATTTACGATAAGAACAAATTCTCTAGTGGTAGCAAATGCTTATTTCATTAAAGCGTAGAAATCCTTATTTTATTTAAACTTATGCTCGCATTCTTGCAAGAACGAACGGACTAACAGGATCAGCTACCCAGCCAACTTTCCTAATTAAATACCGTTACTATACAAATTGATTTTTTTGTGAAAGATCTAGTACTAGATAATTCATAATAGGTAGAGCAATGTGAACTGTACAAGTGACCAATAACCATGTTAGTTAAATGAAGGGGGGGGGGGGGGGGGGGTGGCTCCGGTGTATAGAGAGGACCTTACCGTTTTATTATTTAATTAATAAATAACCATAGAAACGATGGAACCTACCATTTCATTTTCATTTAGTTTATCCATTTATTTTCTATGGAATATATGGATTCTCTATATTCATCTAATACTAATCCAAATTCTTAATTTGGTGTAAAATACCTAGGAAAAAATAAACAAACAAATATGGTGGTCGGGCGGGAAGGGTTATAATAGCAAAAATCGTTGGAATTTTTCTTTTATACATTGGAACAATCGTTTTGTTATTAATAGACAGGGAAAAGAATAACTAGAAAGAAAAAAAATTAATTAGTTATTAATTTAAGTTCCATTTAGGCAATGACCAGAATTAGGCGAGGATATATAGCTAGGAGGCGTAGAACAAAAATTCGTTTATTTGCAGCAAGCTTTCGAGGAGCTCATTCAAGGATTACTCGAACTATTACTCAACAGAAAATAAGAGCTTTGGTTTCGGCTCATCGGGATAGAGATAGACAAAAGAGGGATTTTCGTCGTTTGTGGATCCTTCGATTAAACGCAGTAATTCGCGGGAATAGGGTATCGCATAGTTATAGTAAATTAATATATGATCTGCAGAAGAAGCAGTTGTTTCTGAATCGTAAAATACTGGCGCAAATAGCTATATCAAATAGGAACTGTCTTTATATCATTTTCAATGAGATCATGAAATAGGGAGATTGGAAGAAATGCATCGGAATTATGTAAACGGCGTTCCCCGGAGTTTATTCTCCGGGAAAGTGGAGTCGAAAGAAACAAAATTAGGATGATAAAAACATAGGATTCAATAAAATATCATACTCTAAAATATTTAGAACATGCTCAATAAAAAAACATTATTCTTCGTTTGCGTTCGGATTTTAATTTGGATTCAATTGAAGAATAAGCTTATTTTTTTATGGTTCCAAAGCTTAAGGTTCTAGGAGCGGGCTTGGTTCTTTCAAATTGTTTCTCATTATTAAGAAAGGGTAATAAAGATAAAATACGAGCCTGTTTTATAGCGCTAGTAATTAATCGTTGTTGTTTCAAGTTCAATCTATTTACTCGTCTAGATAATATTTTTCCTTGTTCACTAATAAATCGACTAATTAAACTCATGTTTCTATAATCAATTCGATCCCCCGGCCCAATGGGGGGCAATCGACTATGAAAAGGTCGCTTAGATTTCAGAAAGCGTCGTTTGGATTTATCCATAATTTTTTGATTCCTTATTCCGAAATCCTAATTCAAATTCATAAATAAATAGGATTGGTTTCTATTCTATCTATATTATAAATAGAATACAAATAGAAAAAATAGAAATAGTTATATTATATAATGATGATAATAATAATGTTCTTTTTTTGCTGGTATTT
Source organism: Taxillus chinensis (assembly GCA_023512835.1). Taxonomy (NCBI): domain Eukaryota; kingdom Viridiplantae; phylum Streptophyta; class Magnoliopsida; order Santalales; family Loranthaceae; genus Taxillus; species Taxillus chinensis. The sequence goes on along the minus strand of CM042091.1, from coordinate 463,801 downwards.
GACAGGTTTACATAATATAAAGAAATGTAATCTATTTCTTTACCTCCCCATGAACCGTATGTTTAAAACAACAGGGACAGAATTTTAGTAATTCCAATCGACTGGGCGTATTGTGTCGATTCTTTTGAGTAATATATCTAGAAATACCCGTGGATTCCTTATTAATACTCTTTCGAACACAGCTGATACACTCTAAAATAACCGTTACCCGGGCATCTTTACCACCTTTGGCCATGAACCTCCTTTTTATTTTTGATTCACTCAACTCTTCTCGTTACAATTCGAAATGAAGAAAGTAACAAAAAAAATAGAAATTACTAACTCGAAAGAAATTTTTAAAAATAAAGGGAATCGAAATAATATCTCTAATTTTCGTTCCCTTTTGTCAATAACTAGACTGAAAAAAAGGGAATATCAACGAATCTGGGAAAAATCGATTGATCTCTATCAATAGACCTGCCAAAGATCCAAACCATAGAGTACTTAGTACCGGTGCCGTGGATAGATAAGTTTTTAGATCTCGCATTGCAAATACTCCTTATTTGATTTGTATTGAAATACATTGTATCTGTATTTAAGGTATATGTAGTTAATAACCGCTTCTAGTTATAGGTTGAATTCCTAATTCAAATGTAAAATCATTCCACTTTACTTCTCTTAAAACATAAAACAAATTCCCCCCCTTCCTGAACATTCCGGAAATTGATTCGTTTTTTTTACGGTTTATTTCATATGTATATCATTTTTTCTGTTATTATTAATTTATTAATATAAATAAAATAAAGTTATATAAAAAAAATGAGACCAATCAATGAAATAAATATAAATACCGATATGGAAACCAAGATGGGGATTCTTTACAATGATACTGTATGTAGCTCAATTGAAAGGGATGTAGCGCAGTTTGGTAGCGCGTTTGTTTTGGGTACAAAATGTCACAGGTTCAAATCCTGTCATCCCTGCCTATTTATTTTTCTATGAGCAGCAAGTATGATACTATAATATAATATTATATGGTATATGATGTAGTAGAGTTACAAAAAGAATAGCTTTACAGCCTGTACTAAGAAAGCGCTCTTAGTTCAGTTCGGCAGAACGTGGGTCTCCAAAACCCAATGTCGTAGGTTCAAATCCTACAGAGCGTGATTCCATTCTTGTTAGGTCAAACTCTACTAAATAACTTCACTAACTGAAACAAAAGGAATTTCCTGCGGATTAAAGTTCAAGAAAGGAGTCGACCAATCGGATCGGATTTTATTTTAATTAATCAAAGGTCCAGCCGATCGCCACGTTTGTATTGTAAATACGCAGTTATGCATAATCCAGCCAAAGTGATAGAAATTAGACCTAACACAATTCCAAATAGAAAAATTTCAATCATTTCAATTTGTTTGATAAGGGGAAACCGGGGGGGTAATGTAATAATATATATATCTTTAAATATTAATCCGAATTGCCCACGAATATCAAATAAAGGGCGGTACAGAGTAATACCTGGAATCAATCCCACAGAACGCTTTTTTTGTATGAATTTTGGATTTAATAAATTTCAAATCAATCGTATTTTGCTCATACAAACAAATAAAGATGAGGTTATAGTTAAAGCCGTTAGTAGAAAACCAAAATAACTAGTTATAGTAAGCATAATAGAGGAGAGGGGAAATATGTTCTTTTTATTCTTTGTATACATATTATTACTAAAACACTTACCTAAGTTTCTATTTGTGACCTATATGTATGAAAATAACCAAATAACACACTTGTTTTTCGAATGTGTACGGTTTTATATCAACAAACAAAAAGAAAGGTCGAAAGAAATTATTGAGCTTTCTTTCGATACTGATTAAAATGGCGTTGCTATGTCAGAAGAAGGATAGCTATACTGATTCGGTATATTCTAAAAACACCCTCGGTACTAAATTGACGATCCCACAATAGCCTTCCATTTACTGCTATCTTTTACGGAATCGACCCCCTTTGATTATACAAGAATATGTGGAGTTCGGTATGTCTGGAAGCACAGGCGAACGCTCTTTTGCTGATATTATTACCAGTATTAGATACTGGGTCATTCATAGCATTACCATACCTTCCCTATTCATCGCGGGTTGGTTATTCGTTAGCACAGGGTTAGCCTATGATGTGTTTGGCAGCCCTAGACCAAACGAATATTTTACAGAGAGCCGACAAAGAATTCCATTAATAACTGGCCGCTTTAATCTTTTGGAACAACTCGATGAATTTAGTAAATACTTTTAGGAGGATCCAATGACCATAGATCGAACCTATCCAATTTTTACTGTACGATGGTTGGCTGTTCACGGACTAGCCGTACCTACCGTTTTTTTTTTAGGGTCCATATCCGCAATGCAGTTCATCCAACGATGAAACTAATCCGAATTAATTATAGAGCTACGCCACAATCAAACCCGAACGAACAAAATGTTGAATTGAATCGTACCAGTCTCTACTGGGGGTTATTACTTATTTTTGTACTTGCTGTTTTATTTTCCAATTATTTCTTCAATTAATAAAATTAAGAATTAATTAATAGAACGAAAAAAAAATATTACAATAATAAACCTTATCCCATTCGGAAAAATATCATCTCATATTAATTATATATGACTGTTTATGTCTCTAGCAGGACCACTTGATGAAATGTAGGGGGAAATGGGATAAATGGCTGATACTACTGGAAGGATTCCTCTTTGGATAATAGGTACTGTAACTGGTATTCCTGTGATTGGTTTAATAAGTATTTTCTTTTATGGTTCATATTCCGGATTGGGCTCATCTCTGTAATAATCATATGAACTGATTTGTAGACATGAAAACGTAAGAACTCAACGACGACCTCCCTTATTTATTTGATTTTGTTTAAAACGAGGGCAGGCAGTTCGTTGGGTTCTTACTTAATAATCATAATATATCTATTTAATTAAAATAATATTTTTTAAAACGGAGCTTCATTGGTTGATTCAGACCATCTACTCTTTGAGAATATCAATACAAATTTTTAAGAGTTTATTTCAGATTGACAAAGTTCAATTTCAATTGATTCACTAAAATAAATAAAAAAGTTGAAAAACAAAAAAAAAGAAGAGTAAAAGTCAAACAAATAATATTAATATACATACTATGACTATGAATGTGGTACAAGTTATTCTGAATATATCGTATAAAAAAAAGAATTTGTTTTATTTTTTTATACGAACTTGATAAATCGGAAAATCTAGAAATTCATTTCAGACAATTGAACTTTCTCGAACTGTTTCTTTTTAAAAACTAAAAATATTTGTGCCAAAATAACAGAGGACAAGAAGAGCAAAAGACCTTGCACACGTAATGTATCTTGAAGTACTATTTCTGCATCTCCCTGACCAAATCCACCTACATTAGGATTACTTGTTAATGGTTGATCAAGTCTGATGGATTCCCCCTCCGAAACAAGGAGTTCCGGTCCTGGGGGGATAATATCAACTACTTTACGTCCATCCGATGTATCCACTATGGTTATTTCATATCCTCCCTTTTCTTTTCGTATGATTCTACTTACTATACCTGTTGCTGTAGCATTATAAATTGTATTGTTACTTTTGCTACCATCAGGATAAATCTGACCTCTTCCCCTATTCCCGCCTACATATATGGGATATTTTAAGAAGTGAACATCCTTATTAGTAGAGGGATCGGGGGAAAGAATAGGAAAGGAAATTTCACTATATTTTTGACCGGTAACAGGACCCATCACAAGAATATTTTTTTTAGAGGGGCGGTAGCTCTGAAAAGAAATATTTACTGTCCTTTCCTTCATCTCAGGAGAAATACGATCAGGGGGGGCTAATTCAAACCCCTCAGGTAAAATAAGAACAGCCCCAATACTCAAGGCCCCTCTTTTACCATTTGAAAGAACTTGTTTCAGTTTTGTATCATAAGGAATTCGAACAACTGCTTCAAATACAGTATCGGGAAGTACCGCCCGGGGAACCTCAATATCTACGGGCTTATTAGCTAAATGACAATTGGCACATACAATACGACCTGTTGCCTCTCGTGGATTTTCATAAACTTGTTGCGCAAAAATTGGATATGCATTTGAAATGGATGCCTGAGTTATTATATATATTATGGGCAATAAGTAAATGTATAGAATCTTTTTTTCCTTTATCCAAGAACGGGTATTTCTCATTTGCATGGTCCAATAGTTGATTTGATACTGACAATTTCTACAATAAAGTAGGTAGGTCACTTGAATAATTCCCTATCTATGATTCTGCTATTGACTGGAAAATTATGATTGGAATATAGGAATAATCTCTTGAATCAGTGTAAATATCAAACACAAATAGAAAGACAGGATTTGGAATGCTTTATTTATGGACAAACTTAAATCATTTTTCATTCAGCCATTGAGTGATAAATCAATACAAGTGCCGGGGATATACGATTTAAATAATGGAAGATACCATATTTCAAAATTGTATCTAGAATAACTGGAAAAGTTGAAGAAAGAACAGATATAATTTGATCGTTATGATCAAATCCAAAATCGTTGTAGATAGAGTCAATCATTAGTTCCCAACCGTGGGGCGAATGGAATCCGATACATAAATCAGTTACTAAAAGAATGGCAAAAGCTTTTATCGTATCGTTTAAATTATATAGGAATTCCTGAACCCGAGAGTTAAGAATAACAAGCTCGTCATTACCCAGAATAGAATAAAAACTTAGAATAATGAAAGAAATTATGTTTATGGAGAAGTTCAAAATCGTATTCATATGGTCTTGGTTATACATCTTGATTAATTGAACCGTTTCTTTGTGGATTCCTATATGAAGCTTTTGTATATGTGTTTCTGAAGATTCATTTATCATTTCGTCCAACAGGAGTAGTCTCTCTAATTCTATGAATTTTTCTAGAATACCATTTTCTTGAATATCATTCACAAGGGTTTCAGATTGTCTCTTATTCCACCAATTAATAGACCATGATTCCATACTTTTTTTAAATGAGAGAGAGCTCCACCAGGTAAAAAATACTACAAATACTAAAGAGATAAGGGATAGAATGCGAATAAAGACTTTATTTTTTGTCATTTTTTCATTTAATGAATTGTTAAGGAATCCACCCCACCTCACGACTCTACACGCTCGAATATTTTGATTCTATTACGTGTATTTTGTTTTGAATATATAAAGAATATAGAATCAAAGTCCCTCTCAACAAATGAAAACGAAATAATAATAAAAAAGAACAATTCTTCATTTCATTTCAATTGGTACACGCAAGAAATAGGCCAACTCCGCGACTTTTTGTTCAATTTCTCGTGGAGTCAAATTCTCATCAATATGAATTAATGGAATAGACCCCTGTCCCCGGATTTCCATATAAAGGAAAAAGACAATACGAGTATAAATACCTTCTTTAACTTCGATTCGTATGGCCTGAATATCCTCCATAAGGAATCGGAGAAAGATACGACGATTTTTTCCGGGAAATCCCCAACGAAAAATACAAACTGTTCCTTCTTTTCTATCGAATCTATCATAACCACTACCTATATTCCACGAAATTATGCACCACAAATAGGAACTAATAAAGAGACCTGCTATCCCATAGAAGGACACCACGATTCCTTGTGGAAAAAAAAGGATTTGTTGATATGGAAATAAAGATATAAAATGACTATTTAGATAACTACAAATTCCAACCACTAATAATCCTAACGAACCTAAAAAAAGGATAAAGGCCCAGTAGAAATTAATGATTTTTCGGGAGCCTGTTATAAGTTCTATCCATATACGGTCTGATCGCCAATTCATACTAGATTTAGTTGCATTTTATTTGAATTGATAGAATAATCCCAATTTGACTTTCCTATTTTTGTGTTGTTTACGAAGTAACGCTCATCAACTAGCACTTTTCTTATATGAACCTTCAAAAAAAATGGCATCTCATTCTAGATATTTACATATAACCATATGACCTGACCCCCCATTGAATAACTTCGTATCTAGTTGAGTTGAAAATAGCTATAATTCGTTAGCGTTCGTTCACTTATGTTCGTGGGAAGTCACATATTCTACCCTATTTCACTCATTTTCACTTATATTATTTTTATTTTTGTTCTAATGCAAGTCTAATTACTTATTAAAACAATGAATGATATTTTGTCCCGGCGAATTTAAACAATATTGTTTTTTTGTACATGAAGAAATAAAGAAGCCATTGCAAATGCTGGAATTACTAGGCCCACTAAGGGGACAAAAATAGAGGGTAAATTTAGAATTGTCATATTATTGTTACATTACTTGTTACGTTGTTATAAAATAGGGACATCTTATATTATAAATAATCTTCTAAAAATTCGAATTCGTAGAATAATATTATTTAATATTCTTATACTTTATTTATACTAAGTATATCGAATAACTTACTAACTTAATAATTGAATAAATAGCTTTATTCATATTTTTCATATTTCTACATAAACTATATGAACTATATGTATTATGTATGATAATCTATAGTCTTTATTTTTTTATTATTTTTTGATTGTCTTTTAATTGCATTTTAATTTTCTAAAGAAAAGAAAGGATTTATTAATTTATTAATTACCGAAAGATTCGTTCGCATCCGATCCAACCGGGATTCTTAGTAAAACGAAAAGTTCAGGAAGATAGATATCATATTTATTTCTATTTTAATTATACTATAAGAAAAGAACATGAAATGTTTTTTTATTTATCCCGCCCGTTCTCGCGTAAGAAAGAAATTTTTTATCTTGCTGATTCTTACTGTCTATAAAATTTAAATACAAAAAATAACTATCTATTTGAGTGAATTTGAATTCAAAGGAAAGAAAGTGTGGAGTTTACAAAATTCACTAATAACGTCTTTTAAAAGATTACGTGGTACGATTGGATCAAATAAGCCCTTATGGAATAAATATTCAGACACCTGCGAACCTTCAGGTACTGTCTTATTCAATGTTTGTTCAATTACTCTTTTACCTGCAAATGCAATATAGGAATTTGGTTCGGCAATAATAATATCGCCTAACATACCAAAGCTGGCTGTCACCCCACCAGTAGTGGGAGATGTAAGGATGGATATATAGAATAACTTTTTTTTTGATTGATAATCATATAAAGCAGAAGATATTTTAGCCATTTGCATCAAGCTCATACTTCCTTCTTGCATGCGTGCCCCCCCGGAAGCACATACTATAATAAGGGGTAGAAATTGGTGGGTAGCATACTCAATCAAACGGGTTATTTTCTCCCCGACTACGGATCCCATACTACCCCCCATAAACTGAAAATCCATGACCCCAACTGCTATGGGAATACCGTTTAGCTGACCGATGCCCGTTTGAACAGCTTCCGGTAATCCTGTCTTTTTTTGATAAAAGTCGATACGATCTTTATAAGGTTTATCCTCTGAATAAAACTCAATGGGGTCCAGAAATATCATGTTTTCATCCATAGGATACCAAGTACCCGGATCAATCAAAAGTTTGATTCTATCCAAACTGCTCATTTTCAAATGATATCCACATTGTTCGCAAATATTCATTTTTGAATTAAACAATTTCTTATAATTTAATTCATAACAATTCTCGCATTGAACCCATAAATTCCTGTATTTTTGAGTTACATCGAGATCATGAAAACTTTCTCTTATAGTTAAATCATTACCATTCGTACTAGTTCTTATACCAAAACTAGCGCTTTCACTACTATTTCCACTTTCACCACAAATAAAACTGTAAAAATAACTGTCACTGCAGTTGCCACTTTCACTAAAAATGTAATTATGAATAAGGATTTTCGAATGAAGATAAATTTCAATGAAACTAGTAATGTGCTTATTCCAATCATTTTTAGTATCATACATGTAACTATCATAATAGGAATCATCACTCTGCGATCCATTCTTCCGATAACGAGAATACTGATAATTATAAAAAATGTTTTCTAGTTCACTCAGAAAAGAATGATCATTATTAACCTCCAAAATGTTATTTTTAATAGAAAAATTTATGTAATAACCATCTCCATTTCTATCCTTAACTAACAAAGTGTCATCGTCCATTAATTTGAGAATGTCTCTGACACCAAATAAATGATCAAGATTACTGTAACTAGAACTGTCATTATCACCCCAATTATGATTAGGAATGTTTTTATCCGGAGCGGTTAAAAAACCGTCTTCACTTTCACTGGTATTTTCAATAGAACCAATATGGTTCATTGAGTTACTTAGCCCACACCCGTGCTCAAACTCTTCCTTAGACATGAAACACCATTTTTCCATATACTTTTCTGGACCCTTACTACATGAAAAGACAATAGATGAATAGTCATTCGATGAAAATCTTTTGAAGATACTTTTGTCTACCAAAATCCGCATAAATCTAAAAAATTTAAAAATTAGAATGATATAGAATAATGAAACTATAAATAAATCAAAAATATAAAAAGAATAAACCACTGTATTCTATGGTAAAATCGATGAATATCGAAAAGAATATTTTGGATCTCCTAATTTCTTTTCGTAAAATCTTGTCTAATATTTAGTTCTATTCCAATCCAACACACACATAGTAGAAAGAATTGTTTGTTTGGTTCGATCCAAGGCCCGAAACTACGAGGAATACCTCAAGGGTCCATAGAATTAGTAGACCTACCACAACCAGGCTTAGATTTTTAGATTTAAAATCGTGTTTAATTGTATAATAAATTAAGTATGTATCTAAAATATATGCAATATATTCTATTTTTTGTATTCGTCCGGCTCAATCTTTTTGGTAAAAGATTGGCCGGGCCGCGTTGCATTGCAATTGAATGAAGAATAAAATAGAATGACTAATTACTGAATTACAAAGTATCCATTGCTTGGAATTCAAATTTGATCTCCTTCCATACCTCACAAGCAGCAGCTAGTTCAGGACTCCATTTTCGAGCTTCGCGGATAATTTCATTACCCTCACGAGCAAGATCCCGCCCCTCATTACGAGCTTGTACACATGCTTCTAGAGCTACTCGATTAGCTACGGCACCCGGTGCATTTCCCCAAGGGTGTCCTAAGGTTCCCCCCCCGAATTGTAATACGGAATCATCCCCAAAGATCTCGGTCAGAGCAGGCATATGCCAAACATGAATACCCCCCGAAGCTACGGGCAAAACACCCGGTAGCGAAACCCAATCTTGAGTAAAATAAATCCCCCTACTTCGGTCTTTTTCAATAAAATCATCACGTAGTAAATCAACAAATCCCAAAGTGATATCTCTTTCCCCTTCAAGTTTCCCTACTACAGTACCAGAGTGAATATGATCTCCACCAGACATACGTAAGGCTTTAGCTAATACACGAAAGTGTATACCATGATTTTTTTGTCTATCAATAACCGCATGCATTGCACGATGGATATGAAGAAGTAAGCCATTATCCCGGCAATAATGAGCCAAACTAGTATTTGCAGTGAACCCCCCTGTTAAATAGTCATGCATTACGATAGGGACTCCCAATTCTCTGGCAAATACAGCCCTTTTTATCATTTCTTCGCATGTACCTGCAGTAGCATTCAAATAATGTCCTTTGATTTCGCCAGTTTCGGCTTGTGCTTTATAAAGAGCTTCGGCACAAAATAGGAAACGGTCTCTCCAGCGCATAAATGGTTGGGAGTTTACATTCTCATCATCTTTGGTAAAATCAAGTCCACCGCGCAGACACTCATAAACCGCCCGACCGTAGTTCTTAGCGGATAACCCCAATTTTGGTTTAATAGTACATCCCAATAGAGGACGACCGTACTTGTTCAATTTATCTCTCTCAACTTGGATACCATGAGGCGGGCCTTGGAAAGTTTTAGAATAAGCCGGGGGGATTCGAAGATCTTCCAGACGTAGAGCACGTAGGGCTTTAAACCCAAATACATTACCTACAATGGAAGTAAACATGTTAGTAACAGAACCTTCTTCAAAAAGGTCTAAGGGGTAAGCTACATAAGCAATATATTGATTTTCTTCTCCAGCAACGGGCTCGATGTGATAGCATCGTCCTTTGTAACGATCAAGGCTGGTAAGTCCATCGGTCCACACAGTGGTCCATGTACCAGTCGAAGATTCGGCAGCTACCGCGGCTCCGGCTTCTTCGGGTGGAACTCCAGGTTGAGGAGTTACTCGGAATGCTGCCAAAATATCCGTATCTTTAGTTTCATAATCAGGAGTATAATAAGTCAATTTGTACTCTTTCACACCGGCTTTGAATCCAACACCTGCTTTAGTCTCTGTTTGTGGTGACATAAGCCCTCCCTACAATTCATGAATTTTCAATGGCCGCAACAACAAGATCTACTCGACATGATTAATGTAATGATACCTTTCATCACATAATGCTCAACTCATATTATCAACTAATTCGAATGATTCGTTATTCAACCTCGGTGTTTGATTCACCAAATACATTATTATATTATTGTATGCACGTTCATATGTATGGCGCAACCCAATACCTCTTGTTCAAGCTTCGAATCTTCTTTTTTGAATCAAATTGTATAACTAATAAATAAGCGATACAATAGATATTGAGATATTGTTGTATATTTAAATCCTATAATATAATATGAAAAGAAAAGGTCTAATCGAAAATCAAAAAATATATATGTAACTTTCTGTTGAATGAAATTAAGAAATAAAAAAATAGATAAAAAATAATGAATCCTAAATATCAAGTTCGAATTCCTTCGAATTCCATAGATAAATAATCAATATATAATATGATATGGACGGGGGGGGTAATATAATAAAGGAAACGTTGGTTGAGCTTGAAAATTTAAAACTTTACTAATTTAATAAGTCAACAATGGAACAATGGAATTGGATTCGGTTCGATGGTACCAAGGAGGTTGAGTGCTAACTCCCATTTGAATTAATCGATCACCCTTGCTATCGGATATTCATTTTATATTCAAGAATTTGTTTAAAAAACTTCAACATATTTTTTTTTTATTATTTTATTTATTATGAGAATCAATGCTACTACTTCTAGTTTTGGGTTTTCTGTGCCTGAAAAAAAAAACTTTGGTCGGATCGATCAAATCATCGGTCCGGTATTGGATGTAGCTTTTCCCCCGGGGAAGATGCCTAATATTTATAACGCTCTGGTAGTTAAAGGTCAAGAGACTATCAGTCAACCACTTAATGTTACTTGTGAGGTACAACAATTATTAGGAAATAATCGAGTTCGGGCCGTAGCTATGAGTGCTACAGCTGGTCTAATGAGAGGAATGGAAGTGATTGACACGGGAGCTCCTCTCAGTGTTCCAGTCGGTGAAGCAACTCTCGGACGAATTTTCAACGTACTTGGAGAGCCGGTTGATAATTTAGGTCCTGTTGATACTTGCACGACATTTCCAATTCACAGATCCGCGCCCGCCTTTATCCAATTAGATACAAAATTATCTATTTTTGAAACAGGAATTAAGGTGGTAGATCTTTTAGCTCCTTATCGACGTGGAGGAAAAATAGGGCTATTCGGGGGAGCTGGCGTGGGTAAAACAGTACTCATTATGGAATTGATCAACAATATTGCTAAAGCTCACGGGGGTGTATCCGTATTTGGCGGAGTGGGTGAACGTACTCGTGAAGGAAATGATCTTTACATGGAAATGAAAGAATCGGGAGTCATAAATAACCAAAAGATTGAGGAATCAAAAGTTGCTCTAGTCTACGGTCAGATGAACGAACCACCGGGAGCTCGTATGAGAGTAGGTTTGACTGCCTTAACTATGGCAGAATTTTTTAGAGATGTTAATGAACAAGACGTACTTCTATTTATCGACAATATTTTCCGTTTCGTTCAAGCGGGATCTGAGGTATCCGCTCTATTGGGTAGAATGCCTTCTGCTGTGGGTTATCAACCGACCCTTAGTACCGAAATGGGTTCTTTACAAGAAAGAATTACTTCTACCAAGGAAGGGTCCATAACGTCTATTCAAGCAGTTTATGTACCTGCAGACGACTTAACTGACCCCGCTCCTGCCACGACATTTGCACATTTAGATGCTACTACCGTACTCTCAAGAGGATTAGCTGCCAAAGGCATTTATCCGGCAGTAGACCCTTTAGAGTCAACGTCAACTATGCTCCAACCTCGGATTGTTGGTGAAGAACATTATGAAATTTCGCAAAGAGTGAAGCAAACTTTACAACGTTACAAAGAACTTCAGGATATTATAGCTATTCTTGGGTTGGACGAATTATCCGAAGAAGATCGTTTAACCGTAGCAAGAGCACGAAAAATTGAGCGTTTCTTATCACAACCTTTTTTCGTGGCAGAAGTATTTACCGGTTCTCCAGGAAAATATGTTGGTTTAACAGAAACAATTCGGGGGTTTCAATTGATCTTTTCAGGAGAATTAGATAGTCTTCCTGAACAGGCTTTTTATTTGGTAGGTAACATTGATGAAGTTACCGCGAAGGCTATGAACTTATAAACGGAGAGCAAATTGAAGAGATGACCCTAAACCTGTGTGTATTGACTCCTAATCGAATTGTTTGGGATTCCGAAGTGAAAGAAATAATTTTATCTACCAATAGTGGCCAAATTGGTCTATTACCAAATCACGCCCCTATTGCTACAGCTGT
>CM042091.1:443644-446144 GCA_023512835.1 Taxillus chinensis | reverse complement strand
GCCGTGATCTGTCATTACGTGCGACTATCTCCACTATAGAAAAAAAAGTAAAAAGCAAATCAGAAAGTAAATACTAGAAACAAAACAAATTATAGGCTTTCTACATATGTATCGTCCAAAAAACGATTTTTATCAGCTGTAGAAAAGAAAAAATTGAATAGAAATTGAATTATGAAGACATAGAGATGCCTATAAAATTCTATGGATAGCGGTAAAGGATCTAATTGATAGACAAAGCGCCATAAAGATAAATTAGTAAGTTTTGAGCTAATTATAAAAAATTATATTATATTTATTATATAATAGAATAAAAACTGCTTACTTATGTCATGCTATGAGATAATGGTTAGGAATCGACTTATGTAATAAAGTCAATCCACTAAGGGTATTGAGCAGCGGCGTAGGATCTGATCCCAAAGAAAGATAGTGAGTCTTTCTGAAGGAAAGTCTTTTCAAGAATTCTATATAAATTTATATGTGAATGTGAAACCGAGATAGGTACCTTTATGAACATTATAAAGAGAGATGCCTCTACTTTATACTTTATTGAGGGTGGGATAAAAGATAAAACTTATGATCAAAATAAAAATAAAAGTTTGAAACTTATGGAACGTATTATTTTTTGGTTAACCCAAGAAAAAGTGGGATCGATCTCTGAGAAATCACATTTCATTTTAGTTATTTATGGTAGATAAAAAGGAAAATGGGACAATTGACCGACGAGCCGTATGAGGTGAAAATCTCATGTACGGTTCTAAGGGAAGGAATGAACTTACCTATTTCGACCGGGGAGAACAGGCCATTCGGCAGGGAGATTCTGAAATTGCGGAAGCTTGGTTCAATCAAGCCGCTGAATATTGGAAACAAGCGATAGCGCTTACTCCAGGTAATTATATTGAAGCGCAGAATTGGTTGAAGATCACGAGGCGTTTCGAATAAAAATCGAAAAAAAAAAAAACGTTTTTGATCCCTTTGACCCCATACAGTCAAAGAGGCAAAGAAAATAAAGAATATAACGAATAAAATAGATCATTCTTCCTTCTGCGAAGGGCCAATCAAATTCTTTGATTATAATTCTAAACACAATAGTTAAGAATTTGCATAGAAAATATAGTTTCCTATTTAATTAGAATTAAGATTTTAATTTTTTTTTTGAAATCTTAATTCTAATTAAATAGAAGTAAAGTAAAAGTAATAGTCATATGTTCTATGTAAAACATGAAATAGCTCCCTCCATCTAGTAGCTTCTAATTGAGATATGAATACATTAGATTGAACAAACAAAAAAAAAAGTTTTTGCATCAATCCGAAAAGAAGGGGTTATATTAAAAAGGAAATGGGTCCGTTAGGCGCCATATAGCTATGTCATAATATATTCGAACACTTGCCCTGAATAAACTTCAAGATCATAATTGGTCTAGTGAATAACTAAAGAAAAAATAGATAAATGTAGATCGAAGGTAAATTCAAATAAACGAATTCGAAATATCGATCATAGGTTTACTAATTACTTGATTACTTAACTGTTGGCAAGTCTCGTTATATGTTATGTGTTGTACGGAAAGAGGAGGACTCAATGATTATTCGTTCGCCGGAACCAGAAGTTAAAATTTTGGTAGATAGGGATCCCATCAAAACTTCTTTCGAGGAATGGGCCAGACCTGGCCATTTTTCAAGAACAATAGCTAAGGGCCCAGATACTACTACTTGGATCTGGAACTTACATGCTGATGCTCACGATTTCGATAGCCATACCAGTGATTTGGAAGAGATATCTCGAAAAATATTTAGTGCCCATTTCGGTCAACTCTCCATCATATTTATTTGGATTAGTGGCATGTATTTCCACGGTGCTCGTTTTTCAAATTATGAAGCATGGCTAAGCGATCCTACTCACATTGGACCGAGTGCCCAGGTGGTTTGGCCAATAGTGGGCCAAGAAATATTGAATGGAGCTGTGGGGGGAGGGTTCCGAGGAATACAAATAACCTCCGGTTTTTTTCAGATTTGGAGAGCATCTGGAATAACTAGTGAATTACAACTCTATTGTACCGCAATTGGTGCATTGATTTTTGCGACGTTAACATTTTTTGCGGGTTGGTTCCATTATCACAAAGCAGCTCCAAAATTAGCGTGGTTCCAAGATGTAGAATCTATGTTAAATCATCATTTAGCGGGGCTCCTAGGACTTGGGTCTCTTTCTTGGGCGGGCCATCAAATACATGTATCTTTGCCAATTAACCAATTTCTAAACGCTGGAGTAGATCCTAAAGAGATACCACTTCCTCATGAATTTATCTTGAATCAGGATCTTTTGGCTCAACTTTATCCCAGTTTTGCCGAAGGAGCGACCCCGTTTTTCACCTTAAATTGGTCCAAATATGCAGAATTTCTTACTTTTCGTGGAGGATTAGATCCAGTAACTGGAGGTCTGTGGCTGACTGATATTGCACACCACCATTTAGCTATTGCAATTGTTTTCTTGATAGCGGGTCACATG
>CM042091.1:411144-428644 GCA_023512835.1 Taxillus chinensis | reverse complement strand
TGAACCCGAGTATCCGGGAAAAAGTAGAATATTTGATGGAAGAACAGGGGATTCTTTTGAACAACCTGTTCTCATAGGAAATCCTTATATTTTAAAATTAATTCATCAAGTTGATGATAAAATACATGTACGTTCCAGCGGACATTACGCACTTGTTACACAACAACCCCTTAGAGGAAGGGCTAAGCGGGGGGGGACAACGGGTAGGAGAAATGGAGGTTTGGGCTCTAGAAGGATTGGGGGTTGCTCATATTTTACAAGAGATGCTTACTTATAAATCGGATCATATTAGAGCTCGGCAGGAGGCACTTGGTACTACCATCGTTGGAAGAACAATATCGAATCCTGAGGATGCTCCAGAATCTTTTCGATTACTCGTTCGAGAACTACGATCCTTAGCTCTGGAACTGAATCATTTCCTTGTATCTGAAAAGAACTTCCGGATTACTAGGAAGGAAGTTTAATCGAATCAGAATGCATTTTTATTTTTCTTCTATGATCGATCGTTATAAACATCAACAACTCCGAGTTGGCTCGGTTTCTCCTCAACAAATAAGCGCTTGGGCTAATAAAATATTATCGAACGGAGAGAGAGTTGGAGAGGTGACAAAACCCCATACTTTTCATTATAAAACTAATAAACCGGAAAAAGATGGATTATTTTGTGAAAGAATCTTTGGGCCTATAAAAAGCGGAATTTGTGCTTGTGGAAATTTTCGAATAATCGAAGATGAAAAAGAAAACAAAACATTTTGTCAAAAATGTGGAGTCGAATTTGTAGATTCTAGAACACGACGATATCAAATGGGCTACATCAAACTGGCTTGCCCAGTAACTCATGTGTGGTATTTGAAACGTCTTCCTAGTTATATTGCGAATCTTTTAGATAAACCTATTAAAGAATTAGAAGGTTTAGTATACTGCGATGTGTGATTTGATCGAAATATCAATTTTACAGATTCGAAATGATAAACTGTCATCCCACTCAATCCACTTGGGATGCCCCAATTCTGACATGCTTTTGGGGGGGGAAATAATATAAAGCTCACAATTTTGGAGTCTTGAATACTCCAAAAAAGGGGATTGATCTATGGTTGATTCCGTAACAAATCCAAATAAATAGGAATCTCCAGTTGTACTTCGTTAAAACAAAACTTATTTTTTTTGAATATTAAAGTAAAATTCAAATTCCACAATCAAAATTTTGAGTAAGCAAATTTGTCATGGTTATAAGAGCCTATCTATCGCGTAGAGGCTTGAAGGACATCGTAGCATAATCGTCGAAGTAAAATTAAAATATTGGGACCTAAAAGATCGAATAGAACGATATATAAACAAGTCAATCCGTTTTGAATTCGAAGACACTCCTTTAATTAAAGCGGATTCATGATTCGAAGGGAAGTAGAATACTCAAGAATTTCAAACTTTATTTTATTTATGTCGTTTGAATAAAGAATTCATAAAATATAAGTTCGAAACTCTAAACTAAGTCAAAAAAAAAGTCAATGAAAAATGAATTAACGAAATGGTTTTAAACTTGAGTAAGAAGTATATTTTTAAGGTTTTTTTTTATTTGAAAGCGAGAATCACTTTCTATATTTGGTATAACTACTTGAGCCGGATGAGAGGAAACTTTCACGTCCGGTTTTGAGGGGGGGGGAGATCTTATAGTATCCTATCCCAATTTGTCTTTTGCTAGGTCTATAATGAAAAAACCGACTTTCTTACGATTACGAGGTTCATTCGAATATGAAATTCAATCTTGGAAATATAGCATCCCCTTTTTTTTTTACTACCCAAGGCTTCGATACATTTCGAAATCGCGAAATCTCTACTGGAGCAAGGGCCATCCGAGAACAATTAGCCGATCTGGATTTGCGAATTATTATAGATTATTCATTTTTTGAATGGAAAGAATTAGGGAAAGAGGGGTACACAGGTAATGAATGGGAAGATCGAAAGGTTGGAAGAAGAAAGGATTTTTTGGTTAGACGCATGGAATTAGCTAAATATTTTATTAGAACGAATATCGAACCAGAATGGATGATTTTGTGTCTATTACCAGTTCTTCCCCCCGAACTAAGACCGATCATTCAAATAGATGGAGGTAAACTAATGAGTTCGGATATTAATGAACTATATAGAAGAGTTATCTATCGGAACAATACTCTTAATGACCTATTAATAGCAAGTAGGTCTACTCCGGGGGAATTAGTAATGTGTCAGGAGAAGTTAATACAAGAAGCCGTGGATACACTTCTTGATAATGGAATTCGTGGACAACCAATGAGGGATGGTCATAATAAAATTTATAAGTCGTTTTCGGGTGTAATTGAAGGAAAAGAGGGAAGATTTCGTGAAACTTTACTGGGCAAACGAGTCGATTATTCAGGACGTTCCGTTATTATCGTAGGTCCATCACTTTCATTACATCAATGTGGATTACCTCGCGAAATAGCAATCGAGCTTTTCCAGATATTTGTAATTCGCGGTCTAATTAAACAACATCTTGCTTCGAACATAGGAGTTGCGAAGAGTAAAATTCGGGACAAAGAACCCATTGTATGGGAAATACTTCAGGAAGTTATGCAAGGGCATCCTGTATTGCTGAATAGAGCACCTACTCTACATCGATTAGGCATACAGGCATTCCAACCCATTTTAGTGGAAGGACGCGCTATTTGTTTACACCCATTAGTTTGTAAGGGATTCAATGCGGATTTTGATGGAGATCAAATGGCTGTTCATGCGCCTTTATCTTTGGAGTCTCAAGCGGAGGCTCGTTTCCTTATGTTTTCTCATATGAATCTCTTGTCTCCAGCTATTGGTGATCCCATTTCTGTTCCAACTCAAGATATGCTTATGGGACTCTATTTATTAACGATCAGAAATAGCCGAACTATTTGTTCAAATCGGTATAACCCGTGGAATTTCAAAAATTCTAACTCTCAAAATGAAGTTGATAATCAAAATCATGATACTAAATCTATTAAAAAATACTCCTTTTCTAATTCTTATGATGCAATTGGAACTTCTCGGCAGAAAATAAGCAATTTAGATATAGATAGTCTTTTGTGGCTTCGGTGGCGACTAGATAAAAACTTTATTGCTTCAAGAGAAGCTCCTATCGAAGTTCATTATGAATCCTTGGGTACTTCTCATGAAATTTACCAATACTATCTAAAAGTAAGAAGTGTAAAAAAAGAAATTCGTTTTATATACATTCGAACTACTATTGGTCATATTTCCCTTTATAGGGAAATCGAAGAGGCCATACAAGGATTTTCTCGGGCCTGCTCATAGGGTACCTAATCATATGTTACTTAATCTAAGAAATTTTATAGATACCGATGAAAGTTCATGTCTCAATGGTTCAACTAGTATCATAGTTCCTCCCCTTCCACGTGAATCACAATCGATAAAAGGAAGTTTTTGAATCACCGACTTAAACCCATTGTTGAATCCTACTAAGCAGAATATAGAGGTACTTATGGCAGAAGGGGTTAATTTGGTCTTTCACAATAAAAAAAATAGATGGAACTGCCATGAAACGACTTATTAACGGATTACTGGATCACTTCGGAATGGCATATACATCACACATCTTGGATAAAGTAAAAACGATGGGTTTTCAGCAAGCCACTGCTACATCTATTTCATTAGGAATTGATGATCTTTTAACAGTTCCCACGAAAGGATGGCTAATCCAAGATGCTGAAAAACAAAGTTTCATTTTGGAAAAAAACTATCATGTTGGGAGTATACACGCGGTAGAAAAATTACGTCAATCTATTGAGATATGGTCTATTACAAGTGAATATTTGCGACAAGAAATGAATCCCAATTTTAGGATGACTGATCCCCTTAATCCCGTCCATTTAATGTCTTTTTCGGGAGCTAGAGGAAATGCATCTCAGGTACATCAATTAGTGGGTATGAGAGGATTAATGGCGGATCCCCAAGGAAAAATGATTGATTTACCCATTCAAAGCAATTTATGCGAAGGCCTTTCGTTAACAGAATATCTTATTTCTTGCTACGGAGCTCGCAAAGGAGTTGTCGATACTGCTGTACGAACATCAGATGCTGGATATCTCACACGCAGACTTGTTGAAGTAGTTCAACACATTGTTGTATGTAGAACGGATTGCGGAACTATACAAAGTATTTCTGTGAGTCCTCGAAAAGGGATGCTGCTGGAAAGAATTGTTAGCCAAACATTAATTGGTCGTGTATTAGCAGATGATATATATACGGGTTCTCGATGTATTGCCGCCCGTAATCACGATATTGGAATTGGGCTTGCCAATCGATTAAGAACCTTTCGAGGACAACCAATATTTATTCGAACCCCCTTTACGTGTAGAGGTACATCTTGGATCTGTCGATTATGTTATGGTCGGAGTCCTACTCATGGTGACCTCGTCGAATTAGGAGAAGCTGTAGGTATTATTGCGGGTCAATCTATTGGAGAGCCGGGTACTCAACTGACATTAAGAACTTTTCATACCGGTGGCGTATTCACAGGGGGGGACTGCAGGACATGTACGGGCCCCCTCTAATGGAAAAATAAAATTCAATGAGTATTTGGTTCATCCCACACGTACACGTCACGGACACCCTGCTTTTCTATGTTATATCGATTTGTATGTAATTATTGAGAGTTCCGATTTGATACATAACGTGAAGGTTCCACCAAAAAGTTTTATTTTAGTTCAAAATGATCAATATGTAAAATCGGAACAGGCGATTGCTGAGATTCATTCGGGAATATCCACTTTGAATTTAAAAGAAAGGGTTCGAAAACATATTTCTTCTTACTTAGAGGGGGGAAATGCATTGGAGTACCGATGTGTACCATGCACCTGAATTTACATATAGTAATGTTCATCTCTTACCAAAAACAAGTAATTTATGGATATTATCGGGGGGGGAGGTCCGTGCCGATCCACCGTAGCCCCCCTTTTGCTCCACAAGGATCAAGATCAAATGAAGGTTTATTCTCGTTCTGTCGAACGAAAGTTTTTTTCTAACCTATCCGTGACTAATGATCACGTGAGACACAAATTCTTTAGTTTTAATTTTTCTGGTAAAAAAAGAAGAGAGCATTCCTGATTATTCAGAACTGAATCGAATCATATACATGGATCGTTATAATCTCTTATATACATTCATTCTCGCCAAAAATTCTTATCTATTGGCAAAGAGGCGTAAAAACAGATTTTTCATCCCATTTCAATCAATTCCAGAACGAGAAAAAGAACTAATCTCCCATTCGGGTATAGTGATTGAACTATCCATAAATGTTATTTTCCGTAGAAAAAAAATTATTGCATATTTCGACGATCCTAGATACCAAAGAAATAATTCGGGATCGGGAATTCATAAATATGAGACTATTATAGAGTCTCACGTTAAAAAAAAAGGATTTGGTTGAGTATCGAGGAGTGAAAAAAATTAGTATTAGTAAAGGAAAAAAAAAAAAAGAGAAACTATTTTTCATTCCAGAAGAAGTGCATATCTTACCTCGATCTTCTTCTATAATGGTACGAAACAGTAGTCTCATTGGAATAGGTACACGAATTACTTTAAATAGAAGAAGCAGTGCATGTGGATTGGTACGAGTGGAGATCAAAAAAAAAATAGATTAACAATTTTTTCTGGCGATATCTATTTTACTGGAAAAACCAATACTGTAAAAATCGATAAGATATTTCGCCACAGTGACATCTTGATATCACCAAGACCTGGAAAAACAAATTCCAAGGAATTCAAAAAAAAACGTACAAATTGGGTTTATGCCCAACAGATTACATTTACCAAGAAAAAGTATTTTGTTTTGGTTCGACCTGTAGTCATATCTGAAACAGCGGGAGATATAAGTTTAACAACACTCTTACCGCAAGATGGGTTACAGGAGGCAGATAATGTTAAACTTCAAGTTGTCAATTCTATCGTAGGTAAACCCATCATTTTGGGAGGATTTTCTGGCATAAGTATTCAATTATTTCGGACGTGTTTAGTATTGAATTGGAACCAAGACAAAAAAGAATTTTCGATAGAACAGGCCTATACTTCCCTTGTTGAAGTAAGAGCAAGGGGTTTAATGCGCAATTTTCTAAGAATTGACTTAGTTAAATCGCCTATTTCGTATACCGGAAAAAGAAATGATCCGTCAGGTTCAAGATTGATTTATGATAATAGATCAGATCGCATCAATATCAATCCCTTTTATTACAAGACAAGAAAGATTCAAGAATCGCTTAGCCAAAATCAAGGAACTATTCGTACGTTTTCATTATTGAATAGAAATAATGAATATAAACCTTTGATAATTTTGTCATCATCGGATTGTTCTCGAACTGGTTTCTTCAACGGTGTAAAATATAACAATAAAAAAAAATCAATTAAAAGGAATTCCAGAATTGATTCGTTGGGACCTGTAGGAATAGCTCTTCCAATTTTGAATTTGGATTTTTTTTACTATTTCATAACTCATAATCAGATCTTGATAACTCACTATTTGCAACTTGACAATTTAAAAAATATTTTTGAAGTGCTTCAATTTTATTTCATAGGTGAAAATGGAATAATTTATAATAATATCGGTATATGCAGTAAAATAATTTGGAATCTATTCCATTTGAATTGGTATTTTCTCCACTATAATTATTATTGTGAGGAGACATCCACAATAATGAATCTTGGGCAGTTTATTTGTGACAATGTATGTATAACAAAAAATGTACCACACAAAAAATCCGGCCAAGTCTTAATTGTTCAAATTAGTTCTGTAGTAATAAGAGCAGCTCAGCCTTATTTAGCCACTCCCGGCGCAACTGTTCATGGCCATTATGGGGAAATCTTTTACGAAGGAGATACATTAGTTACATTTATATATGAAAAATCAAAATCTGGTGATATAACACAGGGTCTTCAAAAGGTGGAACAGGTCTTAGAAGTGCGTTCGGTTGATTCAATATCAATGAATCTGGAAAGGCGGGTTAGGGGTTGGAACGAACGTATAACAAGAATTCTTGGCATTCCTTGGGGTTTCTTGATTGGTGCTGAGCTAACTAGAGTACAAAGTCGTATTTCTTTGGTTCATAAGATCCAAGAAATTTATCGATCTCAGGGGGGTTCAAATTCATAATAAACATATAGAGATGATTGTCCATCAAATAACATCAAAAGTGGTGGTATCCGAAGATGGAATGTCTAATGTTTTTTTACCTGGAGAGTTGATTGGATTGTTACGAGCGAAGCGAACGGGGCGCGCTTTTGAAGAAGCCATTTGTTATCAAGTTATATTATTGGGAATAACGAGAACAGCTTTGAACACTCCAAGTTTTCTATCCGAAGCGAGTTTTCAAGAAACCGCTCGAGTTTTAGCAAAAGCCTCTCTCCGGGGTCGTATCGATTGGTTGAAAGGGTTGAAAGAAAATGTTGTTCTGGGGAGTATGATACCCGCGGGTACTGGATTCATAGGATTTGCGCACCGTTCAAGGCAAGATAACAACATTCCTTTAGAACCCTCAAAAACAAAAAAAACAAATCTATTCAGGGGGGAAATAGGAGATTTTTTGTTCTACCACAGAATATTTTTGGATTCTTCCATTTTAAACGATTCTCAGAAGATATATCAGAACAAATTTTTTATAGGATTTAAGGATTCTTAAAAACATATTTTTCCTTCGAATTCCGCGAATTGTGCCAGTTCAAAATAGAAACTAATTAACCAACAGTTAATTTTTGGTAGAATATAAGGTTCCGTCGGAACAATTTTTTTCTAGTCTTTCCGCTTTTTTTTTTGAAAAACAAAAAAAAAATACGAAGTGTGAGGAGAAATGACAAAAAGGTATTGGAACATAAATTTGGACGAGATGATGGAGTCAGGAGTTCATTTTGGTCATGGTACAAGAAAATGGAATCCTAGAATGGCACCTTATATCTCTGGAAAGCGCAACGGTATTCATATCCCAAATCTTACTATAACTGCTCGGTTTTTATCAAAAGCTTGTGATTTGGTTTTTGATGCAGCAAGTAGAGAAAAACAATTTTTAATTGTTGGTACAAAGAATAAAGTAGCTAATTCAGTAGCATGGGCTGCAATACGAGCTCAGTGTCATTATGTTAATAAAAAATGGCTCGGTGGGATGTTAACGAATTGGTACACTACAGAAATGAGACTTCATAGGTTCAGGAATTTGAGAGCGGAACAACAGATGGGGAAACTCGAACACCTTCCAAAAAGGGATGCGGCTGTGTTGAAGAGACAATTATTTCATTTACAAACATATATGGGTGGAATTAAATATATGGAGGGGTTGCCTGATATTGTAATCATCGTTGATCAGCAAGAAGAATATACGGCTCTTCGCGAATGTATTGCTTTGGGAATTCCAACGATTTGTTTTATCGATACAAATTGTGACCCCGATCTCGCGGATATTTCGATTCCGTCAAATGATGATACTACAGCTTCAATCCGATTAGTTCTTCACAAATTAGTATTAGCAATTTGTGAAGGTCGTTTTAGCTTTATACGAAATCCTTGAGTATACTAAACGAATATATAGGGTAATAGATATAGAATATATAAATAAATGTAAAGAAAAAAAAAGTATGATTCACATAGTCAAGTTAAGAAAGAGGCAGTTGAATCAAAATAATTATTTTTAAAGTTTTCTTTTTGTTCAATTCAATATGGATGTTCTTCTATTCTGTTCCACCAATACCCTAATCAATACCCTAAAGGAGGGGTTATACAATATATCCGATGTGGAAGTAGGCCAACATTTCTATTGGCAAATAGTAGGTTTTCAAGTCCATGCTCAAGTACTTATTACTTCTTGGGTTGTCATTGCTATCTTATTAGTTTCAGCCACTTTAGCTGTTCGAAATCCACAAACCATTCCCACTGCCGATCAGAATTTTTTCGAATATATCCTTGAATTCATTCGAGACGTGAGTAAAACTCAAATTGGAGAAGGATATGGCCCTTGGGTTCCCTTTATTGGAACTATGTTTCTATTTATTTTTGTTTCGAATTGGTCGGGGGCTCTTTTACCTTGGAAAATAATACAGTTACCTCATGGAGAATTAGCTGCGCCCACGAATGATATAAATACTACTGTTGCTTTAGCTTTACTCACCTCATTGGTATATTTCTATGCGGGTATTACAAAAAAAGGATTGGGTTATTTCAGTAAATACATTCAGCCAACTCTAATCCTTTTACCTATTAATATTTTAGAAGATTTCACAAAACCCTTATCACTTAGTTTTAGACTTTTTGGCAATATATTAGCGGATGAATTAGTAGTTGTTGTTCTTGTTTCTTTAGTACCTTCAGTGATTCCTATACCTGTTATGTTCCTTGGATTATTTACAAGTGGTATTCAAGCTCTTATTTTTGCAACTTTAGCTGCGGCTTATATAGGCGAATCACTAGAGGGCCATCATTAGAGATTTAAAAAAGAAAGAGATTGAAAAAAAATCTTTTCCACTTAAGCCAATCAACTCTTGTGAATGTATGTAATGTATATGTGATAGTAGGTCTTGACTATTTATTATAAATTTACGGAATACTTTATACGGGTACTTCATTAGAAGTCTTTCCTTTTTGTAAGAATAATCAAAATAGATAATATTTAGAGAGTGGTTCGTTCGAAAGTCATATGAATTCAAAAAAACAGAACCGTGGATAGAAACGAAAAAGGAAATATCTAAGTAGTTCTTATTTCTTCAATTCGGAAATTCTTAGTTACTTCAACTCTTTTGGCTAGATAAATCTTCTTAGCGATGGAATAATGAATAATGAATTGGTTGATTTTATGTATCATTAACTATTTTTTTTTCGAGGAATTTTTCATGAATCCACTGATTTCTGCTGCTTCCGTTATTGCTGCCGGATTGGCTGTAGGGCTTTCTTCTATTGGACCCGGAGTAGGTCAAGGTACCGCTGCGGGCCAAGCTGTAGAGGGGATCGCAAGACAGCCCGAAGCAGAGGGTAAGATACGAGGTACTTTATTACTTAGTCTGGCTTTTATGGAAGCTTTAACAATTTATGGATTGGTTGTAGCATTAGCGCTTTTATTTGCGAATCCTTTTGTTTAATACTAGAAAAATAAAAAAAAAAAAAACGTATATGTATTTGATTAGACTTATTACTTAATTTTTTTAATTCTGTCAGAATATCTAGATTTTATATTTAAAGGACCGATTTTAGGATGTACAATTTTCATACCAACTCATTTTTGTCCCTCTCGTTCTTAGTCCAACGGAAACTTTTTATTTTAGAAGTATCATTTGTATTTAGACATAAAAACGAAATATGAAATAAAAATTGAAGGTTAGAACTATTTCGATTTTGTTAGTTTATCTAGTAAGTAATAAAAGAGGAGATCATATGAAAAATATAAGCAATTCGTTCGTTTCTTTAAGTCACTGGCCTTTTGCCGGGGGTTTCGGGTTTAATACCGATATTTTAGCAACAAATCCAATAAATCTAAGTGTAGTATTTGGTGTATTGATTTTTTTTGGAAAGAGAGTGTGTGCGAGTTGTTTATTTCAAGAATAGGCTGTATTTAACCAGCTGCACATTATAATTAAGAAAGCACGGTGCATGATCTCGCGAATTACTTCTGAATATGATAAAGAATAGTATGGAAGAACCATAGCATTTCGTGATTTATTGGTAAATTGACTTTGCTTCGATTCTCTATCAATCAATACAATAAGCTGAAACTATTAACATGGTTAAAGCTAAGCTATTTGAAGTGCAGATGCGGCATAGTACTCTTTCCTATTCCTAATAGTATTTTTTCTACTATGTATGTTAATACATAAATGGTTTCAAAACGAATCGTTGGAATTTGGTTCGATATAGAACACTCATGTCGATAAAATAACTTTAACCGCTTATTGGAATATTGGATCAAATTGGAAAAAGAGGTATGTCAACTCCTTATTTGTTTTATTTGATACACTGTTGTTGGATCAATGACCTATATCAATGACCTATGTATATATAAGAAAAGTATCAAATAATAGGCATTTTTGGATTTGAATAAAAAAAAAGAAACAACTTTGCTGAGCGGATAATTACATATTTTTTCAGAAGAGTCCTTTTCGAGCTTTTTTTAATATGATATGAATGGATAAGAAGGGATAGGCTCATTTTAAATAAAAAAGATATGGGAATTCTCCATTAAGTAATTGAGCATGAGAGCCAAATGAATTGAAAGATTCATGTTTGGTTCGGGAGGAGATTATGGAAGTTTTTGAAATGAATAGAAAAAAGATAGTCCACTTTTATTAAATGATTTATTAGATAATCGAAAACAGAGGATTTTGAATACTATTCGAAATTCAGACAAAAGACGCGAAGAGGCTATCGAACCGTTGGAAAAAGCCAAGTATTATTTACGGAAAGTTGAAATGGAAGCAGATCAGTTTCGAGTGAATGGATACTCTGAGATAGAACGAGAAAAGTTGAATTTGATTAATTCAACTTATGCAACTTTGAAACAATTCGAAAATTACAAAAATGAAACTATTTCTTTTGAACAACAAAGGGTGATTCATCAAGTCCAACAACACGTTTTCCAACAAGCTTTACAAGGGGCGGTTAGAATTCTAAATAATAGTTTGAACAACGAGTTACATTTACGTACTCTCAGTGCTAACATTGACATGCTGGGGGTAATGTAAAGAAAGAATAGGTTAGTACTTTACTTATTGTTAGGCATGGAATTCTTTTTTTTTTTAATTTTAAAATTAAGAAAAATTTAAAATTCATGGTAAGCGTTCGAGCCGACGAAATTCGTAAGATTATCCGGGAGCGTATTGAGCAATATACTAGGGAAGTAAAGATTGTAACTACTGGTACCGTACTTCAAGTCGGTGATGGCATTGCTCGTATTCATGGCCTTGATGAAGTCATGGCAGGTGAATTAGTAGAATTTGAAGAGGATACAATGGGTATTGCACTGAATTTGGAATCAAATAATGTTGGTGTTGTATTAATGGGTGATGGTTTGATGATACAAGAGGGAAGTTCTGTAAAAGCAACAGGAAGAATTGCTCAAATACCAGTGAGTGAGGCTTATTTAGGTCGTGTTATAAATGCCCTAGCTAAACCTATTGATGGTAGAGGTGAAATTTCGGCTTCTGAGTATAGGTTAATTGAATCCCCCGCCCCGGGTATTATTTCGAGACGTTCCGTATATGAACCCCTTCAAACAGGGCTTATTGCTATTGATTCAATGATTCCGATAGGCCGCGGTCAGCGAGAATTAATTATTGGAGACAGACAGACCGGTAAAACGGCAGTAGCTACAGATACGGTTCTCAATCAACAGGGGCAAAATGTAATATGTGTTTATGTAGCTATTGGTCAAAAAGCATCTTCTGTGGCTCAAGTAGTGACTAATTTTCGAGCAGGGGGGGGCAATGGAATACACTATTATAGTAGCCGAAACGGCGGACTCCCCCCGCTACATTACAATACCTCGCCCCTTATACAGGAGCATCTCTGGCTGAATTTTTTATGTACCGTGAACAACACACTTTAATCATTTATGATGATCTTTATAAACAAGCGCAAGCTTATCGTCAAATGTCTCTTTTATTACGAAGACCGCCCGGTCGCGAGGCTTATCCAGGAGATGTTTTTTATTTGCATTCGCGCCTTTTGGAAAGAGCCGCAAAATCAAGTTCTTATTTAGGCGAAGGAAGTATGACCGCTTTACCGATAGTTGAGACTCAATCGGGCGATGTTTCGGCTTATATTCCTACTAATGTCATTTCTATTACAGATGGACAAATCTTCTTATCCGCTGATCTATTTAATGCTGGAATCAGACCCGCTATTAATGTGGGTATTTCTGTTTCGAGAGTAGGATCCGCGGCTCAAATTAAAGCCATGAAACAAGTAGCTGGCAAATCAAAATTGGAACTGGCACAATTCGCAGAATTAGAAGCCTTTGCACAATTCACTTCTGATCTCGATAAAGCCACTCAGAATCAATTGGCAAGGGGTCAACGATTACGTGAATTGCTCAAACAATCCCAATCCGCCCCTCTTACCGTGGAAGAACAGATAATGACTATTTATACTGGAATAAACGGTTATCTTGATTCATTAGAAATTGGTCAAGTAAGGAAATTTCTCCTTGAGTTACGTATCTATTTTAAAACGAACAAATCTCAGCTACAAGAAAGAATATCTTCTACTAAGACATTTACTGAGGAAGCAGAACTTTTTTTAAAAGAAGCTATTCAGGAACAGTTAGAACGATTTCTATTTCAGGAAAAAAATAAAAAATAAAGAAATTGATCACTCCTAAATGAATTTGTTATACTTAAATTTATTACAATTGTAACATTTAATTACTAGAGTTAGTTAATAGAATAATAGAAATTTGAAGACTATGAATATTGATTTACATTGAAATATTGAAATCAGAGAATAAATAATAAAAAATATAAGAAATATACGAGTCAGATAAGTAAAAGTAAGCTTAAACCTTTATGGAAATAAATTGCGTCCAATAGGATTTGAACCTATACTAAAGGTTTAGAAGACCTTTGTCCTATCCATTAGACAATGGACGCTTCATTCCGATTTTTTTATTCTTTTTTTTTTTACGATATGAAAGTACAATTTGGTAATTCAGTATTATTATTTCATTTTTTTTTCATATTTTAATATAAAACTACAAATCCAATGTATAATGTATTGTATTAAATTAATATAATAAGAAGTCTAAAAATAGAATAAAAAAAAAATGGAAATTTATTGTTGTTACTTCAATAAAAAACTTTTTTTTTCAAATCATCAAACCCCCTTTTTCTGATTCATTGGGTGGGATAAAAGGCAGCCCGGATAGGTATGGTAAGTAGGTATGGACCTATTACCTATCCGGGCTGTATTGCTGATCAAAGTCGTGATAACAGTATAATAAATATTTAATAAATAACCTTTCAATTCAATCTCTATATCATATCTAAATAATTCATAGTAATTTTTTTGTTTTCATTTTTTGTTTTGGAGAGATGGCTGAGTGGGCTAAAGCGGCGGATTGCTAATCCGTTGTACGAGTTATGCGTACCGGGGGTTCGAATCCCTCTCTTTCCCGTTTTGTTAATTTATATTATCTTTTTATTTACAATTTATCGATTAATATGAAACGTGTAAAAAAAAAAATAAGGGATTTGTTATTCTTCACGGCCAGGATTACGTACTGGATCATTAGACAAAAATCCGAAGATGAAGAGAGAAACAAAGAATATCACTACTGTGTAAACAAACAGTTTAAGAGTAAGCATTATCCAATCTCCAGGATTGTTTTTTTTTGTAAAAAAAATGAAGGGGGGGGGGGAATATATTCTCCGTTTTTAATATCACATATCCTATATTTCCATATTTGATACTATTAAATAAAGCGATGTTTCTAGAAAGAATAAAATGATCTGAAATGAACTTGTAATGAATAAGAATCTTTTATGAATATTGATTAGTTGATTCGAACCTTATATCCTTAACAAAACTAATATATTTTATATAGATAATCTATATAATATAAGAATACATAGGGTCTGTTATTGGAAAAAGGTCCCCAGAAGAACGGAGTTATCGTGTCTATCCACGAATTTAAATGTTTGAATCTAGGAATTGTAAGACTTATCTGATCTTCTCAATTGTTATCATTTTTTGTAGTACATTATGAAATTAAAGACCTCATCGAAAACTTAGAGCGGCTTGCCAAACAAATGCTAAGAGAAAAAAGAATACAGGTATTACTGGCATAACATCTACGATTGGATTTAAAAAAGCGTAGGCCTCGGGCAATTTTGAAAAGAAAAAAAAGACTCGAATAAAGAGTAAAATTAAGACAGATCAAACTAAAGACATTAAATGTAAGAACCATTTTTTCATGAAGATAATTTTATTTTTATTGAGTTTTTAATCTACAAAAAAAAAAATAAAATTATTTTTGTAGATTTACCCAATCAAATCAAAAAAAACTTCTATTTTAAAAGGATAATAGAATAGAAGAAATTATACTTTCACATAATATTTTAATTTAATTATATGTAATGATCAATGAATTGGGTTTTATTCGATATTTAGACATGTTAAAATTCTAGCAACACTTTAATCAATTTAGATTTAAAAAATGTTGACCAGAATTAATAAGTAATCAATACCAATCTTATAGTTTTATTAGTGTTGAATAGAAATCGAATTGGGGCGTAGTCAAGTGGTAAGGCAACGGGTTTTGGTCCCGCTATTCGGAGGTTCGAGCCCTTCCGTCCCAGAACATACCTGTTTTATCAGAATAAAAGTTTTTTTGAACGAATCCTAATGATTTTATTTCTATTTCATATCCATAATCGAATGTATATACGTGTGTATGTGTAAAAATATTGATAAACCCCCTTCATTTTTTTACAAAAAAAAAGAGCGATTTCGTTTAAAAAATAAAATATTTAGAATCATCTTGTTATCATAGAATGTAATGAATATAAACCGATTTGGCTGGTGGAAAAACAGAAGATCGAGTCCGTTTATCACGAGGTATCTATCTTTTTCTTACTATCTATTATAGTATTATTTAGTTTAGTATTATTTGATAACCCCACATTGACTTTGGTTCAAATAAACTTTCAAATAAAAATGGAAGAATTAAAAAAAAAATTAGACCGAGAGCGAATTCGGAAACAGGACTTTTATTTTTTATATCCACTTTTTTTCCAGGAGTATATTTATGCTCTTACTCATAGTAGTTTCAATCAATCAAGTTTGTTCGAAAATGTAGGTTATGACAAAAAGGTTAGGTTACTAATTGTGAAACGCTTAATTACTCGAATGTATCACCAGAATTATTTTCTTATTTCTACTTATGATTATAACCAAAATTCTTTTTTGGGGCACAACAAACTTTTTTTTTTTCAAATCATATCGAGTAAGTTAGCAGTTATTGTAGAAATTAAACTTTTCCTAGGCGTAGTATCTTCAAGAGAACATAATCAAATAGACGAATCTAAAAATGTACGATCAATTCATTCCATATTTCCCTTTTTAGAAGATCAATTCTCCCGTTTAAATTATGTATCAAAAATACTAATACCTTATCCTGTTCATCTTGAAATATTGGTTTTAATTCTTCGTTGTTGGGTGAAAGATGCTTCTTTTTTACATTTGTTACGATTCATTTTCCACGAGAATCGTAATTGGAACCTTTTATTTTTTCAAAATCAATCTATTTACAACCTTTCAAAAAGAAATCAGAGATTCTTTTTCTTCTTATATAATTCTCATGTCTGTGAATACGAATATATTTTTGTTTTTTTACGTAACCAATCCTATCATTTACAATCAACATTTTTTGGAACCTTTTTTGAGCGAACTATTTTCTATGGAAAAATAAAAAAAGAGTATCTTGTCAATGTCTTTACTAAAGATTTTCAAGCTATATCATGTATGTTCAAAGATATTTTTTTGCATTATGTTAGGTATCAAGGAAAATCGATTATGGCTTCAAAATGGACGTTTTTTATTCTGAATAAATGGAACTATTACCTTGCTCTCTTTTTTAAATGTCGTTTTTATGTGTGGTATCAATCAAAAAGGATAAAAACATTATCCAAGCATTTCCTTTACTTTCTAGGTTATCTTTTAAGTGCAAATATACGATTCAACCCTTCGTTGGCGCGAAGTCAAATGATAGAAAATTCATTTCTAATAAATAATATTATTAAGACGTTTGATACCACAGTTCCAATTATACCTTTGGTTGGACCATTGGTTAAAGCGAAAGTTGGTGACGTCTTAGGTCACCCCATTATTAAGTTCATATCGGCCGATTTATCAGATTATGATATTATTGACTTATTTTGGCATATATGCAGAAATCTTTTTCATTATTACAGCGGAGCTTCCAAAAAAAAGAGTTTGTATCATATAAAGTATATACTTCGACTTTATTGTACTAGAACTGTAGCTCGTAAACACAAAAGCGCTTTACGTTCTTTTTTGAAAAGATTAGGTCCAGAAGTTTTGGAAGAATTTTTGATGGAGGAGGAGCAAGTTCTTTCGTTGATCTTCTCAAGGTATTCTTTTCCTTCGAAGAGATTGTATAGAGAAGGTCGTATTTGGTATTTGGATATTTATTATTTGTATCAACGATCTAGTCAATCATGAATGATTCTAAAATCATGGAACTTAAAATTATCCCTAAATGATGATAAAAAGTTCGATTATGAAACTATCTATGTAGTAGTAAGAGTTGAATCAATTGAGTTTATTTCTTATACTTAGAGGTTCCGACAGCGAAGACAGTATAAAGTTATACATAGGGAAGCCGTGTGCAATTAAAAAAAAAAGAAAGCGCGTTTTAGCGAGGGAGTTCTTATTTATCTTATTTAACGTTAACAAGGAAATTATCTACTCCATCCAACGGGTTCCGGGTTCAAGTTCCGGATAACCCAT
>CM042091.1:381144-386144 GCA_023512835.1 Taxillus chinensis | reverse complement strand
AAAAAATCGAACGGTACAAATTCTTCAATTGTAGCTGTTATAGGCTTTCTGCTAATTTGGCTCTGCTATTTTGGGATCAATCTATTAGAAATAGGACTGCACAGTTATGGTTCATTTCTATTTTAATCGAATTGAATAAAGAGCTTGATGAATACAAAAAATAAATGGTAAAAAAAAAATTAGAGATTCCTTTTTCCATTACGAATAACAAAAGAAAAGTATATATTCGTAATGGAATATTAAATTAATTTAATTGACTCCTCGAGATCATCATAAATATAAATATATTACACTTAAATAAACTAGAAAAACCCGTACTTCATAATTAACATTTTGTTTTTGAGTACGGGTTTTATTGGTAAAAAAAAAATATTTAAATTAATAAGTTAGACCCATGCTGCGAGTTGTTTCATACCATAGATAAACCCGAACACTCAAAAAATCTGTTGGGCAGGCGGATTCGCATCTTTTACAACCGACACAGTCCTCTGTTCGTGGAGCAGAAGCAATTTGCTTCGCTTTGCAACCGTCCCAAGGGATCATTTCTAATACATCTGTAGGACAAACTCGAACACATTGAGTGCACCCGATACATGTATCATAAATCTTTACGGAATGTGACATTGGATCTATAAATATTGTCAAACATCATAAAATTTCAATCTAATCAATTTGTAACTGAATCATATATTTTTGTAGATATTAGATGAATCAATGATTTATCCAAATTTTGAATCAATCAACTATATTTTATGTATGTGCAATAGCTTTCGAAAATGTACGAAACTTGACTCGCATTAACATTTTTTTTATTTAAGATACGAAATTAATTTTTTACTGCATGTGAACTTTATTTTCTTTCATTAATTAAATTATATATCATTAATATGAATAAAGTAAATCTTTAGAATCTTATTTAAATGTAGATGTAGATGATGAGTAAAAATCCATATAGGAAAAAAAATATATCATCAACGAATTGTCAACTGTGGATACATACGTATCCTTAACATACTGAAACGGATGCTATTATTTGTATTAAACCAATATCTATTTATACAAGTAAAATCCTCTAATCGAAAATTGGTCCAAAGAAAAAACTTCAATTTAATTAATTTTTTGTTTTCATTTGTCCTATTTAAATTTTTTTTTTTGAAATTGAAACAAATTAAAATTCTAAATTCTCTACAACGTCGAGATGATAAAATAGTTTCAGGAACAAATAAATCATCAAAATTTTTGTTTTTATTTAAACTCATAATAGATAATCTCTTTTTTTTAGTTGTTTGGTGCTTGTTCTTATAAAAACATGAACTACGTACAATTGTATAAATAATACATTTTCTATTTTTTTTTATAGAAAGACGAATTGGTTCAAGAATTAATATTCCCCCTTTCATCGATTTGGTACAAGTTAATTTATTCTGAATCAACATGATATTCAGATTCATTTCTTCTCTTTGAATAGACGATAGAGCCATTTCTTTTGGATTTCGAAGTCTAAGTAGGAAACAATATACTTTTATATTGTTGATTATTTTTTGCTTCAGAAGATTATCCCATCTCAATTGAAAAATCAAATATCTTTTTAGGAAGATGTCAAATCCTGTTTTTGTATTCTTCTTATATTTTGTGTTTTTTTTTTCATCCAATGATATATAATTTTTTTTTGTTGTACTTTCATTAATTTGTACATTATAAAATTGTAAAAATTTTTGTAAAAACCAAAGTTCCACATTCAATCTCGCCTTATTTAGTATTTCATTTTTCTTTTTTTGATAAAGTGTAATATAAAAAAAAACTTTTCTTATCCAAAAGATATACTTTTTTTATATTTAAAAGAATTTGATAGTCAAAATATTTTTTATTCACCTTTTGCTCTATATTCCTACTCTTTTCGTATTGTCGATAATTCTTGAAAAAATTATTGATAGGGATATTCTGTACTTTAACGTTATCGAGTAATTTGGTTTTATCTGTATTATACTTTATAGTCTTATAATTTATAAAAATTTTTTTTGTTACTTTTAATTTTTCTTTGAATGGCGATTTAGACATATAAATAGAGTAGGCCGCCTTATTTTCCTGATTTTCATAATTATTTTTAGAATTATAGTATAAATATGATAAAAGATAATATTGATAATGTTTTTTAAACGGACAGTTTTGATCTGACACTAACATTTTTTCATGATGAATTAATGATGATTGCTCAGATAAATATTCTTTGTTTAAATCTTTATTTTGAATTGTAGAATGCGGATTTACTATATTTCGCCATTTTTTTGGTACTAATCGAGACCATATAATTGGTGATAAATCATAATAGTGAGAATAATATTTGAGAAAATATTTCCATTTATTTTTTTCATAATTCCAACGTTTTTTATGTCTTAATTTTGAGTCGCAATGAAAGATTCTTTGTGTTCTAAAACATTTTTGAATTACATTCTTACTAAAAACGGACGTTTCGGGATATTGAAGTACATATCTTAACTTATCCAAGTAATTAATTGGGCTTTTTGATAATTTATAAAACACATATGTTTGTGACAAGGAAGATAAGCCAAACAGAATAGTTGAGTTTTTATTAATATTAAGTAACTTTTTTATAGTTGAAATAAACCGAATGTTTCTTTGTTTTGTTTGTTCAACTCTTTCGTTCTTTTTTTGATTATTGTCAATGTACTTATCAAAACTGTTTTTTATTGATTGACGAAATAGTTGTACATTGAGACTGAGTATTTTTATGTTACTGATAAAAAAAAAAAATTATTTATGTATATTTCGATAAAGAATTTTAAAATTGTAAAAAAAACAAATTTTGATTCGTAAATGAATCTCGACATTTTTTTTAATCTCCCGAAAGGGCGTTTTCGAAATTTTTTTAAATTTAATTTGATTCGATCAACTCGTTTATTTTTTTTTTTATTAGGACAAATCCGGATAGTTAAAAATATTTTTTTTCTTTCTTTTTTTATTTTTTTTGTTTTATCAATCAGATATTTCATTTTATTATTTGTCGAAAAAGATTTTTTAGAATATTTTGATTTTTTTTGAATAGATGATTCATCAATTATATTATTTTTTAGTATAGAATCTTTTTCTTTTTTAGTTTCACTTGGTTGATATATATATATTTTGAACTTGAATAGATTACTTTCTTGGAACAAGTTTTTTGTTTTTAAAAATGAATCCTTTGTTATCAAAAATGGGAAAAAACTTTTTTTATCTTTTAGTACCAAATGAGTTCTTTCGTTATTCATTATTAGAAATCGTTGGAGTTTGAAATATATTTTTTTCAATTTTCTAATTTTTTTTTCTAGTCTTTTAACGATAGGTTCAAAAAATGAGGACCTTTTTCGGGGAGGACCAAAAGGCATTTCAGCTTCCATTCCCCAAACTGTTAAAAAAAAAAAATCTTCTTTCTTTCTTTTTGTTTTCATTGGATTCCTATGAAGGGATCGGAGCTTAGATCTATACCAAGGTTTTAAATGGAAAGGAAATAGAATCTTTATTTGAATACCATCTGTTAACCACTTTTTAGGAAATTCCCTTTCTGATAATTGAACCCCATTATAAGTACATTTAACATGTATCTCTCTATTCCATTGTTTAAAATCCTCAGACCATTCGGGAAATTGAAATAATAACATCCGTACTATATTCTTAGCGAATATCAATGAAGGTAATATAATATATTTTCTAAGACAGGATTGAGTTACTAACATACAACCTCTCAGTGTTTGAGCAAATGGAATGGTATCCCAAGTTTCTGCTAGTTCGATACAGGTTCTCTCTTCGATTTTGTACTTGGTGTTTTTCGCCATTTCTTTTATCTTTTCTTCTTTATAATCTGAAAGTTTGAATTTTTTATTTTTATGAATTGAATTTCTAAACATAAATTTCATCAGTTCATAAAATTTAAAATACAAATCGAATAGTTTATTATCTTTTTTTCGTTCCAAAAAAAAGTGGAGAGTGTAGATTGGTTTGAAACAGCTCCCAAATAACTGTTTTACGCCTTTGGGTGCGCCTAGAACCTTTGATTATATCTCGACGAAAATCCGATTGGTGTGAATAACGTATTAAAGCTACCTCCTCGGTATTTGTCTTTTTATCGGTAAAAATAATTACACGTTTTACTTTTCTTGAGCGAATACCATGATCTTCCGCCAATCGGTCTTCCACATTTCCCCTTTCCTGTTGTTCCAATTCGTCGATTAATTTGTATGACCAATGTGATATTTTTTTACGTATTCCTTTTATTTTTATTCTATCATATTTTTTTTTTAAAATGGATTTTGTATGATTCTTATTTCTAACTACATGAAATAAAAATTTATATCGCTCTTTTGAATCCCTTTGTATTTTTTTTCGGAAATAAAAAAAAGTATTTTAAAATTGAAATAGGGTGTTGGTTCTTTCGAAAATTCATTAATTAAGGTCAACAAATAATTTATTTTTATGATAAAAATTTTTGTTTTATCATCAGACATTTTATGTTCAAATTCTAGATAATCGGTAAAAAGTAGACCATGAATATTATTTATATAAAAGGTTTCATTTATACTTAAAGGTGAAACCTGTTTTTTTTTAGTGTTGGTGTTTCACCAAAAGATTGGTTCAATAAAGGATCATATATCTTAGGCAAGTATTCTTTTTTTTTATCACAATTACATAATCTAGTCTTTTTTTTCAAGTATATCTAGAAAAAGTAATTCTTTATCTAGAACTTCAATTCTATTTATAGTCTCATTAATTTGTTTATTCTTTTTGTATTTAGTATTATAAGTCCAATAATTATATAATTGATTAGAATCGAATGCTAATTCATTTAAAGATATCTTTCGTTGTATCATTTCCAAAAAATTTACCAAACTGAGTAGATATGTAAAAGAAATTTTTATTTTTCCATCACTTTGACAAAAAAAAAAAAATATTGTGACATTTCATTTCTGACAGCATTTTCAAAGTTATAGTTTTTGATATATCGTAAT
>CM042091.1:363644-366144 GCA_023512835.1 Taxillus chinensis | reverse complement strand
TTCATTACATGATTTCTTCTGCATATAGATAGATATAGGATCTATGGGGCAATTACTTAGAAGTACATTTTGTGCAACAGCCCTTCCTATCTGATAGAAAAGAATCCCATGATCCTGAATCGATCTTACCTGGGATCGTAAATTCCAAGTTTGTCTATGAAGAGCGGATCTAATTGTATTAGTTTCTATAATTGATTTATTCTGTGTAATACTAATCGACAAGGCCTCATTGGTAAGTGCTACAAGATCTCGTGCATTGGAACCCATGGTTATGGACCCGAATCCATTAGTATGGAACATTTTCTTTTCCAAGTGAAACCCTCTAGTATATAAAAGAGTGAAAAAGTGCTTTCGTTGTTGTGGAATAAGAAGCCTTCGTATCTTAATGCATGTATTTAAATTATTCGTAGCTATTAGAGCGGGATCCACTTTTTGGGGAATATGAGTCGAAGCAATAACAAGAGTTTTTCTAGTGGAACATCTTTCACAATCCCTGGAGAGATAGTTCACTAATAGACCGAGGGATAAGTAATTCGACGCATTCACATCCAGATCATGAATGTTTGGAATCCATATTATGCAAGGAGACATTGCTTTTGCTAATTCGAATTGAAGGGTGATATAAAATGGGTCTATTTCCGGCATCATATCCATAGTTAGCGCATTCATCATAGTTAACAGCTCCGTATCAAGGTTACGATCAATATCGTCACTATCATCAATAAGAAAACCTTTAGGTTTGTTATCCAGGAACTTGTTCATAAATACCGTAATTAAAGGAACATAGGAGTTTGTCACTAGGTATTTGACCAAATAGGATCGTCCAGTTCCTATAGAACCTATCACTAAAATACCCCTAGAGGGGGATAGGGATAAGCGGAGCGAAAAGGGTTGAAAACGATTAGCCCCACATGAGGTTTGTGAATAATCGATTGTCTGATAATGAGCAAGGAATATCCGTCTTTCTGCTAAACAGGATGTATTGAACTCATAATTCATTAGATACTTTTTATGAATGTCAACTAAGTATCGTAAGTAAATTGCTCCCCGTTGTTCAATCATTTGATAACCAGAGTCATTCTTTGATAAATGATCACTATGAGTCAGACTCAATAGAATTTGATCAATCTCTTTTTCTGTCGTTAAGGTGGAGAACTGAACCAAGAATTCTCTTTCTTCATCATCAATCCAATCACTGGTCGCGACCCAGGATTCGATTTTATCATCAATCCAATCACTATTCATCACGTTTTTTTTTTTATTATCAATGAATAGATCTCTTTACTTGTATGACTTAGATATCTCGTATTTATCGAAAAAGTGATTCGATTGATGGGATTTGGTATGATACTTATGAGATCGATGATATCGATATTCAAATATTGATTCTTAGGGCGTATTGATTTGACCCCATAAGCGGGGCCACCGCCCAATAGGATGTTGCCACCATAAGCAGACCCCCGTATTTCTTTTAAAGAATCTCCTAATTGTTCCAGAGCCACTAGAAAGATATTTTTTAACCAGAAAGAATTCAGTTCAGATGTAGGATACCTATCCAGAAGTTTTCGCAACTCAATCATGTATGATGGAATCATCCAAGATTTGACCCTTTCGAACTCTGTCTGTAACTCACTAGAGGCTCGGGAAACAAAGAAAAGATGTGTACGAACGAGATATCCAGCAACAAGAAGAAGGAAAAGGATTGAATAGAGGAACTCCCGAACATTTGGCGATCTCAGATGTGTCGATATCAAAGGTGACTCATGATTTCGATGAATCGTGTCTTCGGACAGAAGAAGATTATGTAAACACTTACTCGAAATCTCACTTATCAGATTCCATTGTGGAAGACTCCATTTTTTCTGAAGAATTCGCCATGATATATCTGATCCATGCATAATATCATGAAAAGTGGATACAAATTTTTGACTTCTACTTAATATCGGCAATAGGTCTGAAAAAGTCTCTAAAAATAGAAAATGTAGATATTTGTACCCTGTCAAAGTAAGGAACCATGGCATATATGTTTGGAATAGATTCCATTTTGAGAGAGTTGAAAAAGCACTATCTCGTTGAAAGGTTCTATACATCTTCCTTTTCTCAACGCATTTCTTTAGACAAAGACTCTGTTTTTTCCTCTTTTCGTATTCGTATCGTAAATCTTTCTCAGAACGTGGAGTGTGAATCAAACCTATGTTTGAATTGAGATACTGATGCAAGTTATTCCCTTCTGAATCCGATAGATTCATATCTGAAAGAGGTTGACAATAAGTTCTTTCCAAATTGACTATTTGTTCCTCTGTTAGAGGTGTTCCAGAAATGTCTGCAATCGAGTCAATAGCTCTACGAACGAATGGGTCGGTACGAATTGGAAAATGGAAAAATTTGTACAAGTGATACGTTTCGTCACCACTTTGTGGAAAATCGTTAGGTATGAATGTGTTAGATACCTGTGACTCGATTGGTGAAATAGTATCTCTCTCCAACAAAAAAGCATGTT
>CM042091.1:339197-363144 GCA_023512835.1 Taxillus chinensis | reverse complement strand
GGGTGTTCTACATGCTGCTTTTCTCTTCGTCTCTAAAGTTTCTAGCATTTCTCTCTGCTGGAGTGGATTCTCTCCTTGAAGACTCCCCGGCTCCCATGGCCATATCACTCTCGTAACGCGCTAATAAGAAAGTCGAGACCTATAGAAGAGAACTGATTTGCTTTGCTTTCAGAACTCTACCAATTTCCATGTTGCACTACGTTACTTACGGATGTATGCATGCAGTCCGGGAACACTTTTGGGTGAACACCCATCCGAACAAGTAGGGTCAAGAGTTCCGCATGTAGGCCGGCCGACATCCAGTATACACACTGTAGTGCTCTCCAGACCAGCAAGACAGTCTCGCATCACACGGCTCACCAACAAATAGACTTGATTCTCTTCTTCTTCCACGGCCGGAGAGACATTTCACGGGAGTGTTTCCAGCAACATACGCGAGATATGGGTGGGCGGGCAATGGATGCTGTGGTAGAGTACCCAGCCTTCGGATCTACACTCTCTTCGGAGCACAATGTATCCCGTGGGTCTGTTAATTCCCGGCATTTTCTCAAGTAGAGCGTTTCTGTCTTATGTGCAGCACACTCCAATCATAGCAGAGTGTCTCGGGTCAGTAGAGAAAGGTCTTGTTCTTACTTTTAAAGACTTGGATGAAAAAGCAAAGGCAACCGGATGGGATGTACCGTTCACGCCGGGAAAACCGCGAACGGGACAGAAAGAGCTATGCGAAATCAAGAGAGACAAGACACAGACACTTTAGTTACTAAGAGTTGAATACAAGTGCTTTCATTTCAACAGCATCCAGAAACCAGAATAGAGAGAGCAGATTTCTTCTGGGCTCCCCCAAACCTGTCCTGTTCAGCGGTGCCTAATTCGGCTTTCTGAACCTTCTTCCAAAACCCCAAACTCAGAGTTTAGACACAGTAGAGAGTCTTATCGGTTGCTACACTCCGCCGCGTACACTGTAGAGCCGAGGATGGTCAAAGCTCTCGAACCGTGTGCGTTTTGGGTGGTTCGTGCTTTCAGTCGTCCCTGTGTAACGCTTTTACTTTCGGGGATATACGCCTAGAGCCTAGGACCGATTACCCGGACTCGAAAGACAGAGTGCCCCGGGTGACACAAAAGTGACTTTTCTTACACTTGAAGAGAGATTGGATTGGAATGGTTGGATTCCGACGGCATTCTACCATGCCCATTTCCAACTTGAATTGCGAGGCGTACTCTGTCACTTGCTAGCTGCCTTTCAGTCTTTAAGTCAAGTATGCTAGCATCCCGTACGCTTTCAGTCTGTCTGCTAGCGGCTGCCAATCTTTCTTTAAGTCTGTCAAGTACGCTGCCATTCAGTCTTGTCCCGTTCTCCTATGTGAGAGTCTGAACAACCTAGCGAAAGCGCTATTGCTGCGGACCGTAGCTCGGGTGCTGTGCAACGTCCATTAGGGTTGTTACACAATTCCATGTTGTAGACTCCTTCATCCACTGTTACTAGAGTTACAAGAGCTCGGCCCACCCGAACGATTCACTTTCAACTCTCAATGAGACTCGAGAGACAGACAGAGATACTCAAGAGACAGAGAGTAATTCGGAGACTTTTTGTGGCGACTATACTATTGGAAGGCGTGCACGCCGAAACAGCATATCCAACAAAGAGAGAATCTATAGCTCGAGTAGCAACGGAAATTCTCTAGAGAAATGTGCGCTTTCCGCGTTTTCCGACACCTTCTTTACAGAGTTTGGCAGGATATCTACGCTGCTCCCAGTAAGGAGGCTCCCGTAGACAGAGTACTCTTTTCGAAAAGGAGGTGCTTTCTCTCAGTTCAAAAAGCGTGCGTCCGCAGAGACACTAGTGGTCGAGCTCTCCCCTTCGAGTGTACTATGAGTCGTATAGTCATAGAAAGCTTTCACAAAGCATCATAGTCCTATTGTTGGAGAAGAGCGAAGCAGGAAAACAACAAATACCTATTCTCTTTCAGTCGTATGCGAACCCATAGAGAACGTCAACCAAAGGGCGGCCAACCAACATCATATATAGATCTGAAAGCTCCCGAAAAAAGAGGAGAGTGATGATACACGCTCGAGGATGATGCAGTGTTATGCGTGACTTCAACTCCGACCTTAAAGAGGTCTGCCTTAGGGGTTCTACTGAAAGAGAAAAAAGAGATACTGCTTCGACGACTGAAAGAGAATAGGCCGAGTCGGGCCTAGTATATCTATCTCTTATAAGCGACCGGGATACCCGCATCTCTCCTATACGGTGTTTAATACAATCCGTATACCCTTTTGCTAGAGCTCCATCTGCTTTCTTGGAAACAAAGAGAGAGTACTCTCGATTCAGCAACTCTATACAGTAGTAGTTATGTTCTTACTACACACAATCACATACCCAGGAATGGCGCGGCAGAACCTATTCAATCATTAAACACCGTATAGGAGAGCTGCGATTCAGGACCTTTTTTCTTTATTATTGTATGGAATTCCATTCTTGGAGTGTTTATAGAGCTTTCAGCAACACTAACAGAAGATGTCTCTTCCAAGTGTACCAGTTAAACTCTCTTATACAAAGGTATGCTAGGGAAGCCTCGAAAAAGTCTTTTTGTACAGACTCTCTGTTCCGAAGCCAAACTCTATCTCCCGAGAGTATTCGAGTTCGCTTCTCTCCTCTCATATACCATAGATGCCCGCCCGCGGAATGGAATGTGTCCGCTCTCGGTTGTTTCCGATGTTTCCATATAATAGTTTATGTTCCCGGCCCTCTATACTTTCGAAACGAAAAAGGGTACGAACATAAAAAAGCAAGGGTATACCTGCAGCAAATAAAGGCGTCCTACGGGCCACACGGTGTACTATAGGAGAGATCCGGATTTCGTATAGAGAAGCTCTTCCGGGAAAACAGGTAAAAGCCGAAAGGATAGACATTCCCCTATGGTGAGTTAGCTCCTTAAGTAAGAGAAGATGGGGCCTGGGCATTCACACTCTATAGAAAAGCGTTTCATTCGGTCGGAAAAGAAACAGAAATGGAAACATTTTTGGAGGACAAGAGGTATACTTTGAAAGTGGCGGAGCAATCCTATAGTGCTGGGTCGACCTGTAGTGTTGCCATAATGGTGTAATCGAGTTTGCCGTGTGATTGGTGTTTTGTCTGTCCTTTGTGCCGATATTGGTATTCTAAACTCTCTGTCTGTCTCTTGAAAGAGTATTGTATAGATGTTAGAAGGTGCAAAATTAATGGGTGCCGGAGCTGCAACAATTGCTTTAGCGGGAGCTGCTGTAGGTATTCCAAGAAGAGAGATATTTCCTAGGTATATCATGTCGTTTTCGGGTGGTTACGTTCGGCATGTACTTGTCAGGGGGAGAGATTTCTTCTACGATACAACTCTCA
This sequence comes from Taxillus chinensis, assembly GCA_023512835.1. Classification (NCBI taxonomy): domain Eukaryota; kingdom Viridiplantae; phylum Streptophyta; class Magnoliopsida; order Santalales; family Loranthaceae; genus Taxillus; species Taxillus chinensis. Next base: position 359,771 of record CM042091.1, on the reverse strand, counting down.
TGGAGAAAGAAGGCACCGCCGCCGACCTATACTTAGGGTAACATTCTCTTCCGTAAGAGCTATAGTAGTACCTTTTGGATGCTTTCTTGAAGAGTTTCCAGTTGGTTGGACAGCTCCACTTTTCGGAAAGAAGAGAGCTTCACTTAGATAGGTAACTCCCTTCGGCTATCGTACCGCCGGGTTGGTTACACGACCACACTGTTAAGGAATTCCAAGAAAGCAGAGGGAAGGGATACGCTTCCAGCTATACATTCTTTCAGAGAGTTTACCCTTTATACTCGACACATTCCATTCCGCGGGCGGGCAGCCGTACAAAAATGCTATTAGGATTCCGAAACAGAACTCGAATTAAGAAAACTTCCCGATAGAGTACACTCGAAGGTGAGCGCCCTACCTACTCCCGCGTATTCCATTCTGTCTTGCTGCTGGGTCGACCTGTCTTATTCGAACTTAAAGTTCCGCTCTTTCCTAGTGTACGTGTTTTGATTTCGTGTATTGCGCCAAACCACCGGCCGGACCACCGTATCCTATAAACGCTTTTTTCCACCATTAAGAGAAAGCTCTTAGAGAACCCAAGCCCCGTATACTATAGAATATAGAGTAGTTGGAACGGCAAATGTCTGTTTCGGATCGATCGCTACACGCAGACCCGAACACCAGCTCTTTAGGACCCCAGACGTATAGAGTTTTCCGGATGGCAAGGTTTGTAATGGATACACGGCTGCCTCTGCGCTTCCCTCTCGCTCTAATAAGAGGTATGAATCGCGGAATCTCATCCACAACACGGCACATCTCTTATTATAGGCAAATAAAGTAGTACGCTCACCTTTTCATTCGGTCTCTTAGAAGAGAGAGTTGGCATTCGGGATGTTGTTCCCGCGGGGAGATACGCTTTAAGCGACACTCGCGGATTCTTACATTGCTTACTGCTATCGCAACCGACAGTCCGAAAAGAGAGAATTCTGACTCAATATCCTCTTTTCTTACACATCTGATTTCAGAATTCCTGCCTTTGCCGTCAAATGACCCGTACTTTCTTTCCGAAGTCCTTCCTTGATTGATGCTCCCCCGCGGCGCTACCAAGCTTCGCCTTATTCTTTCGTGTTCGCCATAAGGTCTCTGAATCCAGTAGTTCCATCCTACCCCTAAAAGCCTATTCTTGTGTTGTTGTCGTCCCTCCACTCTGTTTATCGCCTGCGGAATCCAACCCTACCCTTTCGTGGAATGATACAGCTGGTTTCGGGAGCCTCGTTCCACTTCCGATTGGTTAGGTGCAGCAGGTGGTGATGATCACCCGGGGTATTTGTTGTTCCGCCCTTGACAGGCACTCCAGGACCCGCCAACACTCGTACCCGGGTATAGCGTGTGGATAACGAGGCCACCTTCACAACCTTTTCCCTTCTGTCCCCTCTTTCAGTGTTGTACAGTAGAGTAGTCTTATCTCGTTAAGCGCTACGGAATGGGTTAGAGGGGCGCAGAGCGGCAGCATCAAGCCTACTCGGTAAGCTTCTCGTTCCGAACTGGAGTGATCCAATATGTGGTTCCGCACGTTCCACCACTTCTCCTTGCATTTCCAATACTGAGCGTGACACACCATGAGCAGCTGGATGTTGAGGTCCGGAATTCGAAGTTACATTATGCTGGATCCCGTTCCCAGTCATGGAAGCACATCCTTAAGAAAGAGATTACCCCCGATAGCATGTTGTACAGTACCACCGGGCCAAGCATCTGTATTTCGCACCTTTCTCAGGTCATCTCTCCTCTCTTGAGATGGGTGGGCAGCGAAGGCCTGTCCTTCATTCATTGCTGGGGCTATCGAAGAAGAGAGCTCTTTCCCCTATCTGGTTTCCCACGGGCAGCTCGCAACCCAATAAGAGTTACCTTCGAGTTTCTATTGAAGAGTTACCTTGCAGACTCCATTCAATCATTCATGCATTCGGCGGGGCGGTCTGAAAGCGTAATCGTACAGTACCTTCTCCGCGCATTCTCCATCGGCAGGCTTGTATCTTAACTTCCGGCCCATTCTGTGCTTCCATTTTCTGTTACCGGTGCTTTCCGCACTCAACGTAACCTAGCGGAATACGGCATTCTGCTTTTTATAGACACCTCTGGTCAGACCCATGACAGAATCTGTTGTGTACTCGCTTAGCGGAAGGTCCACCTCCAATAGCGTGCGTAGAACAGATAGATACGCCCACGGGATATTCCGGGTGTTTTGTTGTCTCGCTTTCGAGTTGCCCATAGGCTGGTGATGTATCGTACTCTGTTCCGAGTCCCATCTCCGTTGTCTGTTGAAGAACAGATCCCTTCCCCCTTGCAAGAATGCGGCACTCTCCCGTCCCGCTTAAGGTACTATGGACCCTCTGACTCCAAAGCCTTCCAAGCCCGGTCTCGCCGGTGTTGCCTGTATCGTGCTGTGCCTCGAGATGGCCTGTCTCTGTCCTCTAGGCACCAGAAGCAGAGTGCGTGTTACGCTTTCGTAGCGACGTTGGGGGAGGTGGACACACCATCCAGTATTGCCTTGCTTCGCCCAAAGGCCTCATCTCTAAGAAAAGCCCGGAAGGCGTCCCTCTCCACTCTGTTCCGTTCCGTTCCCTCGGTGACATGCTATGTTTCCCTAAGACAACCGGGTGAGTCCCATGCGTTGGAGGTCAATCCCTACAGGTTACCTGAGGCCGCCCTACCTAAACCAATCAGCATATCGGTCCCTAAGCCTTGCTTTACAACAGGCTCGGCTGCAAAACCGTACTTGGAGCTTCCGCCTCATACGGCTCCTCTAGGGATTTGTTAAGGTTGTAGTACACAGTGTCCTGTTTCGCTTCCCGGATTGGAATGGTTTGGGCGCGTAGACACTCCCTAAACACCCATACGAGAGAGACATACCTCTGTGAGCATCCACGATGCCAATGGATGGACCTTTCCCTCTCTGGATCCGCGGAGCCTCTTAAGAAGAGCATTCCAATCTCTGCCGTGGGACTCTCCGGTTGCTATGCTGTCATTGCGGCTAGACCCGATCGGCGAGTTATGGGTTCTCCGGCCGTACAATCATACGCGATACGGCAACGGCATCAGTCTCTGCATCCAAAACACGTAAGTGGAAATACAGAGCTCTTGTTTCCGCTTCCGCTTCCGGTTACTCATAGCGGAGAGTCTACACGTTTGGGTTTCGGGGCAGCGAATAGAGTGCACTTCCACCCATATCTCGCGTCACGTACTAGGGTGGTGCTACCTACTCTGTCTTCCAGGCAATAAGAGTGGGGTGGTATACGCGCAAGCACACACACACACACCCGTTCACCCACTCCGAATACAAGACTCGTAGGGTAGGGACCATCCACTCCGGAGATTTCACTTCGTAATCCCAAACAATTCTTTTTTGAGTCAATACACACATACAGGTGTTGGGTCCTATTCAGTCCGGATCGAATCGCCTAGCCTTCGCTCTATACTTCTCTCTTCGATCTCAATGAAAGACAGCATTGTTACCTACCTGACTAAAGCCAGTGTTCCGTAATCCCAAGCTCCGGACATCTAGCTCCATAAACCGAATTGTGTGTGCCCGATGGGTCTATACTTCTGTATTTGATCTGTTGAAAGACAGCATTGTTTTGTAGCTCTACGTACCCCGCGAGCGTCCAACACTGCTTTCGGCGGAATTGCTAAGAGAATCTCCAGTGGTTTGCTGTGCTGTGCTCTCAAAATGTGCCTTGGAGATCCGCTCTATTATGATTTTCCGGGTGGGACTGTCATGGCTTGAAGAGTAACTGCATTGGACCGACCATATCTGAAAGTCTGTCTCGGTATCGCCCGGTACAACTCTTGAACTGCGGAGGTTGCAAGCACAGCGGCAACACAACAAGAGCTAGATGCCGGAACCTCTAGTACTAGTGCTTTCTCTTCTAGAAAAACAAGAGACTGACTATAGTAGCAGTCATACGCCGGTGCTCAAGAGCTACTCTTTCATCTGTATGAAATCCATATGCTTTTTCTTTCTGACTCCCGATTCCATTTCATAGGCTCCGCTGTCAGAATAGGCTCCGCTGCATAGTCTCGTACGTTCACCCACTCCGGATACAAGTACCGTCCATTCCCATACGGTTTCCCCCCAGCCGTATCACCCGAAGCCTTCCCCAAAGCTCCGGTAGTACACCTGTCATGCTGTTACACCGTATTCCGGGCACACTCAACAATGTGAAAGAACACGCTAATTACACATGAAATGGTAACTGAAAGCTACTTGACACATTACATGGTAACAGAAAGCTCAGTAATGACACATGACATGGTAACTGAAGAGCCCGGAGCGTAACCCGGAGAAATCGCTACCCTGTTTCCAGTACTGTCCAGTATGCTACTGTCCTGTCCTTTCCAGTACTGTCCTGTATGCTACTGTCCAGTCCAGATACCGAGCCTTTCTCTCGTTAAGTGCTTTCAGTGAAGTTGGGAGTGAGCGCTTTTGAGAAAACCCTCTCTCTCTCTCTCAACAGGGAAGGGGACAGGAGAGATCTAACTGTAAGGAAGCAAGTGTCTCTCAGGGAGGTTCAAAAGAGAATTACGTTGCGCCATCCAGAGACTGTATGCTTTCAAGGGACCCTCTCGACAAGACTCTATGCAGCAGAGAGCAGACTTGATGACGTGCGGATGCAATACCTTCCGTATTTCTCTTATAGTGGAAAAGGAGGTTTCCCCGGAAAGCAAAGTCCAGCCCGACCCGATAGGTTGTTCTCATGCGAGCTCTGAAAGCACCTGTTCTCTAAGCCAACCCAGAGCTCCCGAAACGAAAGGCGTGCACGGCGGAATGTGCACTTCAAGGAAAAGAGAGGTATACTTGTCAATAGACAACTCTGACTCCAGTCTCTTCAGTACCACTTGGAAAAGGAAATGCTGCGACTGGTGCTTTCCCAATAGGAGGCTCTCCCTTGAAAGCAGACACTTCCCTCCTTTTAGAGTGTTCTTTTTGGAACGAGTGAAACAGAGAATCTCTATAGCTCGACGAGAGATGACATCGGTTACTCATAGCGGAGAGTAGTACACAAGAGGCTACCCCGTACGGCGGAAACACCTCTTCCAACACACGCACAGTAAAACCCGCGAGATTTCATAAGAGAGTTGGGGCGGCGCGTCTGTCATTCAAAACAAAAAGCCGAATTGGGAAAAGAGGCAGCAATGAATGGCTCGTATTGTCGATAGGAGAAGGTGTAGCGAATTACCTCCCGAATCAGATACCTTTGGGCCGCGTATTCTCTTGTATTGTGTACTGTCCAGTCCCATAATAGATATCCCGTTTTCCCTGAGTCGCCTATAGACTGCTGCTGCTCTGACGCCCTTCGTAACTCTCCTATTAGCGGGGTTTGGGTGCTCTATTTTACTTGCTGGATTGGCGACCATCATCCGAAAGGCGATACGACGGGATCTATGCTCTCTGTCAGTAAAGTCTGGGCTAGAACTCTCCTTCAAATCTGGACTTTTATTGGTGGTCGGTACCCTATCCTCCAAAAGTGCTCCATCTTCAATAGAGCTATTGCTGTCGTCGGACCGCTCACTCCTAGAAACGCGGTTTTAACAATTGTGCGTGTGACCATATCCATAGCGACAATATCACAGGGAAGGGTTTGTTGGCTCTCTTATAGAGTCTTTAACAACCAGAAAAGAGAGCAGCCAGAGTAGCGGTTTTCTCTTCAACTCGGAAAAGGCCACCAATAGCCCCGGAGATGGCATTCCTATCTGCTGCAGCCAGAGTGCCCACTTGTCAGTTGGTTTAATAATGTTGTTCACGTTCCGTAGATCCATCCCCTAACTCCTAAAAAGTAAAGAAGTGGATTTTCGATCGCATAGCTGCTCTCTTTCTCTCTATAAAGTCGTTTTCTCTCCGTTCGCGTTGCTCCATTCTCTGTATACAGTTCTCTTGTGTCTAACAGCAACTGGGAGTGTTTCGTATTTCTTGTTGGGCTCTCTAGTAACATAGAAAAGTCGGGTACGTACCTAACTGTATTGTGTTTTTGCTTCTATGGGAAGGTATGAATAAGAGACTGGAATGAGCTTTCCGAATCGAGAGTGGAACACCAACCGGGCGAGTCACGATGTCGTAGTAACCGGCTCTCTTCTCTTTGTATCGTAACCTTATGGTTCTACGAACTCGGAAGTGGAACACCAGAATTCCGCTCTCTTTAAAAGCAGTTCAACGCATGCATGTCTTGGTTGACTCGAACTCTCCCGGATAAGAGAACTCGGCCGGCCCCCGGATAGAGCACTTTCTTACAAAGGCGTTGAAACCCGAATAAAGAGTTTTCGGTAGCTCTACGCCGCCATATGAAACCCCAGCAGTCGAGTGGTACGCATACAGCACTGGAATCTCCATAGAGGAAAGAAAAGGCATCTCATCGACCATAGGAGATCGGTAAGCAACCCGCGGGTGACAGCCCCGGACAAGAATGGTGGTATACGCGCAGCCTATCGGACGACCACAAACTGTATACGGTAAAAATGCACACATATTCTTTAAAGAAAGAGAAACCGGCTCTAGTTCGGAGAGTACTCTACCCTATAAGTTGTGTACGTTGTATCGAAAGTAAAAGCGTTTGGTATGCGCCCAGGCTGCCGCTTCTCTCTGTCATATCTTCAAGAAGTCCCGAATCGGTATCGATTCTCTTTTTCAAAGTGTCCCGTTAACCAACCCAGAGTCCCGCGGCGGGTGTAGTCAGTTGTAGGCTTCCAGTGAGACCGAACTCTTTATTCGGGTTTTCGGAAGTGTAAGGACTCTTTTCGTAGCTGGGCTCATAACTCTCCTTTCTTCCAGAAAGACCCTAGGACATCTCATGAAAATAGCCGCCTGCGATCTCTATCTTACCGCGGCGCAGAGCATGCTTGTACTCTCTATTCGAGATTAAGAGCTGCTTTCACTCGTCTAAAAGCCTTTTTCTCATTCCAGAGTCCGAGTAGGGGAGAGTTTCTTATACTACTTTAATCGTTCTCTCTTTCTTTAAAGAATATGTGTGCATTTTCCGGGTCCCCCTTGTCTGTCCTTTACTCAATCCATCGAGAACCTGCTGATATAGGCTTTGTTGTGCAGCTCTCCCTAGAAGCCCCACCCAACTCTCTCTTGTTTCCATAATGGTAAGTTCGGAAGAAAACACACTTATTGATGCGCTACCCGTTACGCCCGAGCCCATCTTATAGTATACGCCCGATCACCATTATCCTATCCAACAACAACCCGAACTGCCAACAAGACAATCAACTCTCGCTTCCACGAAGAGATCCGAGTAGTTTCCAAACAGACTGAAAGAGAAACCGGTGTGTAACCCCCCATTGCAGCCTGTTTTTAATGGAATGCTGGATGGAGTCGGAAGTCTAAGACACACTCATTGCTCTCTGGAAATCGACAGGTATCGCGCGGATCAAAACACCCAAGACCCGACCGATACGGTGCTTTTCTCTTGTAATGTAGTACCGGAACACGGGTTGTTTCACTTCGAAACTTCTCTGAAAGCACTACTCGCATGGGACTGGGCGGTTACTCAACGTAGTAGGACTTCTGGTTTTCGAATACGTTACGTATGGTATTCGGAAGAGCTCGTAAGGCCCCGGATTCCCAACAAGAGAGTCTGTCTCGTCCCCAATCCGAAATGCAGCGTATCCTACCATGAATGAAACAAGTGCTACACCCCCGAGTGCCCACAATGTCCGGAGATTTACCATGATAGAGAAGAGAGAAGAGAATGCAGAATGCGAATAGCTTCCGAGGAATTGGGCTGCCATGGACTGGGTAGCAAGAGGGTCTGCTCTGCCAATCATACTATAGGAAAGTTCACTTCTAGTAGTCATGTGCTAACTCCTTTTTGTGGGATACCAATATCTCTAGTCGAGCGTGATTGGTCTGTCGTCGTCCTCCTCATTATAGTCCTCCTAGAATCGAGAGCATTTCGTCGGAATACCTCCTGTCTTTTCACCTTTTTAGTCCTATGCATAGTCAGTACTATAGCCCCAATCATGGCTACTAATAAAATAAGACTCGGAACCAAAAACCAGACGGAATAGTAGGTATAAAGACAATTGCCCAATGTTTCCAAATTTGTCCAACTTCGTACCTTTCCGGCATAAACCTGATATCTAAGGAGAGGAGAGGTCCTATTTCTTTGGCTTTGTTGTAGAAAAGGCAGGCTTTCTGTCTCTACAAGGAAGCACATTTCCCACCAAAAGATCAGTCCTATCATACAACTCACCGGTAAATAGCGCAATACTTCTTCGTGAATCTCCGCTTTTTGAATATGGAACATCATAACAACGAAAAGGAATGATACGGCGATCGCTCCTATATGAACGACTGGGAAGATCATAGCGGAGAAGTCGAGACCTAACAAAATAAGTAAACCTGCAGTGTCGCGAAATACTGGGATGGGAAACGAAACGGAATGTACCGGATTTTTAGAACGTGCAACCATCAAACCAGATACCAACGCTGGGCTCGACAAAACAGATAGTATCATGATACGCCCTTAAACATATGCTGGAGAACTCGCATGAAAGAGATCTCTCTAGCGGTATTTCACTTTTGCAGCCTTAGAAATCACTGAGTTACTTACGGAACAATCGACAGATAACCCAGTTCGAATAGGGGAAATACGAATTCATACGAAAGCAAACCGTATTCCACTTTCAGGCGAGCATCGTGCACACTAGATGTTTCTATAAATGCAGGAGCCCAGTACTATTCTCTTAACTATCTGTTTAAAGACTTGAGTGTCTCGTAACTCGCTGAAGCTACAAACTCGTTTTTCCGGTATTTACTTAAGTCCGCGGAATACTCTAGGATAGGATGGCATTCACACTCTCCATTTCGGATAGCTAGCGTACCCTTACTTTATTAAAACTTTCTATACTCTCTAAAAACAAGTGTCTCTTTGACTTTGAAGAAGTGCTATATGAGTTCGATTTCAAAAGGGAGGATAGGACTCCGAACCGATATCAATTAAGAGAGCTGCTATTCGGATTGGGGAAAGCGAAGCGAAAACAGAAAGAGTATTACGAGAACCCGCGGAAACCAACTATTAAGAAAAAGCGATACTAAAGGGTTACGCTCCGGGCCCAGACACAATATGTATGTGTTCGCTGGGGGTGTACCACTCTATCGGTTGCTATCTGCGAGTCCAAACATAGTATAGCTGTTTTTTTTCCGAACACTAAGAGTCTTTCCGGCTAGGTAATTATTGTAGATATATCCGAAGCGTGTACGCGTTCCAAGAGAGTCGATGCCAGACACACAAGAGACAGGATTCTTAACTGAGTGAGAGAATCGCTGCAGGGAAGAGTTCGCGGAGAGAGTGCAACCAACATCCTCTTTAAAGGAGAATCCTCCTTTTTCTTTTGTAGAGCAGCCAACCCTTCCTCCATCAAAGCGTCCGATCTCTTAAGCGTTCCGTACCCTCGATCTCTTCTGTGATACTGTATCACATCCCAAGTGCTGCCTGTACTGTACTCTCGTTCACTTTCTGTGCTTCTTTCGGAGCTTCCCCTTCGAGTGTACATGCCTATCTATGACAGAGTCTGTCACGTCTCTCATCCATAGCTACCCCATGTATCTCTATAAGAGACCAACAAACCTCCCCCGGTTTCCCAGTTGTGTACTTTTCGGGGCACCCAATGCTGCTATTAAGAGACACTCTGACCCCAGCAAGCGGAGCAAAGACATCTCTTCCGGCCGGTGACAACATCGGAGGCGACCCATTCTGTTACCGGTGCTACGGTTCCCCAATTCCACAGGTTTGAGTCTTATCTGTTGTGAAAAGCCAGCGTGTTTAGGCACTGATGCAGTTGCTTCTTCCGCTTTCACGAGTCCGAAAAGAGCATCCCTGCACTTCCGATTCTCCAGCAACAGGTATCGGTAATTCTACTAAGAGAGTACACTACCAGACCATATACAGACCCACGGGAAAGTCGATGCCAGACACAGAAGCGACAGCGAACCAGAGAGTCTACATCCATCCCCGGCCGGGTATACTCCGACTAGAGATTCCAGAGAGTGGTCAGCGAGATACACCAGAGCTCTCAAAGCATTGCCGGGCCGGCACACAGACTCTTTGTTGAGTGTCTCTCTCTCAAGAGACTATTCTCGGTATTCTTACGTTAGTTACCATCCGCATCCCGTACCGTGTGATAGATGGTACACAATCTCTCTCCCCGGCCGGAACGATAGAGAGCCGCACCGAAAGAGAGTCTATCCCGTAACGTTATCGAAGCAAACCGACCGACCGACCGACTAGGTAGGCATCGGGAGTGGCAGACCCAATCATTGGACATAGGACAACTGCATGTCCGGTACTACCGGTTGAAACACGTATGCACCTCGCTCCGCGTATCGTGTGCCTTGGCCTGCTGGGCGACTCGAACAGTGCACTCTCTGCGTTTCAGTCTAGTGGTGGTGAGGTAAGCCAACTGCATCGCTGCCATGCCCACGGTCCGAAACAGCATATGTAGCGTGCCCAACCCCCCACCCAGAGTGTATAGAGCTAGCACAATCAACACTATACTTGATGCAAGAGTAAAAACCCATCTATAAAACGGTACGGGATGCAGATGGTAACCAACACAGAAAGCAGAGATCCAAGGACTGACTACACTGTCTGAAAGTCTTTAGCAAAGAGAGTGACACATCCGGGTCCGAGTCCGAGTCCGAGAGTGGTACAACCATCCAATCGCCTAGAGAGATACTCCGATAGGCGAGAATCAGAGAGTTGGCATAGATATGCAACAAGATACCAAGAGAGTCTTACGAAACACGGATTGCTGGCTTGCCTGCCTAGCCATAATAAGAGAGCACTCTACTCTCGCGTAGGCCTATCGGACCAGTTGCGTGTTACATAGACACCGAAAAGCAGACTGAAAGCTTAAGTAATCGATCTGCCGGACCCGTGGTGCAGATCTACTGACTGTTCTGCCTGGTATGTGTCTATGCTATCTGGATGTGATGCATAGTTACTGGAGTGTCTGCTTTCGAACTGAAATGTGTGTCTTGTACAAGACAGAGTAGAGTTCGGTACGAGAGTATCTCCGGAAGTGGAGAGTGTACAACCAGCATGCATTCCGAGAGTGGCACACTATACGCGGAGCGAGGTGCATACATCCGGGGAAGTGTTGTGTGTTGAGCCGAGCTAGCAATGACACTGTTTGTGCAGCTATTGCTCAAGAGAGAGAGCACTCTACACACACAAGAGAGAGAGAGATGCGGTCGGGGGTGAACCCTCCCTCTATTACTTACGGGAGAGTTGTCTTAGTGGAATGACTTCTGAGAAGTACCATGAAAGGAGAACCCTTCTCTCTTTGGATGCTTACCTATTTTGGAATTGGATTCGCACCCTAGACTCCAACTACTTCGTGAAAAAGAAAGGCTTTTCAAACAGGGCATTTTCATACAGCAAAAAAGAGCCGAAGCGAAAGGAAACGTTTCCTTCATATACTATATAATACACAAAAAAAGGTACTCTGGGGCGCGGAGCTCCTCTTTACTACGGGGTTTTAAATGAAAAAGAGCCGAAGCGAAAGGAAACATTTCTCATAGAGATCACTTAATGTGTTGCTGCCGGATGTTGGGGGAAGATCTTAATACCACCAAGCCCTCTCTTACGAGTTCCAACGTAGTACACCCGGGGACAACTCTTGAACTCACTAAGAAGTGAAACCCTTTTACTATATCGTCCTTAAGATGGCTGCGACGGTAAGAAGTTGCGTTATGGATTGTTGCTGACTTAACGTTTAGGTTTCGGCATAACAACGCTTTCACTGTCTTTTCGCACTGAGGCGCAAAGCGTTCAATTGGTAATGCTTCTAAAACGGTGCCACATATTTTCAAGCTTATCCTAAGTACTCGTTGTTTTTCATTTGCTTCCGGAGGAACTACTTCGTTAGGGAATTGCTGCGATTCTTCCTTAATAGCCTGGATTCTCCCGTCGAGAGTCACTTTTAAAGTATTACCTAAACTCTTTATTAAAATGCAAAAGCCTATAAAACAACGAGCTACTAGCATTTCTTCATTATAGATTGAGATCTTCTTTGAATTTGATGCTAAAAGAGATGGAATCGCAGCCAATAACCTCATCTTAATAGCCTTCGTATTCGTTGAACTCAATATCATTAGAAAGAGCTCTCTTACTTTAGCAACTGAACGGGAAGTTGTGTCGGAAATGCTGCAACCCCGGAAAACTCCAGCAGAGAGTACAGCTCTATATGCTCTATTTCCGCTACCGGTATAAGAGCTCTCAAAAAAGAGTACACTCGACTCTCCCCTATGGGTGTTCTAGCGATTCTCAGTCCCCGCTTTCCGCGCCATAATACTATGAGACAATACTTTCAGGCGTCTCTTAAGACAGACATGAAACACCCGATCTCCAGCACTAGTGCTTTTCTTCCGCGAGCTCTGCATGTTGCGTTTTAAGCGGCCGGCTTACTTGTTGTCTGAAACACCCGACATCGATTCGGGCTCTGGAAGGATACTTGATAGAGACTGAGAACACTCTATAGCACTCTAACAGTCGGGACTCAAAGTGGCATATGCGCCTTTTCGCGGTTTCAAATACTCAATTTCGTTTAATAGGTTAGACACACTCTTGTTAACTTATGCTAGGGGGAACTCTCTGTTTGGCTGCTAGAGACTCTTGGGATCGGAGACAGACCTACAGAGTTGGGGCTTTTCGGAAAATGGAACAGTACTACCTACCCTACCGAGAAACCAGAGAGATTTGATGCCAAGCAGAAACATACTCTATGAAATCCCGAGAGAAGAGTGCTTTAGGCGATGCGGAGTGAAGCACCGGATATCTATTGCAGGTGTTACCTGTACTGGAGAGAATCGATTACGCGAGAGACTCCAGTGTTCCGAATAGAGTGGATGGCACACATTTGGGAGTGGAACCCAGCCTTCTATACTAGGAGAGGGAAGCACTCTGGACCCGAACCGGATGTCAGACGAGAGGTGGACCCGAACCGAAAAGGGTAGTGTTGCCACTCTTTTCCAAGGGGACACTATAGAAAGCGGAAGGCGAAACAGCACTTTCGAGATGTACACAAAACAGAGACTAGACTCGGAAACCGCAAGGCAAGTTACGAGGTTGCGTCAACAAAGCATTTCGGGCAACCGGATAACCTACGCTTAACCGCACGGTGGGTTTTCGTAATCGAACGGCATGATGTTTCAATGCCAGCAAACAGTAATGTTCCAAGCAGTCCAAGCACTCTCGTATGAGGGAGAAATGACTCTATCGCTAGCTCCCTCAACTAAAGGGAAGCACCGGAGAGATCTTGTACGAAGCGGAAGCGGAATGTCGGCTTGAGTCACGAATCCCAAAAGAGGTGGTGTCCCAAGGAACTCGGGTTACGATACGGCCGCAAGAGGACGACAACATGTGTGTGTAGTACCACTCTGTTATCTGGTAGTTGTAAAGAGGTACGGAGGCGTGCAAGAAAGGTTTCCGAAGGGCCGGGCGTAGGGTAGAGCTCTACTTTCCCGGTATGTTTGGTGCGCGAGGCTGGGGATGCGAAAATGCCATAAGCCAATTAAAGAGAGAGTACCAGGCGGAGCATATGCTATTACTGGGACACCTAACCATAGCAGAGAGACAACAGACCTTCCATTGGGTGGTACGTACCTGTCGTTTACTGGTATAGAAGAGCTTTGGGCGCGAGACTCTGTCACTGGAGAGATACGCTACGGTCTTAAAAGAACTCAAATAGCCCCGTGGTAACGCTGATATGGTTTAAGAACCACTAAGAAGTCCAGCATAGCTCCCGGGTAGCGACTGTTTATACACTGGTTGCTGACTGCCAATTTAAGGTACTCTTTGCTGCCTTCTCGAATCGATTACTTTCTGCGCGGATCCAGAGAGGGAAACCTACTTACTAGCACTCATAAAGATGGAAAATACGGGAGCGAAGCAACAGGCGTTACAACGGTCAGGTTCCGGGCGGGATTACGTAACGAGCACACTGTCTCTATGATAAGAGAGGGTAGTTGAATGCGAAGTCAGAGGATCGGAAGGTGTGTTTCCGCGGAGCTGGGTATCTTGTAGCTATAGAGATGGTAATGGACTCTGCCTTTGGACACGGAAGCTAGAATTCGAACCATGTGTCCGGCGGCCTACGGGCTCATAGACACCACTCTGTTATCTGGAATTGTAAAGAGGTACGGAGGCGTGCAAGAAAGGTTTCCGAAGGGCCGGGCGTAGGGTCCACCTCTCGTCTGACATCCGGCGCATAGTGATGTGGAAGGGCTCTCGCTCAACGGATAAGAGTCTAGCACTTCTAACATACGGTAACCTCGATGTCGGCTCTTCTAAAAACTACTATATTTCTGCTCTGGAACAGAATCGAATCCGAGGGACTTCCAGCAGGGAGCTTCCGAGATCAGACGGATATTCTTGAAATAGAGGATCGGAAAGGATCGGAAAGGATATGGAAAGCTCTACTTTGCAAGGCCCACCGGGTGCCACTCCAAACCAGTATTCGGAAATCCGGAAGTACCATACAGATAGGCTATCTCGATCACTGTGTGAGTTCTATAGAGATAGATATGCGTTCGTGAAAGGTCAATCCATCGCGCCGAAGTCTCTCATTGCTCTTCATGACTTGTGTACCCCGGGCATCTAACGAAGATCTCTGATACACCTGTCTAGCATACCTGAGAAGAGAGCTCTCCTATGAAGCACTGTTTCCGCTTGTTGGGGCCAGCACTTCTTGCTGTTCGGAGCGCGAGTTACGAGTGATCTAGAGAGGTAGCGTAGCCATCCAATATGTGCATGCTTGCATGTCCGCCTAAATCGTTAGGTGCACTTTCTTATACGAGTCTGAGATGTGACACCAACTCAAGAAATAGGAACGGGACAAGACTGAAAGCAACCCTTCCGGTCCCGATACACATTTCGATAACGCGCAGAAAGACGCTAGTAGTATAGATTGCGGAAGTGACAGGGTACGGAACCCAATGTCTACTTTAGCAACCCTAGCAACTCGTTAGAGCCCCATGGAATTGCGTACGCCTATGCATGGACATGTCTGGCTTTCCACCAGTTAGAGAAGACAGGTTCGGGCCCGATGCTTTCGTAAGTCCTATAAAGGAGACACGAAATCGAGGAGAAACCACCCGTAGGCCTGATCGATTCTGTACTGGAAGGATACTTGATAGATGCGCATTCGCTTCGCGATTCCCGTACGCATGGTGTTTCGGGGCTGCGTCTCTTAACTTGACGCTAGTCGTGACGATAGTGGTTTACGTTAGGTTCGAACAACCCAATGGAAAGAGCTGGGGCGAGCGCTGCTGTCTTATAGGTTGCTGGAAGTGCTAGCTCCATTGTATACAAATGCACTTCCTTTATATATATAGAGTAGAAGTGAACTCTTTGTTTGAAGCTGTGTCTGTTTCCAAAACACTATAGCTAGCTGGATGAAACTCGGAATAAGAGTCCAGTCGGGGCGGGGGACAATGACACCGTAATGCCGGATTCGTAGCTTCCCAAACAAGATGTGTGTTTCTGCAGAGTGTGACACACCTGAAAGCAGCACCGAGCCAAACTGCGTCTTGCGACATAGAGACTACCCGGCCAGTCGTTTTTGCTGGTACAAATGTTTGGGCTCTGACACTCTGTAAAGCAAGGCTTAGGGACCGAGCGCTAGACTTGACAGCTGGACTTGAGAGGTCTGTCGACACCCCAAAGCATACTAATAGTGGAGATACTCGGGAAATAGGCGAGTTCGCTGTCTCTTTCAGAGTCAATAGAGAGTTCCCACCCTATGTCAGGTATGCACGTAATGCCGGAGGAGTCCAGGGTATCTACTCTATAAGAGAGGCTCGAAAAGTACATTGGTGTACCTACCAGCTCTCTTCCGAGAATTCTGTACTCGAGTCGTTCACTGTGTCTCCAACCTCGTCCATGGAATGTGGACACCCAACACATTCGAGAGCAAAGGCTACTGGGGAGACTCCAGCAACACCGAATGAAATAGACTCTAGTCTTGATAAAGAGACAACACCCTTACTTTCGAGGCTACTGGGTCGGCGTGGCGACTTGCTTACTTATGGAATGGAAAGTCTGCTTTCACCGCTCTTGCTGTCCCAAAGTCCAGTTCAAGACTGTGCGTTATGACACTCTCCATGAAAGATACTCTGCCAGATGCCTAACCGATTCCGAGAACTGCTTTACCTTTCGCAAGTAGTCGGGTCGAAACACGTTACATTGCCGTTGGAGTTGGGTCTTAGGGTGGTCTATACTAGACTCTTTCTGCCGCACCATGGGCGGGTCTGGCACCTTGCTTGCGTTTCATAAAAGCAAAGACTCCGATTATGTAGTCTTTCAGTTCGCCTATCGTCGATGCCTTTGTTGTACACTCTGCTTTCGGAACGACAGGTAATCCTTTGTTGTTGGTCGTCCATCGAGCCTATCGGTAGTAGGCGCATTCTAGGGTGTCTCTTTTGAGCGTGGTGTTACGAATTCCGGAGGCAGCTAGAACACTGTATGATCGCGTGTTGCATTCCGAAAGACGATACGCGGTTCACTGTGCATCTAGTTCGGATAGAGCCGGGGTTGGACCTCTTGTGTTGGACACTACCATTGGAAACACATCCAAGACGCACCGCACCGTATGATATGATTGGAAAAGCAGGATAAGGCATCTGGCAGAGTAGAGTATCTCTTGGAAACACTGATGGCAGATGGGACTGCTACTATCCGATGTAGCCAAACTGGGTGTACCGTATCTACTGTGCTAGGGGATCCGAACACTATACGGGGGGCACGGTCACGTAAGACTCGGAATGCAACCCTGTCTTGGAAGCTCTCGCAAGTAAGGGTATCCAAACCTATACAGAGCCTACCCAATCGGGCCGAAACACCTAGTCCGAAAGCTCGGGTTCCCGTAACTCATAGATAGCTCTAGGCAGTGCTAGACTTGCGAGGCTGGAATCGGGTGCTCGGAGTATAGCGGGGTACACTATGACTTTCAGGTTTGCTTGTAAGTCTGTTAGGCTGCCTGTATTTCATAAAGAGAGCGTATACGACCCAACAAGAGATAGCAACTTTCGTTGGTCAGTGTTGGTTACCCTAGCACAGTCTCCCTCCTCTACCGTGTTTCCGAAGCGTACCTACTGTGTTTTGCTCCCTTGGGTGTGTTGCACACTTTCAAACCTGCTGTCGTCGATGCCGTGGGACTCTCTTCTCTTATTATAGTGCCGAATTCAAAGCATCCATATCTTTCAGCTGAATATGCTCTACTTCGGATGATGCTCTTCACCACGGGATTACCTATCGGCCTGACAGAAACGTGGCTTGTTGAATCCTCCAAACAGAGAGTGCACTAGTAGGTCACCTGTTTTGCTGTTACTCAACTCTCCCTGGAACATCGACCACTCTGCAGCGGGGGGACTCGGAATAAAGAGCGAAGAAGCAGTGCGCCGGAGCGTATCCGTGCTACCTTGTGTATACTACTATTCCGGAAAAGTCGAGTAAGCAAGGCTCTACTACAAGCTCGAAGAGACACGGGAAGCTCCTCCACCAAGAGTGTACCCGGAGTCTATCGAATCGAACGGTAGTCTATTGTTGGTTGAGCTGGCTCCGAACCTCTAGCCGAAGAAGTAGGTCTTTTCCATACATATCGATTGCGAATCGCTTCTACTCACGGAAAGGTACGGTCCAGCAAGCCGCTTTTGGTTGTAGGGCGGACTTGGGATCTTGAAATACGAGCCATTCGGAGAGCAGAGTACCGTATCGCCTATAAGACAGAAGCAGTTGAGTCCGGAGAAGAGATAGATATGCATGCTCTTTTAACGAATCTAGAGAGAAAGAGAGTATAAGGCAATGGGTACCCAAGTAATCGCGTAGAGCTTTGGGTAGACAGCGAAGAGTCAGAAACCCGTACATCTCTTAAGACAATTGCATTTTATCGAGTGAAGGCAACTACATTTAGGAGAGGCAGCGGACCCATTTCGGCACTATAAGAGAAGAGGTACACACTATAGGACCGGAACTCGCTGTAGTTGGATGGAAAACGCTTGAGTTCATTCTGACTAGAGACTCTGGAAATAGTGTTATTCCGGAGCCTTTGGGTATCCGCCGAAAGCAGAGAGCAGATCCCGCCCGGCGCCACTCGATTCCGGAAACAGACTGTCTTAAAAGCAGCACTCTTACTCTGCTTGTTGGATAAAGAGCGGCTTTCGAACCGTATACGTGTTTAATAAGTTTATCGGAAGTGTCTGGGAGAGTTGTGTTGAGAAGAACCTGTGTCGTCCGCGTTTCGCACGGTTGCCATATCGGTTAAGACAGCGGCCAAAACTCTATAAGTCAAGAAATTCCGGGAGTTGGATCTCGTATACGATTTTTCTATTCTATAGTTCCGAAACAACAGCTTTTACCTGAAAGCAGAATAAAGGTGCTGCCAGGCCCAGGTATAGAGCGGAAAGAGAATGTAATGTGCCACTTGATACACTCGATTCGTTACGGGTGCCGTAGTTGTCGAGATGCTCTAAGTGCTACTAACAACTCGATGTCCCGGACCCAAACCCAAAGGCAAGAAGTTAATACAAAAACCGTATACTGCATACTGCTGCTGGAGAAGACACCGGATTCGAACCATTCAAGACAAGCAAGCAAGCACTGGGAGGGCAGAGTACGGGATTTTTTGATGCGCGTTTCAGAAGAGAGTTGAATGGGTAAAAAATCATGGTGATAGATAACTAATTTAAGAAGAAGAAGAAGAAAGTTAACTAGAGTTGCTAGGAAAGCCCAGGAGATTCTATGGACAGTGAAACGTCGAAGGAGGCTGTGTATAATTCGGGGATGAGGAGATAACGGGCGAAGGAGATTAAATAGTGTGGTGTCTTTCTTGAGAGGGCTGCTAGCTCTTGAAGAGGAAACAACAGAACTCGTTTTAGCAGCTAGAGTATTCCGAATAGTGGAGACCTCCGAAACTGGGGGGATGTGCTCTAGAGAAGAAAGGGTACGTACCTTTTCTGTGAAGCCAACAAGAAAGGTTTCCTTTATACACTACGGTTGATGTCTTGTAGACCAAGTCGGCCGCAAACTGTATGGTTAAACTGCGAATGCGCTCTAATGCATACATCGTACAGCCCAGCATTTTCTATGTTACTAGAGAGCTGTTCTTTTGAAAGAGTGTCGGTCGGAGGTGCTAGTATCTTTTTTTGTAAGGGGTCTGTCTGGTCTCATGAGAGATCAAAGTCAAACGGACGCAAAGGGAAGCACTTAGCAACAACTTTATGAGCTACCTGTTTTACTGTATAAGCACTATAAAGAGTTTCTTAACGAATAGGCGTCTGGCGGCCCCACTGTTGTTTCATTTGTCGAATTCGGATACAAGCTTTCTTAGAGTTTTTGTTAGCAGTTCTCGCTTCGCTCTTAATACTGGTACTCTGGCTGCTCTCTTTCTGGTTGTTAAAGACTCTATAAGAGAGCCAACAAACCCTTCCCTGTGATATTGTCGCTATGGATATGGTCGCACGCACAATTGTTAAAACCGCGTTTCTAGGAGTGAGCGGTCCGACGACAGCAATAGCTCTATTGAAGATGGAGCACTTTTGGAGGATAAGGGTGCCAAACCACCAATAAAAGTCCAGATTTGAAGGAGAGTTCTGGCCCAGACTTTACTGACGGAGAGCATAGATCCCGTCGTATCGCCTTTCGGATGATGGTCGCGCCAATCCAGCAAGTAAAATAGAGCACCCAAGCCCCGCTAATAGGAGAGTTACGAAGGGCGTCAGAGCAGCAGCAGTCTATAGGCGACTCAGGGAAAACGGGATATCTATTGTGGGACTGGACAGTACACAATACAAGAGAATACGCGGCCCAAAGGTATCTGATTCGGGAGGTAATTCGCTACACCTTCTCTATCGACAATACGAGCCATTCATTGCTGCCTCTTTTCCCAATTCGGCTTTTGTTTTTGAATGACGGAAGCGCGCCGCCCACAACTCTCTTATGAAATCTCGCGGGTTTTACTGTGCGTGTGTTGGAAGAGGTGTTTCCGCCGTACGGGGTAGCCTCTTGTGTACTACTCTCCGCTATATGAGTAACCGATGTCATCTCTCGTCGAGCTATAGAGATTCTCTGTTTTTATCGTTTAAAGAACCTCTAAAAGGAGGAAGTGTCTGCTTTCAAGGGGAGAGCCTCCTATTGGGAAAGCACCAGTCGCAACATTTCCTTTTCAAGTGGTACTGAAGAGACTGGAGTCAGAGTTGTCTATTGACAAGTATGCCTCTCTCTTTTCCTTGAAATTACATTCCGCCGTGCACCTTTCGTTCGGGAGCTCTGGGTTGGCTTGAAGAACAGGTGCTTTCAGAGCTCGCATGAGAACAACCTATCGGGTCGGGCTGGACTTTGCTTTCCGGGAAACTCCAGCACTTCCACTATAAGAAATACGGAAGAGTATTGCATCCGCGTCATCAAGTCTGCTCTCTGCTGCATAGAGTCTTGTCGAGAGGGTCCCTTGAAAGCATACAGTCTCTGGATGGCGCAACGTAATTCTCTTTTGAACCTCCCTGAGAGACACTTGCTTCCTTACAGTTAGATCTCTCCTGTCCCTTCC
>CM042091.1:313416-338697 GCA_023512835.1 Taxillus chinensis | reverse complement strand
TATTTGGTAAAGTGGTGTATCTTTGTGTGGTAGTCAATTTTGGGCGCCCGTGTGTGAGGAAAGTAATAAATGTTCTTGTGTGACCCCTAATACTCTAGCGTAGGTGAGATTACCTCCTGGCCTAGCTAGCCTAGGAAGTCGGAGGCATGAGTTAGTGGCTTGTGGGTAGTGTGTGACCCCGCTATGGCAACCTTGAGTAATAGAAATGTGTTTTCATGTGAGTAGAGGTTTACGTAGATGTCTTTACCTAAGAAGGATGTTCTTTTGGTAACCTTTCCAAGTGTCACGGTTGAGGGAGGAAATTGCCACTAGTATAACCCACTCCTTGAGTCATTGAGATCTAAATTGATTGGTGAAAGTGGTATGTTATTTTAAGGTTCTTATGGGTATCCTGTGGAAATGGTTGCAAATTTCTGGGTGGCCAAACATTGACCACGTGTCATCTTTGGTGGTGTGTGAAAGACCTTGGGTAATGTTCATAGGATATGTGGTGAAATGGGTTTGCATATGTATACAAATGTGATGAGTTCCGGAACTAGGTTATGAGTGAGTTTATAGGATCGTGCCCGGTGAACCCAATCGGTGCAAGCGGGCAAGCGAGTGAGATTGGGTAGGCCTTGTTTGGGTTTTTCCTCATAATTTGGAGACATCTTCCGAGGGGTTGAGGATGCACTCCTGGTGGTGGGACCATTCCGTTAATCCATGTCGTGTGGGTAATAGGCTTAAAAGAGGCGAGGAGGTGGGGGGCTAGTATGTCCTCTCTTACATGTGTTCTACACGGTAGTTTATTTCGTGTGTTGTGGTTGTTTTGTTTTGTTGTGTGTGTTGCATATGTGCTAAAAGGGTATAGCAAAGTTCTTTTGTGTGGGTCTCATGGCGACATATGCGAGAGGAGTAGGAGGTGATGCATGCGCATATTATGTGCGGTGTGGGATGAAGAGGGGTGTTATGTGTAATGTTGATGCTATTCCTTGTCACATGTGATGGCATGCTAAGTTAAAGTGTGAAAGTATTGATGAGTTGTGATTCACTGAATGGAGTCACATGTGAGTTTTGCTTGTAAGGGGTATTAGTGCTACTCCTTTGGGGGAGATTTGTGTCCTGCGGCTATTATGGGGTCTTCATGCTACATATGTTCTTCTTGAAAGTCTTTCGTGTGCGTTTTTATGCGGTAAGTGAGATGGTCGACACCATCAAGGTGTTGGTGTGTTTGGGAGCTACGTGAATGTCCCGAATCAGGAGTTTGCATGTCTTATTTCTGTGCTACCCGGAGGAATTGCGGTGACCATATTAAGTCTTGCTAGAGCCTGAGTATTTCTTGCTCGATTTGAGTGATTTGTTGGTGTGTTGAGATAGAACGTAATAGTTGATATAGCGGAGTTAGTGGGCCATGAGGTGGAGTATATCCTGGAGGCTAAGGATTCCCTTGTGACTGTGAATGGTGACACAGAGGATTCCATTGTTGTCATGTTGCAGGTCGGAGAGTTTTCCAGGGTGGAGAGAACTATGTTGTTCATAGCTACTCGGCGTCAAGGGATTCCTATCGCGTGGTCCGTCTGCTGACTTGGTAAGGCATTATCTCTTGGGGCGTACGGTAAGCCTCGGTTGTGAAGGCTTGTGTGGGACCTTGGCGGATCTCTATTTGACCGTGATCAAGGAGGTCGATTGTCAAAGTCGGTGACTAGTGATAGCCCGATAGTGGGTTTTAGTCTTACCATGTTTGTGTGTGTGGTGCTGCATTTACTCTTTTTAGTGCATCCTTGGACTCCGTTGGGCGCCGGGTTGATTGCGACCGAATGGTTGAGGGCACGACTCCATTCTTGTGTTGGTGTGTCCGGGTTTGTACTTCGTTCGCATCACCATTGGCGTTCGTGGGGTTTCAATGTTCCTTGCTTGAGTGAGGTGGTTTTCGCAGTGATGATGATGGTGCTGCTGAGGTGAGCTCCTGTGTGGGAATGTGATTGTGGTTTGCATAACGCTATCTTATTTGTTTGTGTTTCATTGTGACCTCATTGTGCTTCTTTGTTAGGGTGAGGTCTACTATGGGCTGAGGCTGCGTTGACTTCAAATCCTAATTGGTGGGCAATTGTTGGATATTTTATGTTGTGGAGTGTTGGTCCCATCGTGCCTGAGTTGGCATCTCACATTTGTGGTAATATGCATTATGTGTTGCTTTGATCTTTTCCTATTGTTTACTATTTGGTTTCCCCTTTTGGGGACGGAAAAGTCCAAAGGTGGGACGGTTGTGAGGAAACTCCCAACGGCTGCATTTGTATGGTATTGGCGACCGGGCCAGGTGGAACGTTAAACGTGTAGTAGTGTTTTGTGAGTTGTTCCTTGTGGTGGTGTTTATGCTGTGAGTTGGTCTGTGACCTAGGTAATTTGTTAAACGTGTTGGCGATGGGAGTATATGTCTTACATCATTGTGACATGTGCCTACTTGTGAAGTATGTGTTAGGTGAGGAGGAGACGTGGGAGCGTGAGTCCATGAACCGTGAGCGACGCCCAGAGCATTGTTCGAGGACGAACAAGCTTAAGAGTGGGAGGTGGTTGTTGGCCAAGGGATAGTGATGTGTTTTCTTGTATTAGTTGTGTATGATTTGGTGTATTAGTGATGTGTTTTCTTGTATTAGTTGTGTATGATTTGGTGTATTTGTATTGTCTTTTAGACATGTGTTCATATTTGTGATGTGTTTTGAGATGTGTATTTGCGACATGCGGATATGTGTTATATGCATTATTGTGATGCATGTGGTTATGGATTATGGTGGTACTTTGTTATGTGTTGTTATGTCTTGTGCGCGGTGTATGACCCATTTGGGTGTTGTGGCTCGCCGTGTGGCAAATGGGTAGCTTGTGTTTGTTTTCTCGATGTCATTTCTTTTCGAGGACGAAAAGTTTTAAGGGGAGAGGATGTAATGACCCGTGTGTAAGAAGTTAACCACAAACACCTTGGATGTTGGTGCACAAGTTTGAGGTAAGAGATGAGCCCAAGGGGGGACTTTTGGGAGGTGCATGTGACAAGTGGTAACGTACATTTATGCCCTAGGAAGATTATGCATATACATGCGTTTTAAGGGTTGTTTGCAGACTTTGGAGCTCACTTTTGATATAGTAGATGGCCTCAAACAATTGGCGTGCATGAACAAAAGTTGCTTAGAATGAGGTCCTCTATCTACCACGAAATTTCGGGCTTTGGAGTGCACGTGAATTCACCCATTTCACGTGCAAGCATATTTTTGCTTCTCAGGCCTATACAAGATGCAAGGATGTAAGGACCCGTACCTTGAGCTAGTCACAGTTTGCCTTCTGAGTAGAGTTGTTTTCTAGATTTTGACCTAGTGAATGGGCTCAAATGAATTCACTTGCAAAAGGAAAGATGCTTAGAGTGATGTCCTCTATCTACCACAGAAGTTTCAGGGCAAACGGATGTGTATGTGAGTTGCACGTGAAATGGGTCCATTTCACGTGCAAGTGTGGTTGTCTTCTACATGATGCAAGGAGGCTAGGGGTGAAGTTTGAGCGCATTTGGAGTGCATTTGGAGTTGCACGTGAATTGGGGAATTCACGTTCAAATTGGCGTGCAGCCATATTTTTGCATGGTTCCCTTGGTTTTGACATTCTAATGATTTTCCTCCAAAGGACCATGTTGAAATTCTGAGTATTTTGGCCTATATGGGTGCGGAAAGGTGCTAACTTGTGTGATCAAAACTACGTCGTTTTGATCCTGCGATTTACTTAATCAAAACTACGTCGTTTTGATGTGGGTAGTGTCTATATAATGAGGGCTTAGAGTTTGAGTTTAGGGTTCTTGTGTTCTTCCTTGCTGCAGCTGCTGCCAAAGAGAGAGAGAGAGAGAGGATCTCCGGGCGATTCTGTGGTGGTTCGCGTCGTTGGAAGGTGTCTAGCGTAGAGGTTAGGACAAAAGTCTGAGGTAGGGATTCATGTTCTTCCTAACTCTCCTCTGTTCTACGATATCCGCCTATGTATATATATATATGTAAATCCATATAGGTGTGATCTCCTATATGGATGTTGGCCTTCGATGGCATGTTTTGTTGATTCGATGTTGAATTTGGCCTAAGGATTGTCCGGGTTTGTTTATGCCCACCATGTGTTTGATGAAATGTCCGTGAGGCCGCACACTATGTATTTGATAAAATGTCTGTGAGGCCTGCATGCCATGTATTCAATATAATGCCTGTGAGACCTTGTATAAGGGTGTCCGATGATATACCTGTGTGACTGGGTGTGTCTTGTGTTTGATTTGTATTTGATAAAAAGCCTGTGAGGCTGATGTGTGTGGCTTGTATCCTGACCATGTTGGTCCCTCGGGATAAAGTGTAAATGATGTGCCGAGTTTACATGTTGAGATGTAATGCTATCTTGTTCGTTGGTCTGTTTGAGACCGAGATGAGATATGGGCCAAGGCACAATAGCCGGACCCCTTTGAGATTTGGCCAGGACGTGGTCCTGAGTCTCGGTGTAGCACTCACGACGGTGGGCTAAGTCTACACCCATTCCCGAGGGTAGGTATGGCGCCCGAGGAGGTGGTTGACCATATCGACTCGGGTGGAAAATGTTGCATTGGTGTCCATGCAACATTCGCCTGGATGTGGTATGTCATGTCGCCGTGGTGGCGGGGTGTCCTCTCGCCCTTCGGTGCGGGCTCGGGTAAAGAGTGTTTACTGGGTGATGTTTGCTTGCTTTAGCCTTAGGCACGACACGAGCACAAGCATACACATATCATGCATGTTGTAGAGCGGGACGGGTGCGGGGAGACCGGATCCCTACCTGAGCTATGATTTGCTCACCCCTCCTATAAACCGTCCTTTTGCGGGGTTTAGCAGACGGTAGGTGAAGGCCGAGGAGCTAGGCCCCCGAGGCCGGGAGTTTTATGTTATTTCCTTTGTTGTGCTCGTGGTTTTATGTTCTTGGAATTTTGGTTTGGTTTTATTTGTACGTACACTTGACTTCATAGGGGTTTTTTCCCCGACCGGGTTGTAATAAACATTTAGTCTTTGAAATGAAATAAAATGAGATGTTGTTATTCAATTTGTGTTTGTGTGCATGGTTTGGGAGCAGGAGCGTGCCCCTTGGCATGTTAGCCTGGTTGTGCAAGGTTTGGGACAGCACCCGTGCGGAAGTCCTTTTAAGGTGCTTGCACTAACCCCTTGTCCCTTCGGGTGTGGGCATGGGCAGTCACTACTCATTTCCAAGTGGAAGGAAATTGGGGCGTGACAATATGGTATCGAGTAATAGTTCATGGTCTAGTGGACCTAGGATAGTGGGGAGGCCTGGGCCGCTTCCGAGACTCTTAGGAGGCGGTATAGGACACGCCTGATCAACGTGGTCCTATCCTGGTCTTCTGGGGTGTACTCGGGGGTAGTTAGACCAAGGAGTAGGGCATTTGCATTTGGGTTGAGAGTGCATACATGCATTGGCATTAGGGCACTAGTTTAATTTCGGTATGAGTATCGTGATTGGACATGCTATGTTGCTGAAACTTGTTGCTAAAAATAAAATTTTGTTGCTGTGAAATTCGGTGATTTTCTATGAGGCTTGTTGCTATGAATTGCTGCTATGTAGCTTGTGATTTACCCGTATGTTTAAATGTAAAACGTTGCTTGAGTACCTCATGGCCCATGGGGATGAGGGTGTGTAGAGCTTGAGAGAAGCCGATCCTAGTTTGGTTTAAATTATGTAGACTATGCCTCCTAGGAGAGTAACCGAGCTACTCCAGTGTGTAGAAGATGAATCTTCGCACGTCTTGGAGAGGAAAGAGGACAGCATGTAGAGGGCGATGATCCCCTGGAGCGGATCATGGCCCAAGTCCGGGCCCTAAGTGAGAACGTGCAAGGCATGCATGAGGACCTCAGGGGGAGAGATCCTAAATGAGGTGCGTCGGGAGATGATGGCACGACAAGCGGTGCCACTTTCTCCACCCCGTGAGGCGGAACCTCCATGTAGGCGGGAAGTGCTTGGTGAGGCGGGAAGAGGGAGACGTGTTGACGCAGCTCCAAAAGGAACATCCACCAAGGTTCAAGGGAGGAGCCGAACCTCTAGGAGCAGGAGCACTGGCGCGGCGGATCGAGCATGTGTTCTCCTTTCTTCGACCCCGGAGGAAGACAAAGTGAGACTAGCGATCCCGGCGCTTGGAGGAGGAAGCCTTGGAATGGTGGCTTAGCATCTCAGGAAGCCGGGACATGGAGACCATGGCCTGGAATGAGTTCCTCCACTGTTCCATGAGGAGTTCTTTCCCGAGTCATTGCGGTGGCGAAGCGGGAGGAGTTCGGCGGCCTGAAGTAGGGATCGCGCTCGGTAGCGAGTATGAGCGAGATTTCGGGGCTGAGTCGGTTTGCTCCAAGCAATATCAAGGGAGGACCTGAAGGCCCATAAGTTTACCATGGGTCTCAAACCTACCCTGAAGCAAAGGGTGGAGATGCTACGGCCCGAAGACCTATCTTGAAGTCGTGGACACCGCCAAGATTGTTGAGAGAGGATTAGAGGAGGGAAGACGGGCTCACCAGGGAGCGGATGGGGCGGAGCGCGCGCGACAAGCACGGTGAAACCAAGAGGCGAAGGTTGAGGCCGGGAGTGGAACTTTTCCCAAGGATAGGGGCCAAGCTTCAATGGCTCCGCCCCGGATCCCGTTACTTTGGAGGACAGGGGAGTGATGCTTTGGGAACTTCCCAAGCGGGTGTACCTGTTGTGGCCTGTCAGGGGCACGTCAAACGTGAGTGCCCCAAGCAAGACTTGACGTGTCATAGCCGTGGGAAGGTGGGACACATCAGCAAGGTGTGTTTCGGCAAGGGGAACAGCCGGGGAGCTGGAAGTTTAGCACAAGGGAGCAGGGGTGGGACCCAATTTCAGGCCCCAGCCCCTAAGCCAGGACATTCGTGGCGGGCCGGTCGAGCTGGTTCCGGTCACACTAGGCGACCAGGGGGGAGAGGCAACCACAAGGAGGATCGGAGGGGCGTCCCGGTGGATCGCAGGCAGGAGCAAAAGGGAAGGCAAGTGAGGCTAGTGGTGGGGCAGGCCAAGGCGAGTGTTCGCGCTTACCTCGGCACCACTGAAATGGAGGAATTACCATCACCCTCCGAGGAAGGTGGGGCTGGACCTTCGGTGGTTCGAGGTACTATTCTAATATCTCGCACCGTTGTTGCTGCATTGTTTGATCCTGGAGCTTCGTGTTCCCCGATCGCTAAGTCCTTGGTGGAGAGCCTTGGACTTGATTGTGTGGAGGCCGATAGACCTCCGAGGGTCGAGTCCCCAATGGGAGGTGTGGAGTTGATCCACCAAATGTGTCGAGAGTGTGCGCTACGATAGGAGAGGTTGACCTCTCATTTGATTTGTACGTAATGCCCATGAGGACTTTTAGTTTGATTACGGGGATGGATCGGTTGATGGCCTTTCAGGCTAAGATTGATCGCTATAGGCGACAGTATCATTTACTACACCCACAGGATCTTCCTGTATCCTAGTGGGTGAATGGGATAGGAATCTTGGGAGAGCTGGACCGACGAGGGAGCTATGGGGCAATATTACCCATAGGCTTGCCACCCTAACCTTTGAGGAGGAAGGTGACTTAGAGAAAAGGGTGTGGCCAGGATGTTGTCGAAAATTTCCAGGATGTCTTTCCTGGGGAGTTGTTGGAGTTGCCTCCACACGAAGTATCGAGTTCATGGTTGAACTGTTGCCAAGGGGTGGGACCCATCTCACAAGTAGCATACCGGATGGGACCTGCTGAGTTGCGGGAGCTTCGAAGCAAATAAAGGAACCGGGAGATAAAGGTTTTATCCGTCCTAGTACCTCACCTTGGGGTGCACCGGTCTTGTTCGCTAAGAAGGCGGATGGTTCGTTGCGACTTTGCATTGATTATCGGAAGTCAATCATGTAACGGTAAAGAACAAATACCCTTTCCGCGGATCGATGACTTATTCGACCAGTGAGTGGAGCACGGTGGTTCTCAAAAATCGATCTGCGTTCGGGATATCATCAATTGAGGGTTAGGAGCGAAGACATCCCTAAGACGGCATTCAGGTGCGGATACGGACACTATGAGTGGTTAGTGATGCCTTTTGGGCTCACGAACGCACTGTCGTGTTCATGCATCTAATGAATCGGTATTTACCCCATACCTGGATTCCTTCGTGGTGGTATTTATTGACGACATCCTTGTGTACTCCAAAACCCAAGCCGAGCATGAGGAGCACTTGGCCGTGGTCTTTGTAGGCGCTACGAGATCATCACTTGTATGCTAAATTTAGCAAGTGTGACTTCGGATGCGAGAGGTACATTTTCTTGGGCATGTGGTATCCGCCGAAGGGGTTAGAGTGGACCCAACCAAGATTGAGTCCGTAGCATCTTGGAAGAGGCCCACAAATGTTTTTGAGATCCGGAGTTTCTTGGGTCCGGGAGTATTACCGGCGTTTTGTGGAAGGATTTTCTCGGTTGGCGGCGCCCATGACAGCTCTTACACGGAAGGGAGCCAAATTCGAGTGGACGGACAAGTGCCAGGCGAGCATTCGAGGAGTTGAAGACTCGCCTACTACCGCACCGGTGTTGAGTCCACTGCAGGAGGGAGTGCCATTCGAGGTGTATTGTGATGCGTCTCGCGTTGGGTAGGGGTGTGTTCGATGCAAGAACGCCAAGTCATAGCATATGGCTCGCGAACATGAAGTCCCATGAGCAAAACTACCCAACACACGACCTGGAGTTAGCGGCGATTATTTTTGCCCCGAAGTCTTGGCGACATTACCTGTTGGGAGAGAAATTTGTGGTATATACCGACCACAAAAGCCTACGGTATATCTTCACCCAGAGAGACCTAAATTTGCGACAACGGAGGTGGGTAGAGTACCTGCAAATGTTTGACTTCACGCTCTCCTACACGCCTGGGAAGGGAAATTTAGTAGCCACGCGCTAAGTAGAAAAGGGAAAGCCGAGGTTTCCATGAGAGAATGGAAAATGATGGAGCGATTGGCGGTGCTTCGGGTGCAACCTGCTTTCAGCGATGAGGGAGCTATCCTGTGTCCTCTCACCGTGATACCAGTTTGTATCGGCGTGTCCGTGAGGGACGATTAGGTGACGTGGACCGTGAGGTGATCCGGGCCCGGATAGAGGCCGGAGAGCCGTCGAGAGCCGGACGAAAGGAGTTGAGCATGAGCTGAAATTTCGGGGGCGTTTGATAGTACCACCTCCCTTGCGTGAGGATGTCTTTGAGGAATTTCATCATTCCCGTTTGGCTCTAGCATCTAGGAGGAACTAAGATGTATCATGCCATTCGCGCACGGTTCTAGTGGCCGGGGGTGAAACAGAGGGTAGCGAGTTTGTTTCCAGGTGCCTTACCTATCGGCAAGTGAAGGCGAGCACCAACGACCAGTTGGTCAATTGCGACCTTTACTTGTAGCTGAGTGGAAGTGGGAGCATATTACCATGGACTTCGTGACGGGACTTCCTACCACTTGGGAGGAAGGACATGATTTGGGTCATAGTGGACCGCTTAACTAAGTCAGCCCATTTCTTGGCAATTCGAGAGCGCGACTCCATCGGCATGTTAAGCCGGTTGTATGTTGATGAGATTGTCCGCTTGCACGGAGTGCCCTTGTCTATTGTTTCGGACAGGGATGCGCGGTTTACATCCCGGTTTTGGGGAGGTCTGCAGGAAGCATTAGGAACCCGACTTAATTTGAGTACCGCATTCCATCCCGAGACCGATGGTCAGTCGGAGAGGACCATTCAAACATTGGAAGACTTGTTGAGGGCTTATGTACTTGATTTTGGAGGATCATGGGCTTCCCACCTTCCTCTCGGTGGAGTTTGCCTATAATAACGGTTACCGGTCTTCGATTAGGATGGCCCCGTTTGAGGCATTATATGGCCGACCGTGTCGGTCTCCATTATGTTGGGCGAGAAGGAGAGGCGGCTATATTAGGACCTCAATTGGTCCAGGAGGCTACGGCAAAAGTTCGGCCGATTCGGCAACGCCTTCTTACTTTCGGAGCAGGAGAAGTCTTATGCGGATCGCCGACGCCGACCGTTGGAGTTTTTGGTGGGCGACCACGTATTCCTTCGTGTTTCTCCACGGAGAGGGCATAAGAGATTTGGGACTGGGTCCAAGTTGTCCCCTTGGTACATTGGACCGTTCGAGATTTTGAGCGAGTTGGACCTGTTGCTTATAGGTTGGCGTTACCACCTAGTTTGAGCGAGTTCATAATGTTTTCCATGTATCCCGGTTGCGGAAATATCATCCGGATCCCACACACGTGCTAGATTGGGGTACCCTGGATCTTGGAGAGGATGTGTCATTGTCGAGGCACATCCGTATTGTAGATAAGCGCGAGAAGCAGTGCGAGGTAAGACTATTCCGTTGGTTCGGGTGTTGTGGAAACACCGAGGGCTAGAGGAAGAGACCTGGGAACGTGAGGCCGAGATGCGTGCTCATTATCCTGATCCGTTCGAGGACGAACAACTATGAAGGAAGGGAGGAGGGCAAGCATCAAACTTTAACATAATCAGGTATTTGCCCAACTAGTTAGGTAACTGAGAATATAACATCGTTACATGACCATGTGGAGTGTATAAATGTGTAAAATAATTTGTGATTTGTTGTGTATTAATTTGTGCTAGAGGGTGTTAGAGGCCTATGCATTGGTTGTGATTGTTTTCTTTCATTCCACCTTTTCTTTTCGAGGACGAAAAGTCTTAAGGGGGAGAGGATGTAAGGACCCGTACCTTGAGCTAGTCACGGTTTGCCTTCTGAGTAGAGTTGTTTTCTAGATTTTGACCTAGTGAATGGGCTCAAATGAATTCACTTGCAAAAAGGAAAGATGCTTAGAGTGATGTCCTCTATCTACCACGAAGTTTCAAGGCCAAACGGACGTGTATGTGAGGTGCACGTGAAATGGGTCCATTTCACGTGCAAGTGTGGTTGTCTTCTACATGATGCAAGGAGGCTAGGGGGTGAAGTTTGAGCGCATTTGGAGTGCATTTGGAGTTGCACGTGAATTGGGGAATTCACGTTCAAATTGGCGTGCAACCATATTTTTGCATGGTTCCCTTGGTTTTGACATTCTAATGATTTTCCTCCAAAGGACCATGTTGAAATTCCTAGTATTTTGGCCTATATGGGTGCGGAAAGGTGCTAACTTGTGTGATCAAAACTACGTCGTTTTGATCCTGTGATTTACTTAATCAAAACTACGTCGTTTTGATGTGGGTAGTGTCTATATAATGAGGGCTTGAGTTTGAGTTTAGGGTTCTTGTGTTCTTCCTTGCTGCAGTCGTCGCCAGAAGAGAGAGAGAGAGAGAGAGAGATCTCGGGAGATGTCCGGCCGTGGTGGTTCGCGTCGTTGGAAGGTGTCTAGCGTGGAGGTTAGGACAAAAGTCCGAGGTAGGGATTCATGTTCTTCCTAACTCTCCTCCGTTTCTACGATATCCGCCTATGTATATATGTATATGTAAATCCATATAGGTGTGATCTCCTATATGGATGTTGGCCTTCGATGGCATGTTCTGTTGATTCGATGTTGAATTTGGCCTGAGGATTTTCCGGGTTTGTTTATGCCCACCATGTGTTTAATGAAATGTCCGTGAGGTCCGCACACTATGTATTTGATAAAATGTCTTGTGAGGCCTGCATGCCATGTATTCAATATAATGCCTGTGAGACCTTGTATAAGGGTGTCACGATGATATACCTGTGACTGGTGTGTCGTGTGTTTGATTTGTATTTGATAAAAAGCCTGTGAGGCTGATGTGTGTGGCTTGTATCGACCATGTTGGTCCCTCGAAATAAAGTGTAAATGCGTCTTGAGTTTACATGTTGAGATGTAATGCTATCTTTGTTCTGTTGGTCTGTTTGAGATTGAGTGAGATATGGGCCAGGCACAATAGTTTGGACCCCTTTGAGATTTGGCCAGGACGTGGTCCTGAGTCTCGGTGTAGCACTCACGACGGTGGGCTAAGTCTACACCCATTCCTGAGGGTAGGTATGGCGCCAGGGAGGTGGTTGACCATATCGACTCGGGTGGAAAATGTTGCATTGGTGTCCATGCAACATTCGCCTGATGTGGTATGTCATGTCGCCGTGGTGGCGGGGTGTCCTCTGCCCTTCGGTGTGGGCTCAGGTAAAGAGTGTTCTTGGGTGATGTTTCTTTGCGTTAGCCTTAGGCACGACACGAGCATAAGCATACACATATCATGCATGTTGTAGAGCGGGACGGGTCCGGGGAGACCTGGATCCCCTTCGAGCTATGGTTTGCTCACCCCTCCTATAAACTGTTCTTTTGCGGGGTTTAGCAAACGGTAGGTGAAGGCCTGAGGAGCTAGGCCCCGAGGCCGGGAGTTTTATGTTATTTCCTTTGTTGTGCTTGTGGTTTTATGTTCTGGAATTTGGTTTGGTTTTATTATGATGTGCTTCATAGGGGTTTTTCCCCGACTGGGTTGTAATAAACATTTAGTCTTTGAAATGAAATAAAATGAGATGTTGTTATCCAATTTGTGTTTGTGTGCATGGTTTGGGAATAGGAGCATGCCCCTTGGCATGTTGCTTTGATTGTGCAAGTTTGGGACCTGCACCGTCTGGAGAAGTCCTTTTAAGGTGCTTGACCAACCCCTTGTCCCTTCGGGTGCGGGCATGGCGATCACTACTCATTTCCAAGTGGAAGGAAATTGGGGCGGATGGTGGTGGGCAAGTCTGGTGGCCTGTCCCGTGTGGGTCCACCTTGGTGTTGGCCAAGTTTAAGGTAGAGATGAGCCCGGGGGACTTTGGGGGCGTGCAGGTCGTCTTTTGCCCTACGGTAGTGGCGCTTCGCGGTGGGCCCGTGGTGGTTGGCGTGCGAAAAGTTCTTAGATGAGGTCCTCTCCCACAACGAGCTTTGAGCGCCGGCCCCGTGCGGCCTGACAAGCAAGGAGGCTTGGGGTGAAGTTTAAGTGCATTTGGAGCTGCACGCCAATTGGGGGAATTGGCGTGCAAATTGGCGTGCGAGACATGTTTTGGCATGGTTACCTTGGTTTTGTCATTCTAATCATCTTTTCCCGAAGGACCATGTTGGAATTGTGAATATTTTGGTGTGTATGGATGTGGGAAGGTCATAGCTTGTTCCATCAAAACTACGTCGTTTTGATGCTGGGATTCACTTAATCAAAACTACGTCATTTTGATGTTGTGTTGTCTATATAAGGAGGAGAAGGCCCTCTGTTTTAGGTTTAGGGTTTGTTGCTCCACCACCGTCGCGGGGGGGGGGGGGGGAGAGAGAGAGAGAGAGAGGAGAGGAGAGAGAGAGAGAGAGGGAAGGAGAGCTCCTAGTGGCTGTGGAGCGTCTTGCGTGGAGTGGTCGGAGTCTTGCGTGGAAGCGGGAGCCAGAGAAAGCATGGTGTTGTTGCATTTTACTTGAGGTAGGGGTTATTTTCTTCCTAAATCGTCCTCCGTCCTAGGGTCCTAGGGCGATTATAGGCTATATCTCGTTATATATATATATGTAATCCATATAGGTGTGATCTCCTATATGGATGTTGGCCTTCGATGGCATTTTTGTGTGATTCTGTTGTTAGGGGTCATGTTATATGTCCGGTGAAATGCCTGTGTGACTATTGTCGTGTGTATATGCCCAATTCTACGTTTTGGTAATATGCCGTGTGGCTTGGACTTGTGATTTGGTGTATGTATGTATGTTGGGTGTTTGTTCTATTGCACTGAATGGCTAGGATTGTGCACTTGTGAACGGGTGCACACCAAGTGTTTGGTTTTATGCTTGAGTGACCGTGGTGTGTGTTGTGTGCATGTTGTGGTATCTGGCCTGAAGAGGCGGTTAAATTACTTTGCCTTAGAGGCGGTTAAACCAATGGTCTGAAGAGGCGGTTAAACTACTTTGCCCGAGAGGCGGTTAAATTAGTGGCCTGAAGAGGCGGTTAAATAACTTGCTTGAAATGTGGTTTGTTAGCCGGTGTGGCTGGGGCTGGGGTTACGCCCACTTGTGTGGAATGCTTTATTTTCTTTTTTCTTAATACTTCACGTCACTACACCTGTGCACATGCATGTAGCCGCCAGGAGCATGGGAAGGGTTGGGGAGACTTGATCCCTCTGCGAGTTGTGGTTGCTCACCCCTCTCTTGTGTTTGCTTGTTTTCCAGGGACTTACGGGCGTTAGGTGGATACACCAAGGTGGAAGACCATCTTCATTTTATTGTTTATTTCGGTAATGTAATTTTATGATTTATGTAACCCCAGGGGGGAAATGTACTAAGGGATTGAATTGTAGTAAGGAACATGGTTGGTTTGTGAACCTTAAATGTTTGGAATTAAATAAAGATGTGGCTTGTTTGATTTATTGTAATTGTTAGACTTGTTTGTGTGGCATCCGGCAATCCAACCCCGTTGCCCTCTGTGTGGGTGAATGGGGAGTCACGTACCGGTTTCCTCGGGTTGGAAATACGGGCGTGACAAAGGAAGACCCGAAAGCCCGAAGTTCACTTTGGGCCTTAGGCCACCCTGAGCGGAGGGTGGCGATCTTACGTTTGAGGACGTATCTTGAGGTTGTTGAGATAGCTCGTATAGGCGAGGGGAGATGCATGATGGGAGGCGGGCCCATCGGGGTCGCCGCTTATAGGGTGGGTCGATTGAGATTCCGGGTCCAAGAGGCGCAAGACCGAGAGAGGGATAGTAGTTCCTTACGCCACGGGGTCAACCATCCGCGAACCCGGGAGGTTCACCTTTGGCGGCGAGGCAGGGGAGGTTCAGCGAAAAGGTCTCCCCGGCGGTTGTCATTCTTGTGGGGAGCAAGGCCACTTGAAAAGGGATTGTCTTAAGGAGGACCGGCGATGCAATGTTGTGGACGAAGGGGCCATTTGAGCCGGGTTTACGGAGTGGCAACAGGGAGCGGGGAGGCTTGACACCTAGCACGAGGAGTGATGCCGGGTCGTGCACCAGCAGAGAGACCAGCTCCGTCGGTGGCGGCTAAGAGGTCGGGCGGATCGGACCCGGACCCGACCTCGGGGAGGCCGGAGCGGCAATTGAAGGCTGGAGGCAGCCATGGCGGGAAGCATCCGAGTGAGTGAGTCGAGCTAGTGGCACGGGCCAAGGGAGGGTGTTTCTTGTTAGATGTGACATACCAGGAGGAGGCTGAGTTACCACCTCCACCGGTGGAGGGTGGAGCCAGGACCTTCGGTGGTTAGAGGTACCCTTTTGATCTCTCGTATGCTTGTTTCTCGCTCTTTTGATACGGGTGCATCTTGTTCGTTTGTTGCTGAACTTCTTGTTGATGGACTGGATTAGTATGTGTTGAGGCGGTGAGACCCATAGTTATTGAGTCTCCTGTGGGAGGTATGATTGAGGTGCGACGTGTAAGGACCCCGTGTTTGAGGGGTTCTTGGAGTTAGCCTTAAGTAAGAGACCTTGTCTTAGAGAATGAACATCGAAAGCAGGTGATGTCTTAATCGAATGGAGAATTTTGACTATACTTGGGCTCGAGTTGGAGTTCGAGGCCCTGAGGGGTATTTTGGGAATTTCACATTTCGTATGTAGTGACCCATGTTTTCTTGTATGTAAGAAGTTAACCACGGATACCTTGTGAGTGACAATTGTTGGGTTTTAGGAGTTTCCTTCCCACACACTTTAGCTAAAACACCTTGGATGTTGGTGCACAAGTTTGAGGCAAGAGATGAGCCCAAGAGGGGACTTTTGGGAGGTGCACGTGACAAGTGATAACGTGCATTTGTGCCTAGGAAGATGCTATTTGCATACACGGGCGCTTTTAAGTTGCTTTTGTCAAGCTTTGGAGATTTATTTTGACCAAGTAGATAGCCTCAAATCAATTGGCGTCTGAACTAAAGTTTCTCGGGATGATGTCCTCTACCTTCCACAGAAGTTTCAGAGCCAAAGGCCCTGAACGCCAATTGGACCAATTGGCGTGCAAGGGATTTTGGTTTGCCTGCCTTCTACTTGATGCAAGGAAGCTTGGGGGAGAATTTCACAGCTTTTAGAGTTGCACGTCAATTGGGGATATGGCGTGCAATATGGCATGCAACCATATTTTTGTACCGTCACCTTGGTTTTGTTATTCTAATCATCTTTTCCCAAAGGACCATATTGGAATTGTGGATATTTTGTCGTGTGTGGATGCGGAAAGGTTATAACTTGTGTAATCAAAACTACGTCGTTTTGATGCTGGGATTCATTTAATCAAAACTATGTCGTTTTGATGTTGGTGTGCCTATATAAGAGGTGAAGGACTCTTAGGTTTAGGGTTCTTCTTTTGTTTAGCCATTACGGCCATCGCGAGAGAGAGGAGGGCTAGAGAGGGGAAGGAAGGAGAGTTGTTGGCTTATTGCTTGGAGCGTCTCGCGCTGGGGAGGACGGCATCTAGCGCGGGGAGCAAGAGCGAGGAGGACATTTTCAAGGTAGGGGTCTGTCTCACCTGATCCGTTTCGGGGTTGGGCCTTGTGTAGAGGATTTATAGAGCTACTATTGTTATTGTTATATTATTTATATGTAAATTCATATAGGTGTGACCTCCTATATGAATGTTGACCTTCATGGCGTGTATGTGGTTGAAATTAGGCCGTGTGGCACTGCTATCAGGTGTTTGATCTTATGCCTGTGAGGCCATGCATGTTATGCGATTGATGTTATGCTAGTGTGGTTATGCCCAGAAAAGTGTTTGATGTAATGTACGTGAGGATGTGCTTGCTAAGTGTTTGATGTTATACCAATGTGGATATGCATGTTAAGTGTTTGTTGTTATGCTCGAATAATTGAGATATATGTTAAGTGTTTGTTGTCATGTCTGTGGAGCCTAAGAAGCCTGAAGGCCGAGGCAATGCTTGTGTACTTGTGGAGCCTGAGAGGTCGAGTTAATGTCGTGAGACGGACCGTGGAGCCCGGGAGGTCGAGTTAATGTCGTGAGACCGACCGTGGAGCCTGAGTGGGGAGTTCTTATCGGTGGGACTAATCGAGGAGTTTTTGGGGCAATGATTGTGCTTGTTTTGTGGCTTGTTGTGTATAGTATTAATTATGACCGGTCTAGAATGTAATTGCCACAACACCGCACTTCCTGAGCACTTCTTCATATAGATGGTAGGAGCATGGGATGGGTTGGGGAGACATGATCCCTAACGAGACGTGGTTGCTCACCCCTCCTTTGTGGTGTGTTTTCTTGCGGGAACCTACGGGCGTTAGGTGGGAACACCAAGGTGGAAGAGTTGTTTTGTGGCTTTGTTTTATGTTATTTGTGTTATGTAATCTCGTTCGTTGGGGCCTTATAACCTGGCGGGAGATATTGTAATAAAGTTTGAAACATAATAAAGGCATGTGGTTTGAATTTAATAATTATATGATTTTGGTCTCGAAATTAAAATGTGAAGTGTATGTTGTATTCTACCCCTTTATCCAAACCCGGGTAAATGGAGGGTCACGTTTCGGTCTCCTTGGGTTGGAAATCCGGGGCATGACAATATGGTATCGAGCATGGTCTAGTTGGCCTAGGGTAGTGGGCGGATCCGGTTATCTTGAGTCCTTTGGAGGAACCTTGGAGGGGACGTGCCCCGATCAACACTATCCTCTTAGAGCCTTTAAGGTGTACTTGGGGTAGTCTAGACCTGAGGTAGGATTTGCATGCATGGGCATTAGGGCACTAGTTGCATTTTACGATGTGTGTTTGCAATGTGGATTGAACGACAATGTGAAATGTGATTAAGTGTGAAGTGTGCAACTCGAATTATCTAGAAATATCTTGAGCATGACTACAAGGAAAGGTCCTTATTTATTTGAGCTGGGTGCACCATGAATTGAATCGTGTGCAATGTTGATTGATGCAATGTGTGAAATGTGTGTGATGCCATGTCTTACTTGACTTCATAATGGGGTAGTGGTAGTGAAACTCGATAGTAGCTTGTCAAACGCGTTTCGACGTTTTGTGCTTCTACTTCATGTAGTAAGAATGCCACCGAGAGAAGTGACTCGTACGTCCAGGGCGATGGCGATGAGTCATCTGCCCGGTAAGGGTCTGGGTGTGGGCAAATCCTTGGAGGACATGCGTTGTTGTGGCACGGCTCGAGAAACAATGGCGGAGGTCCGGGAGTCGAGGAAGGGTATCCCGGCAAGAGGTACGGGAGGAGGTGCGCCGCAGATGGCAGCCCAGCGAGGTGGTGCCGCCACCACCACCACCGATGGGAGCTACCGGGAGCATGAGGGTTTGCCGGAGTGGTATACCGATTCGTGCATAGGATGACGTGGTGACACGGTTTGAGGGAACAACCTCCCATGTTCAAGGAAGAGGAAGCCGTGGTGGGCGGAGGCAGTTTGAGGCAAATTGAGTACGTGTTTTCCTTTCTCTGCCGGGAGGAGGAGGATAAGGTGGGCTGGCCATTCGGCGGCCTAGGGGAATGCTGGAGTGGTGGCGAGTGTCGCGGGGAGCCGTGCGGTGCAATTTATCTTTGTGGGAGGAGTTCTTGCAACTGATATTCCACGATGAGTTTTTTCACTGAGTCCTTGAGATGGCGAGAAGAGAAGAATTTGGCACTTTGAAGCAAGGATCAAAAACGGTGCCC
Source organism: Taxillus chinensis (assembly GCA_023512835.1). Taxonomy (NCBI): domain Eukaryota; kingdom Viridiplantae; phylum Streptophyta; class Magnoliopsida; order Santalales; family Loranthaceae; genus Taxillus; species Taxillus chinensis. The sequence continues at coordinate 320,149 of CM042091.1, read as the reverse complement.
CGAGTATGAGCGGGAGTTCCGGCTGAGAGTAGGTTTGCCCCAGAGACTTTGGCAAAGGAGGACACAACGAAGGCCCACAAGTTCACCTTGGTCTCGGGCTAGCTCTCGAGCGAGAGGGTGGCGATTAGCGTTTGAGGACCTATCTTGAGGTTATTGAGGCGGCACACACACCTGTGAGAGGAAGCCGGATGATGGGAGCGGAGTCGCCCGAGTCGCCGATTACAAAGGTGGAGTGCGAATGCGATCTGGGTCCAAGAGGCCCAAGGCGAGGAGATAGTGGTTCTTTCTGCGGTCGGGGTCTGCAACGAGAACCCGGGGAGGTTCGCCTTTGGCGGTAGTAGGCGAGGAGGTTCGGCAGAGGTCTCCCCGGGTTGTCTTTGTTGTGGGGGACAAGGTCGTTTCAAAGGGAATGTCCCAGAAGAATTGGCGGTGCAACAGCGTGGACAAGAGGGCCACTTGGTCGGGTGTGCGGGGGTGGGAACGACGAGGGGAGGCGGGGAGCGTGGCATCCGGCATGAGGTGATGCTGGTTTCCGCTCAACGGAGAAGGACCAGCCGTCGGTGGCATGTGGAGCGAGGATCTAGCCGGACCGACCTCGGGAGGCAAAGGCGTCAGGCACGGTTGAAGGCTGGAGCGATCTTGGCGGGAAGCGCCGGTGAGTGAGCGACCCGGTGGCACGAGCCAAGGAAGGTGTTTGCTTTTTGGAGCGACGTACCCGAGAGGAGGAGGCGTTTACCACCCCCAGGGTGAGGTGGAAGCGGGACCATCGGTGGTTAGAGGTACCCTTTTGATCTCCCGTACATTAGCCTGTTCTTTTAAGTCTGGGTGCATCATGTTCTTTTGTTGCTGAGCTTGTAATAGATAGCTTGGGGTTAGCTTGTGTGGAGCGGCAAAGCCCCTGGTTGTTGAGTCTCGTGGGGGGTATGATTGGGTGCGGCGTGTTTGCCGTGAGCGTGTATTAACCATGCGGAAGTGTGGAGGCGAGCCTACCTACATGTAATGCCCTTGTGTCTTTTGACACGATCTTGGGTATGGATTGGCTTATGGCTTTCCCAGGCCAAGATAGACGTATATCGGCGGCGTGTATCCTTCGGCCACTGCTGGGGACCTCTTGACCACTGCGGGGAGTGGGACATGGCGAGTCGGGAGTTCAGGCCGATGTTGGACCGTGGGAGTGCCATGCCTTGGGTTGGCGGCTCCTGACGGCGTTGACCCGGAAGGGAGTGAAGTTTGAGTAGTGTGACAAGTGTTAGCGAGGCATTTGGGGCTCTCAAAACCCATTTGACCATTTGCACGTGTTGAGGTTACCTCGGGTGGATATTTCATATGAAGTATATTGTGATGCGTCCCCGGGGTTGGTTTGGGGTGTGTGCTTGTGAGACCGCAAAATTTTTAGCTATTTAAGTTCTTCCTTAAAGAGTAATAATAATAAAATAATAATAATGTTATTGTTAACAATAGTTAGAAAGGATATTTTGGATATTATCACGATAAAAATAAGCACCCAATATAGTCATTCAAATAGCATGTGACTAATAAGTAGTCGTTAGAATAGTACCTAGCCGTTATGAATAGTAGTCATTTGGACTTCCATAAATAGGTATGAGTATGAGATTTTATTTATAAGAGAGTATAAGAAGTAAGAAGAAGAATAATAAGAGTTATGGCATCAAGTTCTCAAATACTTCCATCAAGAATAAGTGAGCGATGAAGATCGGCGAGCAATACGACTTGAAGTTACAAGCTATGCTGTAACATAGATGAGCTAAATCTTCGCGTCAATGGCTACGATATAATGCGACGAGACACGGGGAGAAGTTTGAGGTTATTCGTGCGGCGACCACGACAATGTTAGCCGAAGGGTTGTGCGGCTCTAACTGTAGAAGCACACCGTCTCGGACATCGCTAATACAATTCAAGAAATTTTACGAAGGCCATAGAATATGATATTAATGTTTATATTTAGGTTTACAATATTTTATCTATAATATTATCTTACTTTATTGTTTATTGATTATGGAATTATATTATTTTATCCGCGTAAATATTAAACACGTTATAAAAAAATAAAATAATTTCTTATATGTCATAAAAAATTTAGATGCTATATATTATGTCATTTAATTTCTTAAACCAAATTATTATGGGTAAGTAAGTATTACAAGCCTTAACTTTACCAAAAGTGTAAAACATGGTAAGACCCAAAAATTGAATAAGGCAGATTATGGAGCCTATTGAAAAATCCCATAACTTGAATTATCACAGATCAATTGATATAAAACCAAAGCCTATTTGTTCATTTATGACTTATCTAAAACATGTAGAACTTTCAGAATTTAATATGAAGCCAATCAATTCCATAATTTAAAATACTACATAGATTCGGTATGAGCAGGTAAAGCATTTTAGTATGACTTTAAAATTCAATAACTTGGTTACACATATTTAAAAATTATAAAATTGATACCCATTTTTAGATATTTGAGTTAGTAATGCAATACAATTGGACATTTGTCAAAAACTACAAAATTAAAAGCGTTATAATTGAATTAGTAGGGGAGTACACCAATGTCGGAGCTTTTGATGCCAAAGGAACCTTCTAGGTTTAAAACTCTTAAAACATTTTTTTAATGGTAGGAGGAGATAACCACGTTTTTAATAAGAGATAATATGAAGAAAATAAGTATTATATATATTTTAAATAATTTAATTTAATGCCAAAGTCAAATTTGTACACTATTTTCACACTATTACACCTACCATCCTTGCCTATATAAGGAGTGTCTTACCTCTCCTCTTAAGCACAAATCCTCAAGCCACGCCATGAAATTCCCTCTAAAAACACTCCTTAAGCCCTCTTAACACCCCAAATCTCTACTCAAAATCCTCTTTGCTTTTGGTACTTACCAAGCGTCGAAGTTCTACGAAAGGTAATACTTAAGATTTTGAAATTTTGAAGTCGCTTCTTATTTATTATGTAGATCTATATGGTTAGTTTTTACCACCTCATATATCTATATTAATGGTTGGTTTACCACCTTATATATGTTATTTATATGATTGGTTGTACCATAAACGTATATACATACATGGTTGGCACTTTTTCATCGTATATATATATATATACATGTGTAATTATTTTAAACTATAGTATTTTATCATTGCATTGTCGTTCTATAATTCAAGTGAAAAGAAGAGAATATTAACTTATGTTTTATTTTTATTTTTACGGTTCTAGATAGCGGAGGATCGTAAGGAACAACTTTCATAATGAATTCCCCCAACAATCGCCCAACTTACTGCCCGACCCCGATTGTTAATGCTTGACCTCTGGTTTATCCCCATCCTTATCTCCTCCCTAATCTTTCCTTTAGACCCGTGTCTAATATCCCTCATGGTTAAGGTGGAAGACACGTAGGAAAAATAAACATCGAGCGTCTTTTCCGTTCACCCAATACAAGAGTAAATCTTATTCAAAAACTCTCAAAGCATATATCCTAGTTAGTGCACGACTCAAGGCTTACGATGCATGGGATCGAAATAGGAGATGGAGCAACAATAGAAGTGGGAACCCAAATTAATATTCAACCCCACAAGCACGGTATGCCCATTAAAAGATATAAGTTAAAGTATGATATATATATATATATATATATATAAAAAAGAAGATATGTGTGATATTGAACTTTTCAAAGCATTAATGCTAATTTAGTGTTTTGATATTTTTAAGGTTTAGAGCGCGGAGAACGACAAGCGATTGTAAGGGTTTTTCTTATCCCTTTTCTTTCATTATAGTCTATATATTTATTATTATTGAAGGGGTTTTCTTTTCTTAATCTCCAATTTTCTCTTCTCATTATCTTGTTTTTTTCCTTTTTATTTCTATGGAAATTATTACTATGAGAGTTTTATATTTCTTATCATTCTAATTTATTGTTGAGAACATTAGTTGTTTTCAAATCTCTCTCTTGATGATCCACGTATTGATTGGGGTAGATAACTATTTTAATATTAAGTGGTTATCTTGTAACCTTGAATGTTTTATTGAAATTACATGATCTGTTTCATGTTTGTTAAAGTTATTACAACCTCTTATGTTAGACAAAGTGAGTTATGATGGGTGGTTCGGAGAAATACCTCCAATGCATTGGGTGAGAACATCAACGGAGTGTCGATCGAGTGATAATATGTTATGTTATGATATGGTATCACAGGTAGTTAACCTAGATCATGATGTTACGATCCGATGGCAAACATAATCTTCCATATTATGATTTCCTTGTGAAATGTTGATCATGTATGATGTGCAAATGTTATATAATATTTCTTATATTCGATATCTTAAGATTTTCCTTACCACTTATGTTTATCTCTCTTGGCTATTTGAGCTCACTCTTTTGTGATTTCTTTTCCAACCCCAGGTAATTAAGGGATGGAGAAACTAGGATAAGGGGTGAGAAGTGCTTGGAAATAAAGTTGTGTGAAATTTTAAAAGATTTATTAAGTTGTTTGCTCAGTATGCTTTGTTATGTAATAATGGGTTATGGACACTTAGTCTCTAAACCCCAAACTTTAAAAGATCTTGGATTGAAATTTGTAATAATGAATGGTTTGTTTGATTAAATAAGTAATAGTTTTAAAATTGATATAAAATTTATGTATTTAATTTACCTGTAAAGCACCGGTTTGGAGGTTTCAAAGTTGGGGCGTTACGGTGCTTATGCGGGGAGCGGTGTAGTAACTTATGGGTTGAAGCGGTGAAGCCTCGTGAAGAGAATATCCTACCTATGATCTTGAGTCGGTAAGTGTCATCTTTGCCTTGAGAGAGTTGGCAACATTACCTTTTGGGGAAAAGTTTGTAGTGTTTCCGAGTCACAGAGGCCTTGATTCGTCTTTACTCGAAGGACTTGAATTTGAGCGGCGAGGAGATGGGTTGAGTATTTACGGACCTTTGACTTTCTCTTTACATACCCGGGCAAGGGTAATGTTGTGACCAGCACGATCGCGCGAGAAAGGGAAAGTTAAGGTGGCCATGAGGAGAGTGGAAACTAATGGAAGCGATTGACGATATTACCGGCTCCGACACAGTTGTTCGTGATGGTGGGGACGATCTGGAGTCCTGCGGTTGTTGTGCTTGAGTTGTACAGCAGCGTGGGAGGACGATTGGGTGACATTGAGTGTGAGGTTCTCGTGCCGTGGTGAGGTGTGAGCTATCGAGGGGTGCAGACGAGAGGGTCACCGAGCATGAGTTATCTTTTCGGGGGCGGTTGGTAGTGGCTTCTTCTCTCGGGGATGAGGTGATGAGGGAGTTTCACGATCTAGAGTTGCTTTGTGCATCCGGGGGGTACAAATGTACATGCGCTTGAGGACATTTTGGTGGCTGGGATGAAGCGCGATGTGGCTGCCTTTGTTTCGCGGTGCCTCACGTGTCGGCAAGTGAAGAGCCGAGCATCGACCCGGCGACGGGCATGTTACCATTGCCCGTAGTGGGTGGAAGTGGGACCATATAGAGATGGTTTTGTGGTTCTTCCACCCACCACGGGGAGGAAAGATATGATTTGGGTGATTGTGGATCGGCTCACGAAGTCGGCCCGTTTCCTTGTTATCGCGAGTGGGACTCTATAGGGACCTTGAGTCGGCTATACATGAGAACGAGATTGTGCGACTTCAGGGAGCCACCATCATCGGTTGTCTCACGACCGGGATTCGAGGGTTCACTTCCCGTTTTGGGCGAGGTTTGCGGGAGGTCTATGGGGACCAAACTTCCTTGGAAATCCGACCTTTCACCCCGAGACTAACGGCCGAGACGGGAGAGGACAGAATCAAACTTTGGAGGACATGTTGAGGGCTTGTGTACTGAATTTTGGGGTTGGTGGGCAACTCACGCTTCACTTTGGTGGGTTGCTACAATAACGGTCATCGAGCATCCATTGGGTTGGCCCCTTTTTGAAGCGTTGTATGGGAGGCCATGCGTCATGCCCTTGTGTCGAGCCGGGGTGGAGAGAACTCTCTTGGGTCCCATGATTGGATTACAGAAGTCTTGAGAAGGTCAAGTTGATTCGTTAGTGCTTGTTATCGTTACGAGTCGGCCAATCTCATCACAGAGATCGGCAACGGCGACCTTTGGGTTTTACGAGGGCGATCATGTGTTTCTCCGTGTCTCTCCACAAACAGGCATACCGGCACTTTGGGAAGAGATTCCAAACTCTCCCCGACTCGTTGGTCCATTTGAGGTTATAGCTCGTGTGGGGCTGTTGATATGAGTTAACATTGCCACATGAATTGGGTGGGTGCATATGTGTTCCACGTGTCCCCGAGTTGAGGAAGTATCATCTGGCCCACTCATGTGATTGATTGGGGGACGTTAGACATTGAGGATGACATGTCCGTTGTTGAGGCCCCTGATAAGTATCCCTAGATCGGCAAGAGAAGCTTTTTGCGTGGTCGTGCTTTATTCCTTTGGTTCGACGTGCGTGGCGGCACCATTGGCATTGAGGAGGAGACATGAGAATGTGAGTCCGTAGTGCGTGAAGCGGCACCCGAGTTGTTAAGGACGAACAATTTTGAGGCCGGAAGAGGTGGTTGTAGTGATGTGTTTTCTTGTGGTTCTGATTTGGTGTATTTATATTTATCTTGTAAAGGCGGTATTTGTATTTTTATTGAGATGTGTTTTGAAATTGCAATGTGTTTGAGATATCTGTTATATTGTGTGATCTGTCTGGGCATTGTGGCT
>CM042091.1:283118-312916 GCA_023512835.1 Taxillus chinensis | reverse complement strand
CATATGGTATCAATAGCATCATACAGGCCGGGATATGGTTTGACTGTTACTGTGACTTGTTCGGGACTCTTTGGAGAGAGCAGAGAGTCTGGCCGGCCCCCCGGTTGCTGTCTTACTTGTTTCTGCGAATACCCGCATAAGACATTCCCGTACGCTTTCAGTCTGTCTTTAAGTCTTTATGTGCAGTTCATAGGCGTTGGTGGAGCTCTCCGAGTGTATTCGTACTCTGGAATGGGTGCTTACCCGAGTCTTTCCAACCCAGCGTACCCCAGCAAGCCGACCGGACAATACCAACATACACCGGAGCTCAGAACTACCAGTCTCGAATCGAGAGAGAACTACTGCTATTCGCTATGCGCTTTTGTGCTGTATTGTGTCTGTTCGGAACAAGACTTATTAGGTGCCCCCGAAAGGTGCCATGCAAGCCACGGGGTCTCATATGCGTTACACTCTGCTCGAAGTAGACTACTCTAGAGAGCAGACAAGACTCTGTACTCTAAAGTGTACTGTACAAGATCTCTCCGCTGAGAGTACTCTCTGTCTTTCAGTCTGTCAAGCAAGAGAGCACACTCCGATTCGGTACCGGCTTCACGCGAGTCGATTCAATTATGCGTTCAAGAGAAACACTCCAACAAGCATATTAAGAATCAGAGAGAAACACCAAATGTGCGGGTACCCGGACCACCTTATGTAAGAGAAGAGAGCACTTGACTACCGATATCGGAAAGAGAGACGCGTTCACTGAACTCTTAGGGAAACACACTACGCGCACTCCGGACTATAAATAAGACTGAAAGACAGAATATACCTTATTAGTGTCTTTAAAGAGAGCAGCGAAAGGTACAAGAGAGACAGAGTGCTTCTTTTCTTCATGTGTAGTAAGAATATGGTTTGGAGTTGGAGAGTTAGGGTTAAGGGTTTCTATAGAGCTGCTAAGACAGAAGAGAAAGGTGTCTTCTCTTGCGAGAACGGAACTGTCCTATTTTATTGATTAGTGCCGGCCGGCCCACCAGTAGTTTTCAAAAGTTGTTAAAGCTGGATGATAAACTCTATAAGCAAAGGAGAGAGGGTGTTCAGAGGCTCCGTACATAACCTAGCTCTTGATAGATCGATAGAGTATACTTAAACAGCAAGGGTGCTTTCTCTTTTAGAGGAGAGTAACCGATAGACTGTATGACACGTGGGGCCAGCTTATAGCATAGTATCCAAATTGTGCTGGCGGGGAGCTCTCAAAGGGTTTCTCTTACGGGAGAGTCTCTCTACATAGAGTTTGTATAAGAGTCTCTCTACTATAGAGTTGATTTCAGAGCTGTCGTTCCAGTGAAGCCAGAAACAAGCACGTATTCCAAAGACACCCGATTCTCGCCGCGGGAAAGTACGTAATCAAGAGTTTACTATCTCCGGAAGCCTTTCTACTATAGAAAAGACCAACAATACTAGCTGCGCTTTCAGAGTTGTCTCGTTTCTAGAGTGGAAGAGAGGGTATGAACACTACTATAGGTGCGTTTTCTTCCGCGTTACCAGAAGACAAAAGAGATACTGGTCCTGGCGCTCTGCTTAAATCCGAAGTGAGAACGAGCCCCAGAATGGCATCATACGCTCCGCTATTTGAGACTGGTGTTGCCTTTCCGATACACATTGTACTTTTCAAAACCAATAAGAAACAAGAGAGAGACTTTTGGTAACCCCAACGAAACCTTGGGTGGCGCAGCTTGGCAAAGAGAATAGAGTAGTTCCTCGGCTCCGTAAAACATATAACTAGAGAGAAAGACAACAGATGAACAGTTATACTATACTATAGTAGCATCCTGGTAATCGAGGGAGAGATTTCTAGAATAGCTCACTTTCCCCTTCCCTCCCCATTTACGAATGCAGGTAAACCCTGTGCCCACTCTGCCATTCTATAAAACGGTACGGGATCTGAATGAGATAGATATGCATGCTCTTGCTACTAGAGAAAGAAATGGTTCTCCTGGGATCCCTAAGAGGTGTTGTATATACAGGGGCCGCAGACACAATTTCAAACAACAATGAAATTCCAAGCGCATATGCTCTTTTTCTTCTCGTTCAGTCCCACCCCCCCGGAGATACAAGAGAGTTAGAGAGTTTAGAGCTTTCAGCAACACTAACAGAAGCGTCTTTTGCGTGTTTGGGAACCAACGATTTTCGATTCTTAAACAACCTTTCTTCTCAACACTTAATAAGCATTTGATAGATTATCCCACCCCGAGCAATCTTAGTTATTGGTGGGGGTTCGGTCCGTTAGCTGGACTTTGTTTAGTTATTCAGATAGTGACAGGCGTTTTTTTAGCGATGCATTACACACCTCATGTGGATCTCGCTTTCAACAGCGTAGAACACGTTATGAGAGATGTGGAAGGGGGCTGGTTGCTCCGTTATATGCATGCGAATGGGGCAAGTATGTTTCTCATTGTGGTTCACCTGCATCTGTTTCGTGGTATATATCATTCGAGTTTTAGCAGTCCTAGGGAATTTGTTCGGTGTCTCGGAGTTGTAATATTACTTTTTATGATTGTTACAGCGTTTATAGGATACGTACCACCTTGGGGTCAGATGAGCTTTTGGGGAGCAACTGTAATTACAAGCTTAGCGAGCGCAATACCTATCGTTGGAGATACAATCGTTAATTGGCTTTGGGGGGGGTTTCTCCGTTGACAATGCAACCTTAAATCGTTTTTTTAGTCTTCATCATTTACTACCATTTCTATTAGTAGGCGTCAGTCTTCTTCATCTTGCCGCATTGCATCAATATGGATCAAATAATCCCTTGGGTTTAAATTCAGATATGGATAAATTGGCTTCTTACCCCTATTTTTATGTAAAGGATCTAGTTGGTTGGGTAGCTTTTTCGATCTTTTCTGCAATGTTACTGTTGTATGCTCCGAATGTGTTGGGGCATCCCGACAATTATATACCTGCTAATCCGATGCCAACCCCGCCCCATATTGTTCCGGAATGGTATTTCCTACCGATCCACGCAATTCTTCGTAGTATACCTGACAAATCGGGAGGTGTAGCCGCAATAGCACCCCTATTTTTATGTCTGTTGGCTTTACCCTTTCGAAAAAGTATGTATGTACGTAGTTCAAGTTTTCGACCGATTCACCAAGGCATATTTTGGTTGCTTTTGGCGGATCGCGTACTCTTAGGTTGGATCGGATGTCAACCAGTGGAGGCACCCTTTGTTACTATAGGACAAATTCCTCCGATTGTTTTCTTCTTATTCTTTTTAATAACCCCAATTCCGGTAAAAGTTGGCAGTTCTTATTCGCGTCTACCTCTCTATGATATGCACGCATTTTCGATTAGGTAGGGAAGTTGTGCATCTTTCTGTGGCAGTTTGCTCTCTGTTGTAAAAGTGCGCCGGTGGTCTGTTGGAATAGGGGAAATAGAATGGATGTCTTAAGATTCTGTCCCTGTCATAGCACTGAATGCACGCTGCAGCAAGAAGGGTACGCTCCTGGTAAACCCAGCGGAAGTCTCTGCGATTCGGTGTAGAAGCCAATTCTTCTAGAAAAACAAGAGAGTTCGTACCGGGGGGGGAAAGTAGAGACGCCTTTTAAGAGGGGCTTACCTTTTACAAAAGACATGGATGAGCCCCGAAAGACGCGTAATATCTCTAGAAGAAAAGCTTGGAAGCTAGGCCTCTTCTCTAAGCCAAAAGCAAAAGGGTCCATCATACGAAAGAGGTAACACAAAACACGAGTCTGCTTTAAACCAGTATAGGAGCAGGTGCCCCCCGGGACAACACATCACTTCGGAACGGTACCTACTTGTGAAAAGTGTAGTTACTCACGGTCCGAAACCATTTTCTGTGTTGGGAGAGCGAGTACGCGCACAACAACATCTCTCAATGATACACTCTGTTTGTCTGGTGGAGTATACACAGACACCACTGGTTTGAGCCCGGCCCGGAAGTGGAGAGTGAAAGCACCCGATCTCCAGCCCAGCACAAGTGTCTTACCCCGGGTGCTGTTGTACACTCTAGACTCTAGTCAAGTGAGCAACAGACAGACACATGTATCACGCGAAGCCAGCAGTACCTGATCGAACGCGAAATAGAGTGCTCACCGGGTGAAGCAGAGCCGCGATTCACTGCTTTTTCCGCCAGGTGTCATTCTTGGAGAATGTCTTGTGTCCAAGTACCCAATCTCTCTCTCTCTTGAGCAATAGCTGCACAAACAGTGTCATTGCTAGCTCGGCTCAACACACAACACTTCCCCGGATGTATGCACCTCGCTCCGCGTATAGTGTGCCACTCTCGGAATGCATGCTGGTTGTACACTCTCCACTTCCGGAGATACTCTCGTACCGAACTCTACTCTGTCTTGTACAAGACACACATTTCAGTTCGAAAGCAGACACTCCAGTAACTATGCATCACATCCAGATAGCATAGACACATACCAGGCAGAACAGTCAGTAGATCTGCACCACGGGTCCGGCAGATCGATTACTTAAGCTTTCAGTCTGCTTTTCGGTGTCTATGTAACACGCAACTGGTCCGATAGGCCTACGCGAGAGTAGAGTGCTCTCTTATTATGGCTAGGCAGGCAAGCCAGCAATCCGTGTTTCGTAAGACTCTCTTGGTATCTTGTTGCATATCTATGCCAACTCTCTGATTCTCGCCTATCGGAGTATCTCTCTAGGCGATTGGATGGTTGTACCACTCTCGGACTCGGACTCGGACCCGGATGTGTCACTCTCTTTGCTAAAGACTTTCAGACAGTGTAGTCAGTCCTTGGATCTCTGCTTTCTGTGTTGGTTACCATCTGCATCCCGTACCGTTTTATAGATGGGTTTTTACTCTTGCATCAAGTATAGTGTTGATTGTGCTAGCTCTATACACTCTGGGTGGGGGGTTGGGCACGCTACATATGCTGTTTCGGACCGTGGGCATGGCAGCGATGCAGTTGGCTTACCTCACCACCACTAGACTGAAACGCAGAGAGTGCACTGTTCGAGTCGCCCAGCAGGCCAAGGCACACGATACGCGGAGCGAGGTGCATACGTGTTTCAACCGGTAGTACCGGACATGCAGTTGTCCTATGTCCAATGATTGGGTCTGCCACTCCCGATGCCTACCTAGTCGGTCGGTCGGTCGGTTTGCTTCGATAACGTTACGGGATAGACTCTCTTTCGGTGCGGCTCTCTATCGTTCCGGCCGGGGAGAGAGATTGTGTACCATCTATCACACGGTACGGGATGCGGATGGTAACTAACGTAAGAATACCGAGAATAGTCTCTTAAGAGAGAGACACTCAACAAAGAGTCTGTGTGCCGGCCCGGCAATGCTTTGAGAGCTCTGGTGTATCTCGCTGACCACTCTCTGGAATCTCTAGTCGGAGTATACCCGGCCGGGGATGGATGTAGACTCTCTGGTTCGCTGTCGCTTCTGTGTCTGGCATCGACTTTCCCGTGGGTCTGTATATGGTCTGGTAGTGTACTCTCTTAGTAGAATTACCGATACCTGTTGCTGGAGAATCGGAAGTGCAGGGATGCTCTTTTCGGACTCGTGAAAGCGGAAGAAGCAACTGCATCAGTGCCTAAACACGCTGGCTTTTCACAACAGATAAGACTCAAACCTGTGGAATTGGGGAACCGTAGCACCGGTAACAGAATGGGTCGCCTCCGATGTTGTCACCGGCCGGAAGAGATGTCTTTGCTCCGCTTGCTGGGGTCAGAGTGTCTCTTAATAGCAGCATTGGGTGCCCCGAAAAGTACACAACTGGGAAACCGGGGGAGGTTTGTTGGTCTCTTATAGAGATACATGGGGTAGCTATGGATGAGAGACGTGACAGACTCTGTCATAGATAGGCATGTACACTCGAAGGGGAAGCTCCGAAAGAAGCACAGAAAGTGAACGAGAGTACAGTACAGGCAGCACTTGGGATGTGATACAGTATCACAGAAGAGATCGAGGGTACGGAACGCTTAAGAGATCGGACGCTTTGATGGAGGAAGGGTTGGCTGCTCTACAAAAGAAAAAGGAGGATTCTCCTTTAAAGAGGATGTTGGTTGCACTCTCTCCGCGAACTCTTCCCTGCAGCGATTCTCTCACTCAGTTAAGAATCCTGTCTCTTGTGTGTCTGGCATCGACTCTCTTGGAACGCGTACACGCTTCGGATATATCTACAATAATTACCTAGCCGGAAAGACTCTTAGTGTTCGGAAAAAAAACAGCTATACTATGTTTGGACTCGCAGATAGCAACCGATAGAGTGGTACACCCCCAGCGAACACATACATATTGTGTCTGGGCCCGGAGCGTAACCCTTTAGTATCGCTTTTTCTTAATAGTTGGTTTCCGCGGGTTCTCGTAATACTCTTTCTGTTTTCGCTTCGCTTTCCCCAATCCGAATAGCAGCTCTCTTAATTGATATCGGTTCGGAGTCCTATCCTCCCTTTTGAAATCGAACTCATATAGCACTTCTTCAAAGTCAAAGAGACACTTGTTTTTAGAGAGTATAGAAAGTTTTAATAAAGTAAGGGTACGCTAGCTATCCGAAATGGAGAGTGTGAATGCCATCCTATCCTAGAGTATTCCGCGGACTTAAGTAAATACCGGAAAAACGAGTTTGTAGCTTCAGCGAGTTACGAGACACTCAAGTCTTTAAACAGATAGTTAAGAGAATAGTACTGGGCTCCTGCATTTATAGAAACATCTAGTGTGCACGATGCTCGCCTGAAAGTGGAATACGGTTTGCTTTCGTATGAATTCGTATTTCCCCTATTCGAACTGGGTTATCTGTCGATTGTTCCGTAAGTAACTCAGTGATTTCTAAGGCTGCAAAAGTGAAATACCGCTAGAGAGATCTCTTTCATGCGAGTTCTCCAGCATATGTTTAAGGGCGTATCATGATACTATCTGTTTTGTCGAGCCCAGCGTTGGTATCTGGTTTGATGGTTGCACGTTCTAAAAATCCGGTACATTCCGTTTCGTTTCCCATCCCAGTATTTCGCGACACTGCAGGTTTACTTATTTTGTTAGGTCTCGACTTCTCCGCTATGATCTTCCCAGTCGTTCATATAGGAGCGATCGCCGTATCATTCCTTTTCGTTGTTATGATGTTCCATATTCAAAAAGCGGAGATTCACGAAGAAGTATTGCGCTATTTACCGGTGAGTTGTATGATAGGACTGATCTTTTGGTGGGAAATGTGCTTCCTTGTAGAGACAGAAAGCCTGCCTTTTCTACAACAAAGCCAAAGAAATAGGACCTCTCCTCTCCTTAGATATCAGGTTTATGCCGGAAAGGTACGAAGTTGGACAAATTTGGAAACATTGGGCAATTGTCTTTATACCTACTATTCCGTCTGGTTTTTGGTTCCGAGTCTTATTTTATTAGTAGCCATGATTGGGGCTATAGTACTGACTATGCATAGGACTAAAAAGGTGAAAAGACAGGAGGTATTCCGACGAAATGCTCTCGATTCTAGGAGGACTATAATGAGGAGGACGACGACAGACCAATCACGCTCGACTAGAGATATTGGTATCCCACAAAAAGGAGTTAGCACATGACTACTAGAAGTGAACTTTCCTATAGTATGATTGGCAGAGCAGACCCTCTTGCTACCCAGTCCATGGCAGCCCAATTCCTCGGAAGCTATTCGCATTCTGCATTCTCTTCTCTCTTCTCTATCATGGTAAATCTCCGGACATTGTGGGCACTCGGGGGTTAGCACTTGTTTCATTCATGGTAGGATACGCTGCATTTCGGATTGGGGACGAGACAGACTCTCTTGTTGGGAATCCGGGGCCTTACGAGCTCTTCCGAATACCATACGTAACGTATTCGAAAACCAGAAGTCCTACTACGTTGAGTAACCGCCCAGTCCCATGCGAGTAGTGCTTTCAGAGAAGTTTCGAAGTGAAACAACCCGTGTTCCGGTACTACATTACAAGAGAAAAGCACCGTATCGGTCGGGTCTTGGGTGTTTTGATCCGCGCGATACCTGTCGATTTCCAGAGAGCAATGAGTGTGTCTTAGACTTCCGACTCCATCCAGCATTCCATTAAAAACAGGCTGCAATGGGGGGTTACACACCGGTTTCTCTTTCAGTCTGTTTGGAAACTACTCGGATCTCTTCGTGGAAGCGAGAGTTGATTGTCTTGTTGGCAGTTCGGGTTGTTGTTGGATAGGATAATGGTGATCGGGCGTATACTATAAGATGGGCTCGGGCGTAACGGGTAGCGCATCAATAAGTGTGTTTTCTTCCGAACTTACCATTATGGAAACAAGAGAGAGTTGGGTGGGGCTTCTAGGGAGAGCTGCACAACAAAGCCTATATCAGCAGGTTCTCGATGGATTGAGTAAAGGACAGACAAGGGGGACCCGGAAAATGCACACATATTCTTTAAAGAAAGAGAGAACGATTAAAGTAGTATAAGAAACTCTCCCCTACTCGGACTCTGGAATGAGAAAAAGGCTTTTAGACGAGTGAAAGCAGCTCTTAATCTCGAATAGAGAGTACAAGCATGCTCTGCGCCGCGGTAAGATAGAGATCGCAGGCGGCTATTTTCATGAGATGTCCTAGGGTCTTTCTGGAAGAAAGGAGAGTTATGAGCCCAGCTACGAAAAGAGTCCTTACACTTCCGAAAACCCGAATAAAGAGTTCGGTCTCACTGGAAGCCTACAACTGACTACACCCGCCGCGGGACTCTGGGTTGGTTAACGGGACACTTTGAAAAAAGAGAATCGATACCGATTCGGGACTTCTTGAAGATATGACAGAGAGAAGCGGCAGCCTGGGCGCATACCAAACGCTTTTACTTTCGATACAACGTACACAACTTATAGGGTAGAGTACTCTCCGAACTAGAGCCGGTTTCTCTTTCTTTAAAGAATATGTGTGCATTTTTACCGTATACAGTTTGTGGTCGTCCGATAGGCTGCGCGTATACCACCATTCTTGTCCGGGGCTGTCACCCGCGGGTTGCTTACCGATCTCCTATGGTCGATGAGATGCCTTTTCTTTCCTCTATGGAGATTCCAGTGCTGTATGCGTACCACTCGACTGCTGGGGTTTCATATGGCGGCGTAGAGCTACCGAAAACTCTTTATTCGGGTTTCAACGCCTTTGTAAGAAAGTGCTCTATCCGGGGGCCGGCCGAGTTCTCTTATCCGGGAGAGTTCGAGTCAACCAAGACATGCATGCGTTGAACTGCTTTTAAAGAGAGCGGAATTCTGGTGTTCCACTTCCGAGTTCGTAGAACCATAAGGTTACGATACAAAGAGAAGAGAGCCGGTTACTACGACATCGTGACTCGCCCGGTTGGTGTTCCACTCTCGATTCGGAAAGCTCATTCCAGTCTCTTATTCATACCTTCCCATAGAAGCAAAAAACACAATACAGTTAGGTACGTACCCGACTTTTCTATGTTACTAGAGAGCCCAACAAGAAATACGAAACACTCCCAGTTGCTGTTAGACACAAGAGAACTGTATACAGAGAATGGAGCAACGCGAACGGAGAGAAAACGACTTTATAGAGAGAAAGAGAGCAGCTATGCGATCGAAAATCCACTTCTTTACTTTTTAGGAGTTAGGGGATGGATCTACGGAACGTGAACAACATTATTAAACCAACTGACAAGTGGGCACTCTGGCTGCAGCAGATAGGAATGCCATCTCCGGGGCTATTGGTGGCCTTTTCCGAGTTGAAGAGAAAACCGCTACTCTGGCTGCTCTCTTTTCTGGTTGTTAAAGACTCTATAAGAGAGCCAACAAACCCTTCCCTGTGATATTGTCGCTATGGATATGGTCACACGCACAATTGTTAAAACCGCGTTTCTAGGAGTGAGCGGTCCGACGACAGCAATAGCTCTATTGAAGATGGAGCACTTTTGGAGGATAGGGTACCGACCACCAATAAAAGTCCAGATTTGAAGGAGAGTTCTAGCCCAGACTTTACTGACAGAGAGCATAGATCCCGTCGTATCGCCTTTCGGATGATGGTCGCCAATCCAGCAAGTAAAATAGAGCACCCAAACCCCGCTAATAGGAGAGTTACGAAGGGCGTCAGAGCAGCAGCAGTCTATAGGCGACTCAGGGAAAACGGGATATCTATTATGGGACTGGACAGTACACAATACAAGAGAATACGCGGCCCAAAGGTATCTGATTCGGGAGGTAATTCGCTACACCTTCTCCTATCGACAATACGAGCCATTCATTGCTGCCTCTTTTCCCAATTCGGCTTTTGTTTTGAATGACAGACGCGCCGCCCCAACTCTCTTATGAAATCTCGCGGGTTTTACTGTGCGTGTGTTGGAAGAGGTGTTTCCGCCGTACGGGGTAGCCTCTTGTGTACTACTCTCCGCTATGAGTAACCGATGTCATCTCTCGTCGAGCTATAGAGATTCTCTGTTTCACTCGTTCCAAAAAGAACACTCTAAAAGGAGGGAAGTGTCTGCTTTCAAGGGAGAGCCTCCTATTGGGAAAGCACCAGTCGCAGCATTTCCTTTTCCAAGTGGTACTGAAGAGACTGGAGTCAGAGTTGTCTATTGACAAGTATACCTCTCTTTTCCTTGAAGTGCACATTCCGCCGTGCACGCCTTTCGTTTCGGGAGCTCTGGGTTGGCTTAGAGAACAGGTGCTTTCAGAGCTCGCATGAGAACAACCTATCGGGTCGGGCTGGACTTTGCTTTCCGGGGAAACCTCCTTTTCCACTATAAGAGAAATACGGAAGGTATTGCATCCGCACGTCATCAAGTCTGCTCTCTGCTGCATAGAGTCTTGTCGAGAGGGTCCCTTGAAAGCATACAGTCTCTGGATGGCGCAACGTAATTCTCTTTTGAACCTCCCTGAGAGACACTTGCTTCCTTACAGTTAGATCTCTCCTGTCCCCTTCCCTGTTGAGAGAGAGAGAGGGTTTTCTCAAAAGCGCTCACTCCCAACTTCACTGAAAGCACTTAACGAGAGAAAGGCTCGGTATCTGGACTGGACAGTAGCATACAGGACAGTACTGGAAAGGACAGGACAGTAGCATACTGGACAGTACTGGAAACAGGGTAGCGATTTCTCCGGGTTACGCTCCGGGCTCTTCAGTTACCATGTCATGTGTCATTACTGAGCTTTCTGTTACCATGTAATGTGTCAAGTAGCTTTCAGTTACCATTTCATGTGTAATTAGCGTGTTCTTTCACATTGTTGAGTGTGCCCGGAATACGGTGTAACAGCATGACAGGTGTACTACCGGAGCTTTGGGGAAGGCTTCGGGTGATACGGCTGGGGGAAACCGTATGGGAATGGACGGTACTTGTATCCGGAGTGGGTGAACGTACGAGACTATGCAGCGGAGCCTATTCTGACAGCGGAGCCTATGAAATGGAATCGGGAGTCAGAAAGAAAAAGCATATGGATTTCAATAGAGAGAAAGAGTAGCTCTTGAGCACCGGCGTATGACTGCCGACTATAGTCAGTCTCTTGTTTTTCTAGAAGAGAAAGCACTAGTACTAGAGGTTCCGGCATCTAGCTCTTGTTGTGTTGCCGCTGTGCTTGCAACCTCCGCAGTTCAAGAGTTGTACCGGGCGATACCGAGACAGACTTTCAGATATGGTCGGTCCAATGCAGTTACTCTTCAAGCCATGACAGTCCCACCCGGAAAATCATAATAGAGCGGATCTCCAAGGCACATTTTGAGAGCACAGCACAGCAAACCACTGGAGATTCTCTTAGCAATTCCGCCGAAAGCAGTGTTGGACGCTCGCGGGGTACGTAGAGCTACAAAACAATGCTGTCTTTCATTGAGATCAAATACAGAAGTATAGACCCATCGGGCACACACAATTCGGTGTCTGGAGCTAGATGTCCGGAGCTTGGGATTACGGAACACTGGCTTTAGTCAGGTAGGTAACAATGCTGTCTTTCAATTGAGATCGAAGAGAGAAGTATAGAGCGAAGGCTAGGCGATTCGATCCGGACTGAATAGGACCCAACACCTGTATGTGTGTATTGACTCAAAAAAGAATTGACAAGGGATTACGAAGTGAAATCTCCGGAGTGGATGGTTACCCTACCCTACGAGTCTTGTATTCGGAGTGGGTGAACGGGTGTGTGTGTGTGTGCTTGCGCGTATACCACCCCACTCTTATTGCCTGGAAGACAGAGTAGGTAGCACCACCCTAGTACGTGACGCGAGATATGGGTGGAAGTGCACTCTATTCGCTGCCCCGAAACCCAAACGTGTAGACTCTCCGCTATGAGTAACCGGAAGCGGAAGCGGAAACAAGAGCTCTGTATTTCCACTTACGTGTTTTGTCCGCCGAACACCGTAAGAGATTGTGTGTCTCTCCAGTGGTACACAACACAATCCGAATACGCATGCGGTATAGGGCTGCCGTGACAGGGAGAGTCTGTCCCCTTGTCCAGGGATATTCCCGAGTTACAAAAGGTACAGGCGCAGCATGACTTAGGCCGCGTTCCGGTAAAGCGTATGCACCCTTCATTCGTAAAAAAGCAAACTCTGTGTCGACTTCGGAAGAAGCAATCTCTTTGGAGCTGGGCGCGAATTGGTGCTATAGATATAGTCTTTCAATGGCTTTACTACCTTACAGAGAAAACAGACAGAGTTCCGAAAACATCTTAATGAACGAGTTAGACTTGCAGCGTATCCTGTCCAACGAATGGGTGCCGATCATGTGATCTACTCTTCTCCTCTGAATCTTTCTCTCGTTAAGTGCTTTCAGTCTTGTTACGGCAGTTCTCTTGCAGACATCTTTATGCTGGCCCGTGCTCTGAGCTTTTATGAAAGAAAACGGGACCGGGTCCGGCACTTTTCTACTGTGTACGGAAAGAGCTATCCGGCGGTTTTCGATTTCCGCTCCTAAAAGCACGAGAAGTCACGCACCACTCTTTCAAAAGCAGATGCCAGTGTATCGAAGAAATCACCAGAATAAGACAAAAGCGGTGGGGCGGATACGCCATCTCCCAACACTACCCTTACCAGTGCACCCTCGGTACACTCTTTAAAGAGCAAAACACCCTATGTTAACTCCGAAACAAGAAAAACTCTCCTCCTGGAAGTGCACCTTCTCTTGCTTTCCGTAGTCGTGCAAGCTCGGGTTCCATATCTCATATTGGAGATTTCAATACCCTGCTGTCGTCTGGGGTGGGGGCAGCAGTAAAGCGGCTATCAAAGCGTTCTCCTCCATTCAAAAAAAGTCTCGAAGAAATCGATTGTGTTTGCTCCCAGTATTCTGCTTCACTTCTTCCGTAGGCCAAAGCTCTCTGAAAAAGGTTCCTTTTGAGTGCTCCAAAAGCGCTGGGTCATCCATTACGCTTACGCTCCGCCCATTCATATATATATATATAACAAAGAAAGAGCGGCTGCCAGGACACAAGTGAAAAGAAAAGCCGGTTGTCTCTCGACATAAAGAGTTTTCACAAAGGGTAGCGCTATGGGTTGCCGTAAAACAAAACTCATAAGAGATAGGGCTCTCTTTCCGGCCGGAGAGTTTTCTTTAAGTCTGTTTCCAGTACGACAGTGATATTAAAAGGCGGGGACAGGATTTGAACCTGCAATCTTCAGATCATGAGCCTGATGAGTTGACCATATTCCTCTACCCCGCAAGAAGTCAATACTCCCAAGATAGGAAATCGCTCTTATAAAGAATGCACCGTTACGATCATTGGTATTTCATAAATGGAATGGAATGGATACACGGTATTCTATACTTATTTCGTTTAGCAGCCTAGGAGAGCGGATCTGAAAGAGCACATTTGTAAGCCCGCCGAGAACTCTCATAGAGAAAAGATGCATACGCGTCAAACACCATCCATGCGATAGCAGCCCCAGCAACCGTTCGGCCGAAAAGCAAGATTTCCAGTTTCCAAGCTTGTTGGTCGGAAAAACATCGAGTCCGTGGGAGTAAAAGCGATTCTCCGTTCCGATTGGATTGCAGAGCTAGTGTTGTGTTGCCGCTGTGCTTGAAAGAGTTCTGCTTCTGTTCGGAGAGAAACTTCGAGAATGAAACCTCTTGTTGGCCGGGCACGGAACACTGTTGAGAGATGCTCTTAGAACACCGGAAAGCGAGAGCTTCTTACACACAATAAGAGAGAATGCAGCCTTGTAGAGGAACTCTCTTAACGCAGTCTCTTAAGTGCGTGAAACCTCGCCCCGGGGAGATTGTTGGATTCTCTCGAGTTCTCTCTGCTATTGGTGGTACGCAAAAGCATGCTACGCCCTCTTAGGTTTCCCCATGAAAGCACCTAATCATGCTACGCCCTCCAAAAGCTTAAGGGTACCCGTAGTGAAAGCAAAGCTCTCCGGTTGCTCTCTTAAGTGTGCTTCCAGCCCCTTTATAGGCTCTGTTTTTCCGAGTGTGTCGTTACGATGCCCGAGCGTCTATCTATGGAAGCGGAAGTTGGAGCGAGAAGAGTTTATTCAGGGTGTTTTGCTTTTTAAAGAGTGTACCGAGTCAATCATGCTACTACGGTTACGGTCTACCGGGACGATACGATATTCAGATCCCTTTACCCAGCCCCATATCGGTTAAGTAAGCGGCGCAGCAGCGGACAGATTCGTAAGAGGTATTCCGCCGAGCAGCCAAGTCTCCCTCCGTTCCGGGAAGTAAACTGCTTTCACTCGTCTTGTTTGAAGCACACTCTCCTCTCAGATGCTTTCCAAGTAGTGTTGCTCTCCTAACAACCGAACCACTCGTTTTTCCAGGTAGCGCTCTCGGATTTCTTTATGAAATGAATATGACCGAAGGGCTCGGCATTGATGAAAAGATAAGGTGTTTCGCTGTCTGTTCCAGTGTGCGGAAAGGTATCGCATTCTTGGGCTCATTGATGGTGCGTTCCTGTATGCTCTTTTGAATTTCTCTTGCATTCTATGTTACCGAAACGGATCCTATCAAATATTGCTCACATTTTCTATGATTATCTCTATTTTAGGTATTCGGGGAATCCTCCTTAATAGACGAAATATTCCTATTATGTCAATGCCAATTGAATCAATGTTATTAGCAGTGAATTCGAACTTTTTGGTCTTTTCCGTTTCTTCGGATGATATTATGGGTCAATCATTTGCTTCATTGGTGCCAACTGTTGCAGCTGCTGAATCTGCTATTGGGTTAGCCATTTTCGTGATTACTTTCCGAGTCCGAGGCACGATTGCTGTCGAATTTATTAATAGCATTCAAGGTTAAACACTCCCATTACCAAAATACGAAGAACCGAAAGACGCCGATACTCTCCATTCCTTTCTTTAAGCTGTTTCGAAACACTCATAGGGGAGAACCTCTTGTTGGTTTCCGAACACACCCACAGCGAGAATATCACAGCGAATCGTTTGCTGGAGTGCCACTCTCCAAAACACCTTATAAGAAAGAGAGCCAAACCCTTCCCTCTAGGACATAAGACAAACCAAAAAGAGATCGGCGAATCGAGAATCCAGGTAACGATAGCATTCCAATAGACTACTCGCTCCCCCTACAGTAACAAGACCGTACACCGAACATCTATGAGACCGACCCATGGGTTAGACAGCAGTTCAGTCACATTCCATACAGGCACTTCTTTCGGAGCGGAAATACGAAATCTCTCTCTCACGAAAGGAGGATTCCCCGAATTGTACAGGGAACAAGGGAATACCGGATCGAATGGGGCGTGAACGATCTGTTTCGAAGCGAGTTGTATCAGAAGTTGCTCTTCGGAAAAGGTTACACACACCCCTGAAAGCAGAGTGCACTTTACTCTACTAAATCTCTTCCGGTCCACCAAGTTTGAGACAAGAAACAGAGATGCCTTGCCCTGAAAGCTAACTCTACGAAATTCACGGAAGGGTTACTACGAGACAGAACAACAAGGACTCTTACTCTCTATAGAAGCACTCTCGGTTCTCTAACAGAATGTGGAAAGAGCTGGGGCGAGCGATGCACACTGTTAAAAGAGTCTTCCACCGAGATACACATTTCATCAAAGAATTGGGAATAACGCCTGGGCCTCGGCTCAACACTGGTCGCATTCTTAGGGTAAGAGAATCCAGACACATTTCAGTTCGAAAGCAACCTGTTCATTCCGCATACTCGTTGTTTTCCCCTTTGCGTTTTATCCAACCTCAAGTCACGGTGTAATTCCAGGATAAGCACCGAGAGAGAGCGGAGCTGGCCCACTTCGATTTCGAAAGCAAGTCAATGCACTCTGTTGTGTACCTGATTCCGAAAGCCCTTGGAACCGAACCTGTTTCCCCTATGTTTCCGTCTGAAAGCAACAGCAACAACCGCCGAAGCCAATAACGCAAAACCTTGGACAGAACTTCCAGCATAGCCGAGCATCACGTACCCTTTCATGCTATCGCTTTCCGGGATCCGGGAGTTGTATCGACAGAGACAGCAGGGTATTTTTCCAGAGATTGCTTCCAAGCAAGAGTGCTTTCATACAGTATACGGAACACCGAAAGTCGTAGTAAAACAGTAGCTATTCTTCCCTCCCCTAAAAGTAACCAACTCTTCTCTTGAATCGAAAAAGCACCCATTTGGTGTCTCAATTCCCCCGGAAACACCTAAATTGCAGAGCTCTTGTTGTGTTGCCGCTTCCGGTTACTCAACCCATACCGTTTGGATACCCTTTTCTCCGATCGCCAGAATTCAGACTCTCACGACCCCATTCTGTTTCCGGTTTTATAAAATCATGAATACCTATATATGGTTTTCTTACACATCTCTAGTAAACTCAAAAGGGTTACGAGACAACAACGAAAAGAGTACAGACACAAGAGCTCTGAAAGCATTGCCGGCAAATCCATCTTGTAAACTAAGCGTTACCGAAATCGGATAAAGAGATACGAAAGGAGAGGAATAACCAATAGATGCAGGAACATGAAACCCTGCTGTTTTTGGAGTGGAGGTACGAGACACGGTTAGGGGAAAAGAAGTAGGTGAAGTGGTTGGATTTTGCGAGCTGTTCCAACTTGATTTGCTTCCAATACCCGAACTACAATGAATACCAAACAGAATAGCACATACAATGCTCCCAAAGGGAATGTTTAACCGATCCATTCCGGATATACCGATTTTGTTGTTGTATAGAAGTCGTAACAAGGGCACACAAAAGAAAACACGACAGAGGAGATGCACCCGGTTACCTACCAATAGTAGACGTAGGAGCTTTGGAAAGCAAACAGAGAATACATACATTTCGAGTGTACCATCTTCCGTTTCAAGTCTAGGTGCGGGAGGCTGGGGAAACAACGGGGGGATCCGAATCGGACCTAAAGGGTATATACAGGAAACGTCTTTTTCAACACCTAGCATTACGGGCGTTAAGACTATAGAAGACAGGAGAATCGAAACACTCGTGATTATGGGTGTTGAGGTAATGTGATGTTTATGAAAGAGTTCAAGAAAGAGTCTCATTTAAGGTGTTCTGCCTGCCTTGCTGGTGGAAAGACACTTCTTTCAAGTAAACCCTAAGAAAAGCTCTCTTTCTGAAACTCTTGAAATGTTGAGCCGCCGAATGGAAGCGGTTTCGACTTCGCCCGTTGGAAATGCTCTCTTGCTACTAGAGAAAGAAAGGGTTCTCCTTTCGGACAGTAGTTATCTACCGCTTTTAACCCGGTTTGCATCGGCTCGTAAACAGATTGACGTTCTATAATACCGGGCCCTTTCACTTCGACACGTCTTTTCTCTATATCGAGTAGAGCCCCTCTTCCATCTATAGGGACTCCCAAAGCGTCGACCACACGGCCTAGCATACCAATTCCAGCTGGAACATCCACTATAGCTCCAGTGCGCATGACAAGATCTCCTTCTTTAATAGCGGTATCACTACCAAAGAGAACAATCCCGACATTCTCCCTCTCCAGATTCAACGCAATTCCTTTCACACCCTTCTCAAAGGACACCATTTCCCCAGCTTTAATCTCGTACAATCCATAAACAAGTGCAATCCCATCTCCAACAGAGACAACTTTCCCGATCTCTCCCACTTTCAGATGTATGTTGCTAATTCGACTCTCTAATAAAGTGGTAAGTTCGGCAGCTCTATGCACCATATGGGCTGGTTTCTGTTGAGTTACGGGTCTTCTTCTTAAAGTGTACTGTACAAGATCTCTCCGCTGAGAGTACTCTCTGTCTCTTTCAGTCTGTCAAGAGAGCATTCACCTTTCCCCGGCGCTGGTGGTGCAACTCGAGCCCCGTACGTAACTCTATTGTTGCAGTTGTACATACACTCTATAAGACGTTCTTGTCTGCTTCTTTGTAAAGTAAGTCCCGGAAACATCCATGAACCCGGTGCCCAATTGGTACTTCTCACGATAAAAGCAGAGTGCACTAATTGCGGACAGAGAATGCACTGGATGGCTGGTACTCTTCAGACGTGTTTGCACAACCAGAAGTCAGAGTACTCTTCTTTTGCGCTCCACTCTGTTCCGCTCATGCAGCCTATCAACTCTACAGGGTTTCATATACCCAGTGCCATTGGATAAGATACTTCCATCCGCATACGGCACACTCCGTTCCGGGAAGTCTCCGCATCCCAATACTCTTTTATTTGAATAGCAGAGAAAGAGAGCAAGCATAGAGAATCCGAGGACGCACAATACCCGTTGGTGTGGCTTTCAGTCTTGTTACGGCCGAAAAAACGCTTGTGTTTGGGCACTGGTAGCGTACTCTCTTGTGGAATACGGCAGTTCTTCTCTTGCAGAGAGCACACAAAGGACGTCTTATAGAGTCTGAATTCTTGGCCGGTACCCTAAGAAAGCACTCTCTTTTCTGTCTTACTCTGCAGTGTTTGTCTGTCAGCAGCCCGGACCACAGAGGCGATTCGGCACATTGGAAACCTCCCCAGCCCAGAATACAGTCAGACTGAAAGCAAAAGTGTTCTGTCTCTAAGAAAAGCTCTGTTAGATTCGTTAACTCGGCATACGGGCTCATAGACTCTCGAAGGGTATCCAGTCAGGAGTGTGCTCTCTGATTCTGATATGGTTAGGTGCTTCCCCACGGCAGAGAAGAGCTCCGATATCACCTACGAAGAGCAAGTCGCCTCTCGTAGCACTCTGGGTCTTGGAGGTGTCTACAGTCTCTAACTCTAAGAGATTGCATGCATGATTGGGTGTGCTCCGGGCGGGGCATCGATCCAGTCACCTAAAGCAGAAGCACTCTCGGATTGGACGGTAGTCATGCTTCCAATACCAGTGCGCTACCCAAGCTCGACCCTGTGCTACAGAAACTCTACTAGTAGCTCGTAGAATGCTTACGCCAGTCAGAGAAAAGCCGAGTGATACGTGCATACACTTCAACTCGCCGATTCCGTATAGTAGTACAGTACACCTTTCTTTAGAGTGTCCTGGTTGTGCTGCGCTTTCCGGGTCTAGGATGCCCCCCTTCGATGTTTGTTGCGTGTAGTACTCTCTTGGGTGTGCCTGATTCCGGTACCCTAAGAATGCGCTTTCTCTCTCTCTCTCTTTCAGAGTCTTAGAGAATAGCATTGGGTAAGACAGGTTTTGTATCGACATCGAGTGCATGGACCTGACAGGATACACTCTTGGAACAGAGAATCCGGAGGCAGCGATGCATGTGCCTTTCGTTTCTAGTTGCGGTACAACAGGTGTTGAAAAGCAATGACCGACTGTCCCAGAAGAGATGGCTTTCCGTTTCCTCCATTCGAACCCCAACCAGGTAGAGCCTATGGGATTGGGTAATGTAGCCATTCTGCTCCAAAGAGAGAAAGCACTGTTAGATCCGGACAGGCCCGCAACATCTCGCCTTAACCGTCTACGCCAAGTGCGATGGTATACTCTGTCATAGAAGAGCTCTTGGGTTGTGTTACTTTTCGGAGTCTTCTTTGAACTCGAAGCTACCTCTTTAGTGGAGTGTCTTCTGCAGCGGGGAGAGTACACACTAGATGCATTGAATCAAGGCTCGCTTCACTATGAGAGACACCAGTTCTACCAGGCATGAGACACACTCTGTGATTGCTGGATTGTTTGGGGGGAGCACATTGTACTCTCGGATCCAGGAAACAAAACTCTACTAGCTCTTTAGAGACAGCGAAACACACTCTTTTGATATTGATATTTGCGGATGAACACGGGATTAACTCTTCCAATGTTGCCTTTCCGCGCATCCAATATGATATAGCAACCAGCAGCCCTATCCAATCAATATGTGTTTTCTTTATTATACGGATACGGACCGAAACTCCCAATACAGAGTACTTCTCACGATAAAAAGGCAGAGTGCTCTACTGTATCATGTCCCCGCCCCACCCCAGATTCTCGTTCAAAGCAGATACTCCATATTGCCTAGTGTTGGATACCTAAGGAAGACTGTTTAAGAAAGCGTTCGGGTTCTACTGAATGAAAAGAGCTTTCTATAACTCCAACTCCGATTATAGTGTTTCCAACACACTACATGATAGAGTATGCATCTTTTTGAAGTCATATCGGCGGATCCAAGCATCCATGGCTTAATGGTTAAAGCGCCCAACTCATAATTGGCGAATTCGTAGGTTCAATTCCTACTGGATGCAGCACCAAGGACCCGAAAGATGGTTTGCGTAGTTGAATCACACCGATTTGTTAATAGGCACAAGAGAGCAGAGTAAGCACTCGAAAGAATCTGTCTTCTATAAGAGAGTTGTTTATGGATTGTTTAAAGAAAACGGTATTGGGGTAATATGTGGTATTCGTTCGAAGCGGTTTGCATCCGGATCCTCGACTCTTTTACTTAATGCAGAGATTCTCTTGGTCTAGGTGTCCATAAGACTCCCCGAAACGCTAGAGGGACGACCCCATCTCTTTTGTATAGGATGAAATGCATTAAAAAACACGATATCTCTATTGCGCGTGCGCGTCTGCTCTCTTCTATAGGTATACGTGGTTGGCCGCCTCTCTTCCAAAACACCTATGTATAGTATCTTATTAAATAAGAGAAAGAAGCAATGACCGACTGTCCAAAAAGCACCCTAAAGCCTGGATGGAGCCGGAGCCTCGAGAAAAGAGTACGCCCACCAAACAGAGAAGAACGCGAGACTCGTAAAAAAGCGATTGGAAAGAGTCAAACGAAAGAGAAAAGCAGCTGTCGGCGGGAGGGTTTTTAAGAGAATTCAAGAAAAACACTGTATATTGGAATTGGAAAAGATACTATACATAGAAAACGGGGCTGGCAATTCTGGGTGGGAGAGAGTTTTTGCTTGGAAGTAGTTCTCTCTACACTACAAAGATAAGAGAATGGAAATGCCCGGGTTCGAAGACACCTCTGTTTAGGAGAGAGGATAGACCACTAAAGAAATACGGGGTAACCTGAAAGTGGAGATTCCGTAGTAACTCGATTATACTAGAGATTGTTTGGGGAAGACTCTGAAAGAGAGAGCACCGGAAGCCTCGAAGAAAAGTGTCTTGTAAACGAGACGAGAGATTCTATGAGCTGGGGGAAGTCCAAACTCTACTAAGAGAGAAGCACTACTTTCTATAGAGGGGAGGTGTCAACCGAAAAGAGAAGAGTGTGCCATCCGAAAACCTAGGTAGGCTTACTTAGAGTGAAAGTGCTGCTGGTTGGATCGCGTGCCGGGACTATTCCAGGTGCATACATGTCTCTTTTTTGATATTGTGTACAGAATCTGGGGTGGGGCGGGGACAATCATCTTAAATTCGATCTTATGAGAACATGTTTCACTAAGTGTTCATTCTCTATTCCAGAGTCCGGCCAAAACCTTTATATAGAGTTGGCAGCCCTGTATGCGTTACTCGTTTTAAAAGCTAACTCCGATCCCAAGAGTCTATGTTTCCTGTTTGGATTCGTACTTTCCGCTCCATCCAACCCTAAAGGTGTGCTTGTTGTGTGACAACACAGAGAATGAAAGCAGCCTCTCCCGTGCGTACTCTTTTCTCTTTCTTAAGCGGTTCGTAGACGTAATAAGACAGAATTCGGATCTTGCACACAACTCTGGGTTCGGAAGCCTGGCAATGGGAAGTGTGCTTGCTTTGAGAGAGAAAGGTGCTCTTTTCGTTATAATAGAGTGTTTTAGGTGTGTGTGTTAGAGCGGACTCTTTGGAGACAGCAGTAACACCCTCTCTTCTTTACTTGATGACGGGAGAGAAGACCCGCCGGACCCAACCCTCTCCTATAGAGCTAGCGGATCCGACTACTTTGGATGTTATACAGTAACGATAACTACCTTTTTTCTATGTTTGCAAATTCTAAAGAGAGAAACGCATGGAGAGCTGGGCTGTTGCAGCTGTGAAATAGATAACATAACAAGAAACAATCGAAACCGGAAGAAAGAGTTCCAACGATACACTCCATTCCGAACGTCTTCTAACTAGTTTAGAGCATCCAAAGTTTAGTTCTCTTTCCGACTCCAGTAGTGCTTCAGTCGACCGGACAATACTGTACTTCCTAGGATGCTGGCTCCCATTTTGTTTAGTACAACGTTTCTTGCACCCGCGGGCGGAATGTAGAGGTTGAAAATGCGCTTCCTTTTCCTTTATTAAAGATTAAAGAGTTTTCTTAAGAGAGTAACAAAACATTCCCTTACAGACAGCGTACGAGCCCGTACCTTTTATGATACAAATAGAGTAGAATACCCTTTTTTCAAATGTGTTAACTTCCCTTTCCGAAGAGATTGCAAAAGAGCGTCTGTTGGGTGCTTTCAGAATTCAGATGCGCAAGAAACGCTCAAAATAGGTGTCTTTTTAAGGGTATATCTATCTATAGGAGTCTACAACATGGAATTGCTTTGGAAGCGGCAAGGGTATCTCTTTAAAACCGGGAATGAACCGCTCGGTGGCACGAGTCTGAATAGGGAATAGCAGGTTTGCTGTCTTTAGGTAGGATGTTTGCTTCCCCTTCTGCTTTGGCATATTTACGGTACTCGTTTCTAACCCATGAATCGCTGCCTTATTGACTGAAAGAGTTGCTTCCTATAAAGCCTATTTACCAAGCTCCTTACTGAATGGTGTCTTAATTCACTCTCCTAAAGACTTCTATAAGATAGATATCCGTGTGATTGCTTGGGTCCTTCTCTTACACTCGTATTCTTTCTGGACTGGCGTGTTTTGTCCTTATCGAGGTTCCGCCATACAATAAAGGAAGCACACTGGTAGCTACTCTCTGCTTCAAAGTCTTTAAGAAAGTTTCTCTTAGAGTTTAGACTTGTTGGATATACGATGTTATCTGGATCTGGGTGTTCCGTAAACCGGGTGTTCTACATGCTGCTTTTCTCTTACACATCTCTAAAGTTTCTAGCATTTCTCTCTGCTGGGTGGATTCTCTCCGCTTAGAGCTCCCCCGGCTCCGCGTACATATCACTCTCGTAACGCTAATAAGAAAGTCCGAGACCTATAGAAGAGAACTGGTTGCTTTGCTTTCAGAACTCTACCAATTTCCATGTTGCACTACGTTACTTACGGATGTATGCATGCAGTCCGGGAACACTTTTGGGTGAACACCCATCCGAACAAGTAGGGTCAAGAGTTCCGCATGTAGGCCGGCCGACATCCAGTATACACACTGCTTAGTGCTCTCCGAACCCAGCAAGACAGTCTCCCATCACACGGCTCACCAACAAATAGACTTGATTCTCTTCTTCTTCCGGCCGGAGAGAGACATTTCACAGGAGTGTTTCCAGCAACATACGCGAGATATGGGTGGGCGGGCAATGGATGCTGTAGTAGAGTACCCAGCCTTCGGATCTACACTCTCTTCGGAGCACAATGTATCCCGTGGGTCTGTTAATTCCCGGCATTTTCTCAAGTAGAGCGTTTCTGTCTTGCGTGCAGCACACTCCAATCATAGCAGAGTGTCTCGGGTCGGGTAGAGAAAGGTCTTGTTCTTACTTTCTTGTAGAGACTTGGATGAAAAAGCAAAGCAACCGGATGGGATGTACCGTTCACGCCGGGGAAACGCAACGGGACAGAAAGAGCTATGCGAAATCAAGAGACAAGACACAGACACTTTAGTTACTAAGAGTTGAATACAAGTGCTTTCATTTCAACAGCATCCAGAAACCAGAATAGAGAGAGCAGATTTCTTCTGGGCTCCCCAAACCTGTCCTGTTCGGCGGTGCCTAATTCGGCTTTCTGAACCTTCTTCCAAAACCCCAAACTCAGAGTTTAGACACAGTAGAGAGTCTTATCGGTTGCTTACCTCCGCCGCGTACACTGTAGAGCCGAGGATGGTCAAAGCTCTCCGAACCGTGTGCGTTTTGGGTGGTTCGTGCTTTCAGTCGTCCCTGTGTAACGCTTTTACTTTCGGGGGATATACGCCTAGAGCCTAGGACCGATTACCCGGACTCGAAAGACAGAGTGCCCCCCGGGTGACACAAAAGTGACTTTTCTTACACTTGAAGAGAGATTGGATTGGAATGGTTGGATTCCGACGGCATTCTACCATACCCATTTCCAACTTGAATTGCGAGGCGTACTCTGTCACTTGCTAGCTGCCTTTCAGTCTGTCAGTCAAGTATGCTAGCATCCCGTACGCTTTCAGTCTGTCTGCTAGCGGCTGCCAATCTTTCTTTAAGTCTGTCAAGTACGCTGCCATTCAGTCTTGTCCCGTTCTCCTATGTGAGAGTCTGAACAACCTAGCGAAAGCGCTATTGCTGCCGGACCGTAGCTCGGGTGCTGTGCAACGTCCATTAGGGTTGTTACACAATTCCATGTTGTAGACTCCTTCATCCACTGTTACTAGAGTTACAAAGAGCTCGGCCCACCCGAACGATTCACTTTCAACTCTCAATGAGACTCGAGAGACAGACAGAGATACTCAAGAGACAGAGAGTAATTCGGAGACTTTTGAGACACCCTAAGAGAGTTTCCGTCCAATAGAGAGTCGCGGCCCAATCTCGTTTCAATCTCTCCGCTGAAAGCCCATTTTAAGAACCGTACACTCAGTGCTTTTCGCGGGTAGAGTTCCTTTTCTGTACGAGGTATACTCTTTTCTCTATACGTTATACACTTTGCTTTCCAATTAGATGTTTCTTTTTCAACCCTTTCAGACAAGACACTCAACCTACAAGCTTTCGCACCCCAAAGACCATGCCGGAGCCACGGAAAACCTTTCTTTTCGGATATGGATTCTGCATCTTTTTCGGTTATACGTCGCGGTGCTCTCTGAACCGGCTTTATAGGTTGTTAAGAAAACGCTGGAGGCTGGGTACTCTCTTGATTCCTGGAGTAACGTAAGAGAGGTTGTTATTGAAGAATCTGTTGTTGTGTCTTGTATTCTTTTAAAGGGGATGTGTATCGCGGAGTCCCAGAGTTGGCGTTGAAAGAGAGGTTGGGAAGCGGATGTGTATAACGTATAGAGAAAAGAGTATGATAGAACCCGGGGAGTAACGATATCGGTCGAATCCAGCGGCGAATCCGGAAATCAAAGGTGAGCTCTTCTCTTTATGAAAGTTTCATTCACTCTATAGAGAACGGTTGTCCTAGAAATCGGGCCCGAAGCTGTCGAGCGACCTAAAAATAGAATATGCCGAGTCGGAGAATGCAAGCGAATTAAAGAATTCCACGAGCATTCGATATCATACTAGTTGTTGGAAAGCCGGAAGCGATGCACCTAACATCACGAATAAGAAGACAGACCGCCAGACTTTCTTACACAACAGAAAAAGCTCTTCCCCTTCCAACAGTACACTCTTGTTTAGGGGTTCTCTCCTCTGTCTTTCAAAAGATATCGCCGCCGCTATTCTGTTTCTAAACACTTGAATTGCGAGCACGCAAAATGTATCTGTTTTCGGTTCGTTGAATCGTTCGGTGTGGAAGTAGAGAGTGTGTATAGTCCTATAGGTCTGAAAGCAGTAATAGGTCGCGCGCGGGACGAAGGCCAAATAAAACGACAATTGGGCCCCAGGTAAAACAGTCGAAGAGTCTGGGTTCTCCCAGTGTAAGTCTTTCTCTTTTTGTGCTGTGTTGTCTCCCACCCCAACCCCAACAACCAACAAGACTCTCTCCATTCAAAAGTGTGTTTCACCCATGGATTTAGTCTCCTGTTTTCGGACTCACTAAAGTAGTTTAAGAAAACGCTGGGTTTGGATCTCTCAGAGTAGGGCTCTTTTCTTTCGAGTGCTTACTCTGCTCTCTTGTGCCTATTAACAAACCATTTTTCGGAGTGGCAGGTCGGTCTCATAGGGTATATTCAATAATAGAATGCCTCAACTGGATAAATTTACTTTTTTTCACAATTCTTTTGGTCATGCCTTTTCTTCTTTACTTTCTATATCTTATTTTGCAATGCTGGATATGGTGTTATTGGGATCAGCAGAATTCTTAAACTACGGCACAAACTTGTATCTTCACGCCGGGGGGAATGCTCTTAGGCCCCGAAACCCCCTCCCCTGTTTGGAAGAGCTATTGAAAAAAGGTTTTAGCACCGGTGTCTCCTATTTGTACTCAAGTTTATTCGAAGTATCCCAATGGTGTAACGTCGACTGCTTTGGAAAAAGGAATAGAGCATTTATATATTGTTTCGGAGAAATAAGTGGCTCACGAGGAATGGAAAGAAACATTTTCTGTTTGATCTCGAACTCATATAGCACTTCTTCAAAGGGTAAGACTTTTCGGAATGACATAATGCTAATCCATGTTCCACACGGCCAAGAATCGTTTGTTATGACTTGCTCGCGGCTGAAGAAGAGAGTGTTGTATCGAATCGAAACAGAGTAGACTTTCTTATAGAGTGTTTACGTGCCGGAGCTGCTGTGCAATTAGATCGAAAAAGCTCTCTTATGTCTTTAAAAAGGATGTGAACTCTCTCTTTAACTCACTTAAAGGATCTCTCTTTCAAACAGAGTAGACTTTCTTATAGAGTGTTTAGAGGCCGCCGGACCCATAGTTTCTCAGAAGCAGTACCAGTTTGAGTGTCTCTTTGTATAGTGCTTTTAGTTTTATCTGAAATAATAGGGGAGAGTCGGAAGTGTTGTTATTCAGGGTTTTTGGACTTTTATTGGTGCCGCGGCATTCTTTGTGGTCCAATTCTTATAGTATTATAGTGGTTAGGACTTTTCGTCTTTAGCTCCTAAAAAGGCTCCCGTTCCCAGTCATGAAGCACATCCTTAAGAAAGAGATTACCCCCGATAGCATGTTGTACAGTACCACCGGGCCAAGCATCTGTATTTCGCACCTTTCTCAGGTCATCTCTCCTCTCTTGGATGGGTGGGCAGCGAAGGCCTGTCCTTCATTCATTGCTGGGGCTATCGAAGAAGAGAGCTCTTTCCCCTATCTGGTTTCCCACGGGCAGCTCGCAACCCAATAAGAGTTACCTTCGAGTTTCTATTGAAGAGTTACCTTGCAGACTCCATTCAATCAATAATGCATTCGGCGGGGCGGTCTGAAAGCGTAATCGTACAGTACCTTCTCCGCGCATTCTCCATCGGCAGGCTTGTATCTTAACTTCCGGCCCATTCTGTGCTTCCATTTTCTGTTACCGGTGCTTTCCGCACTCAACGTAACCTAGCGGAATACGGCATTCTGCTTTTATAGACACCTCTGGTCAGACCCATGACAGAATCTGTTGTGTACTCGCTTAGCGGAAGGTCCACCTCCAATAGCGTGCGTAGAACAGATAGATACGCCCACGGGATATTCCGGGTGTTTTGTTGTCTCGCTTTCGAGTTGCCCATAGGCTGGTGATGTATCGTACTCTGTTCCGAGTCCCATCTCCGTTGTCTGTTGAAGAACAGATCCCTTCCCCTTGCAAGAATGCGGCACTCTCCCGTCCCGCTTAAGGTACTATGGACCCTCTGACTCCAAAGCCTTCCAAGCCCGGTCTCGCCGGTGTTGCCTGTATCGTGCTGTGCCTCGAGATGGCCTGTCTCTGTCCTCTAGGCACCAGAAGCAGAGTGCGTGTTACGCTTTCGTAGCGACGTTGGGGGAGGTGGACACCATCCAGTATTGCCTTGCTTCGCCCAAAGGCCTCATCTCTAAGAAAAGCCCGGAAGGCGTCCCTCTCCACTCTGTTCCGTTCCGTTCCCTCGGTGACATGCTATGTTTCCCTAAGACAACCGGGTGAGTCCCATGCGTTGGAGGTCAATCCCTACAGGTTACCTGAGGCCGCCCTACCTAAACCAATCAGCATATCGGTCCCTAAGCCTTGCTTTACAACAGGCTCGGCTGCAAAACCGTACTTGGAGCTTCCGCCTCATACGGCTCCTCTAGGGATTTGTTAAGGTTGTAGTACACAGTGTCCTGTTTCGCTTCCCGGATTGGAATGGTTTGGGCGCGTAGACACTCCCCTAAACACCCATCACGAGAGACATACCTCTGTGAGCATCCACGATGCCAATGGATGGACCTTTCCCTCTCTGGATCCGCGGAGCCTCTTAAGAAGAGCATTCCAATCTCTGCCGTGGGACTCTCCGGTTGCTATGCTGTCATTGCGGCTAGACCCGATCGGCGAGTTATGGGTTCTCCGGCCGTACAATCATACGCGATACGGCAACGGCATCAGTCTCTGCATCCAAAACACGTAAGTGGAAATACAGAGCTCTTGTTTCCGCTTCCGCTTCCGGTTACTCATGGGAGAGTCTACACGTTTGGGTTTCGGGGCAGCGAATAGAGTGCACTTCCACCCATATCTCGCGTCACGTACTAGGGTGGTGCTACCTACTCTGTCTTCCAGGCAATAAGAGTGGGGTGGTATACGCGCAACACACACACACACCCGTTCACCCACTCCGAATACAAGACTCGTAGTAGGGTAGACCATCCACTCCGGAGATTTCACTTCGTAATCCCAAACAATTCTTTTTTGAGTCAATACACACATACAGGTGTTGGGTCCTATTCAGTCCGGATCGAATCGCCTAGCCTTCGCTCTATACTTCTCTCTTCGATCTCTGTTGAAAGACAGCATTGTTACCTACCTGACTAAAGCCAGTGTTCCGTAATCCCAAGCTCCGGACATCTAGCTCCAGACACCGAATTGTGTGTGCCCGATGGGTCTATACTTCTGTATTTGATCTGTTGAAAGACAGCATTGTTTTGTAGCTCTACGTACCCCGCGAGCGTCCAACACTGCTTTCGGCGGAATTGCTAAGAGAATCTCCAGTGGTTTGCTGTGCTGTGCCTCAAAATGTGCCTTGGAGATCCGCTCTATTATGATTTTCCGGGTGGGACTGTCATGGCTTGAAGAGTAACTGCATTGGACCGACCATATCTGAAAGTCTGTCTCGGTATCCTGGTACAACTCTTGAACTGCGGAGGTTGCAAGCACAGCGGCAACACAACAAGAGCTAGATGCGGAACCTCTGAGTACTAGTGCTTTCTCTTCTAGAAAAACAAGAGACTGACTATAGGCAGCAGTCATACGCCGGTGCTCAAGAGCTACTCTTTCTCTCAATGAAATCCATATGCTTTTTCTTTCTGACTCCCGATTCCATTTCATAGGCTCCGCTGTCAGAAGAGGCTCCGCTGCATAGTCTCGTACGTTCACCCACTCCCGACAAAGTACCGTCCATTCCCATACGGTTTCCCCCGCCGTATCACCCGAAGCCTTCCCCAAAGCTCCGGTAGTACACCTGTCATGCTGTTACACCGTATTCCGGGCACACTCAACAATGTGAAAGAACACGCTAATTACACATGAAATGGTAACTGAAAGCTACTTGACACATTACATGGTAACAGAAAGCTCAGTAATGACACATGACATGGTAACTGAAGAGCCCGAGCGAACCCGGAGAAATCGCTACCCTGTTTCCATTCCTTTCCAGTATGCTACTGTCCTGTCCTTTCCATTTCTTTCCAGTATGCTACTGTCAGTCCAGATACCGAGCCTTTCTCTCGTTAAGTGCTTTCAGTGAAGTTGGGAGTGAGCGCTTTTGAGAA
>CM042091.1:266430-282618 GCA_023512835.1 Taxillus chinensis | reverse complement strand
TAACAGACCCACGGGATACATTGTGCTCCGAAGAGAGTGTAGATCCGAAGGCTGGGTACTCTACTACAGCATCCATTGCCCGCCCACCCATATCTCGCGTATGTTGCTGGAAACACTCCTGTGAAATGTCTCTCTCCGGCCGGAAGAAGAAGAGAATCAAGTCTATTTGTTGGTGAGCCGTGTGATGGGAGACTGTCTTGCTGGGTTCGGAGAGCACTAAGCAGTGTGTATACTGGATGTCGGCCGGCCTACATGCGGAACTCTTGACCCTACTTGTTCGGATGGGTGTTCACCCAAAAGTGTTCCCGGACTGCATGCATACATCCGTAAGTAACGTAGTGCAACATGGAAATTGGTAGAGTTCTGAAAGCAAAGCAACCAGTTCTCTTCTATAGGTCTCGGACTTTCTTATTAGCGTTACGAGAGTGATATGTACGCGGAGCCGGGGGAGCTCTAAGCGGAGAGAATCCACCCAGCAGAGAGAAATGCTAGAAACTTTAGAGATGTGTAAGAGAAAAGCAGCATGTAGAACACCCGGTTTACGGAACACCCAGATCCAGATAACATCGTATATCCAACAAGTCTAAACTCTAAGAGAAACTTTCTTAAAGACTTTGAAGCAGAGAGTAGCTACCAGTGTGCTTCCTTTATTGTATGGCGGAACCTCGATAAGGACAAAACACGCCAGTCCAGAAAGAATACGAGTGTAAGAGAAGGACCCAAGCAATCACACGGATATCTATCTTATAGAAGTCTTTAGGAGAGTGAATTAAGACACCATTCAGTAAGGAGCTTGGTAAATAGGCTTTATAGGAAGCAACTCTTTCAGTCAATAAGGCAGCGATTCATGGGTTAGAAACGAGTACCGTAAATATGCCAAAGCAGAAGGGGAAGCAAACATCCTACCTAAAGACAGCAAACCTGCTATTCCCTATTCAGACTCGTGCCACCGAGCGGTTCATTCCCGGTTTTAAAGAGATACCCTTGCCGCTTCCAAAGCAATTCCATGTTGTAGACTCCTATAGATAGATATACCCTTAAAAAGACACCTATTTTGAGCGTTTCTTGCGCATCTGAATTCTGAAAGCACCCAACAGACGCTCTTTTGCAATCTCTTCGGAAAGGGAAGTTAACACATTTGAAAAAAAGGGTATTCTACTCTATTTGTATCATAAAAGGTACGGGCTCGTACGCTGTCTGTAAGGGAATGTTTTGTTACTCTCTTAAGAAAACTCTTTAATCTTTAATAAAGGAAAAGGAAGCGCATTTTCAACCTCTACATTCCGCCCGCGGGTGCAAGAAACGTTGTACTAAACAAAATGGGAGCCAGCATCCTAGGAAGTACAGTATTGTCCGGTCGACTGAAGCACTACTGGAGTCGGAAAGAGAACTAAACTTTGGATGCTCTAAACTAGTTAGAAGACGTTCGGAATGGAGTGTATCGTTGGAACTCTTTCTTCCGGTTTCGATTGTTTCTTGTTATGTTATCTATTTCACAGCTGCAACAGCCCAGCTCTCCATGCGTTTCTCTCTTTAGAATTTGCAAACATAGAAAAAAGGTAGTTATCGTTACTGTATAACATCCAAAGTAGTCGGATCCGCTAGCTCTATAGGAGAGGGTTGGGTCCGGCGGGTCTTCTCCTCCCGTCATCAAGTAAAGAAGAGAGGGTGTTACTGCTGTCTCCAAAGAGTCCGCTCTAACACACACACCTAAAACACTCTATTATAACGAAAAGAGCACCTTTCTCTCTCAAAGCAAGCACACTTCCCATTGCCAGGCTTCCGAACCCAGAGTTGTGTGCAAGATCCGAATTCTGTCTTATTACGTCTACGAACCGCTTAAGAAAGAGAAAAGAGTACGCACGGGAGAGGCTGCTTTCATTCTCTGTGTTGTCACACAACAAGCACACCTTTAGGGTTGGATGGAGCGGAAAGTACGAATCCAAACAGGAAACATAGACTCTTGGGATCGGAGTTAGCTTTTAAAACGAGTAACGCATACAGGGCTGCCAACTCTATATAAAGGTTTTGGCCGGACTCTGGAATAGAGAATGAACACTTAGTGAAACATGTTCTCATAAGATCGAATTTAAGATGATTGTCCCCGCCCCACCCCAGATTCTGTACACAATATCAAAAAAGAGACATGTATGCACCTGGAATAGTCCCGGCACGCGATCCAACCAGCAGCACTTTCACTCTAAGTAAGCCTACCTAGGTTTTCGGATGGCACACTCTTCTCTTTTCGGTTGACACCTCCCCTCTATAGAAAGTAGTGCTTCTCTCTCTAGTAGAGTTTGGACTTCCCCCAGCTCATAGAATCTCTCGTCTCGTTTACAAGACACTTTTCTTCGAGGCTTCCGGTGCTCTCTCTTTCAGAGTCTTCCCCAAACAATCTCTAGTATAATCGAGTTACTACGGAATCTCCACTTTCAGGTTACCCCGTATTTCTTTAGTGGTCTATCCTCTCTCCTAAACAGAGGTGTCTTCGAACCCGGGCATTTCCATTCTCTTATCTTTGTAGTGTAGAGAGAACTACTTCCAAGCAAAAACTCTCTCCCACCCAGAATTGCCAGCCCCGTTTTCTATGTATAGTATCTTTTCCAATTCCAATATACAGTGTTTTTCTTGAATTCTCTTAAAAACCCTCCCGCCGACAGCTGCTTTTCTCTTTCGTTTGACTCTTTCCAATCGCTTTTTTACGAGTCTCGCGTTCTTCTCTGTTTGGTGGGCGTACTCTTTTCTCGAGGCTCCGGCTCCATCCAGGCTTTAGGGTGCTTTTTGGACAGTCGGTCATTGCTTCTTTCTCTTATTTAATAAGATACTATACATAGGTGTTTTGGAAGAGAGGCGGCCAACCACGTATACCTATAGAAGAGAGCAGACGCGCACGCGCAATAGAGATATCGTGTTTTTTAATGCATTTCATCCTATACAAAAGAGATGGGGTCGTCCCTCTAGCGTTTCGGGGAGTCTTATGGACACCTAGACCAAGAGAATCTCTGCATTAAGTAAAAGAGTCGAGGATCCGGATGCAAACCGCTTCGAACGAATACCACATATTACCCCAATACCGTTTTCTTTAAACAATCCATAAACAACTCTCTTATAGAAGACAGATTCTTTCGAGTGCTTACTCTGCTCTCTTGTGCCTATTAACAAATCGGTGTGATTCAACTACGCAAACCATCTTTCGGGTCCTTGGTGCTGCATCCAGTAGGAATTGAACCT
Organism: Taxillus chinensis; assembly: GCA_023512835.1. NCBI lineage: Eukaryota > Viridiplantae > Streptophyta > Magnoliopsida > Santalales > Loranthaceae > Taxillus > Taxillus chinensis. The sequence goes on along the minus strand of CM042091.1, from coordinate 279,387 downwards.
ACGAATTCGCCAATTATGAGTTGGGCGCTTTAACCATTAAGCCATGGATGCTTGGATCCGCCGATATGACTTCAAAAAGATGCATACTCTATCATGTAGTGTGTTGGAAACACTATAATCGGAGTTGGAGTTATAGAAAGCTCTTTTCATTCAGTAGAACCCGAACGCTTTCTTAAACAGTCTTCCTTAGGTATCCAACACTAGGCAATATGGAGTATCTGCTTTGAACGAGAATCTGGGGTGGGGCGGGGACATGATACAGTAGAGCACTCTGCCTTTTTATCGTGAGAAGTACTCTGTATTGGGAGTTTCGGTCCGTATCCGTATAATAAAGAAAACACATATTGATTGGATAGGGCTGCTGGTTGCTATATCATATTGGATGCGCGGAAAGGCAACATTGGAAGAGTTAATCCCGTGTTCATCCGCAAATATCAATATCAAAAGAGTGTGTTTCGCTGTCTCTAAAGAGCTAGTAGAGTTTTGTTTCCTGGATCCGAGAGTACAATGTGCTCCCCCCCAAACAATCCAGCAATCACAGAGTGTGTCTCATGCCTGGTAGAACTGGTGTCTCTCATAGTGAAGCGAGCCTTGATTCAATGCATCTAGTGTGTACTCTCCCCGCTGCAGAAGACACTCCACTAAAGAGGTAGCTTCGAGTTCAAAGAAGACTCCGAAAAGTAACACAACCCAAGAGCTCTTCTATGACAGAGTATACCATCGCACTTGGCGTAGACGGTTAAGGCGAGATGTTGCGGGCCTGTCCGGATCTAACAGTGCTTTCTCTCTTTGGAGCAGAATGGCTACATTACCCAATCCCATAGGCTCTACCTGGTTGGGGTTCGAATGGAGGAAACGGAAAGCCATCTCTTCTGGGACAGTCGGTCATTGCTTTTCAACACCTGTTGTACCGCAACTAGAAACGAAAGGCACATGCATCGCTGCCTCCGGATTCTCTGTTCCAAGAGTGTATCCTGTCAGGTCCATGCACTCGATGTCGATACAAAACCTGTCTTACCCAATGCTATTCTCTTAACAGACTCTGAAAGAGAGAGAGAGAAAGCGCATTCTTAGGGTACCGGAATCAGGCACACCCAAGAGAGTACTACACGCAACAAACATCGAAGGGGGGCATCCTAGACCCGGAAAGCGCAGCACAACCAGGACACTCTAAAGAAAGGTGTACTGTACTACTATACGGAATCGGCGAGTTGAAGTGTATGCACGTATCACTCGGCTTTTCTCTGACTGGCGTAAGCATTCTACGAGCTACTAGTAGAGTTTCTGTAGCACAGGGTCGAGCTTGGGTAGCGCACTGGTATTGGAAGCATGACTACCGTCCAATCCGAGAGTGCTTCTGCTTTAGGTGACTGGATCGATGCCCCGCCCGGAGCACACCCAATCATGCATGCAATCTCTTAGAGTTAGAGACTGTAGACACCTCCAAGACCCAGAGTGCTACGAGAGGCGACTTGCTCTTCGTAGGTGATATCGGAGCTCTTCTCTGCCGTGGGGAAGCACCTAACCATATCAGAATCAGAGAGCACACTCCTGACTGGATACCCTTCGAGAGTCTATGAGCCCGTATGCCGAGTTAACGAATCTAACAGAGCTTTTCTTAGAGACAGAACACTTTTGCTTTCAGTCTGACTGTATTCTGGGCTGGGGAGGTTTCCAATGTGCCGAATCGCCTCTGTGGTCCGGGCTGCTGACAGACAAACACTGCAGAGTAAGACAGAAAAGAGAGTGCTTTCTTAGGGTACCGGCCAAGAATTCAGACTCTATAAGACGTCCTTTGTGTGCTCTCTGCAAGAGAAGAACTGCCGTATTCCACAAGAGAGTACGCTACCAGTGCCCAAACACAAGCGTTTTTTCGGCCGTAACAAGACTGAAAGCCACACCAACGGGTATTGTGCGTCCTCGGATTCTCTATGCTTGCTCTCTTTCTCTTCGATTCAAATAAAAGAGTATTGGGATGCGGAGACTTCCCGGAACGGAGTGTGCCGTATGCGGATGGAAGTATCTTATCCAATGGCACTGGGTATATGAAACCCTGTAGAGTTGATAGGCTGCATGAGCGGAACAGAGTGGAGCGCAAAAGAAGAGTACTCTGACTTCTGGTTGTGCAAACACGTCTGAAGAGTACCAGCCATCCAGTGCATTCTCTGTCCGCAATTAGTGCACTCTGCTTTTATCGTGAGAAGTACCAATTGGGCACCGGGTTCATGGATGTTTCCGGGACTTACTTTCAAAGAAGCAGACAAGAACGTCTTATAGAGTGTATGTACAACTGCAACAATAGAGTTACGTACGGGGCTCGAGTTGCACCACCAGCGCCGGGGAAAGGTGAATGCTCTCTTGACAGACTGAAAGAGACAGAGAGTACTCTCAGCGGAGAGATCTTGTACAGTACACTTTAAGAAGAAGACCCGTAACTCAACAGAAACCAGCCCATATGGTGCATAGAGCTGCCGAACTTACCACTTTATTAGAGAGTCGAATTAGCAACATACATCTGAAAGTGGGAGAGATCGGGAAAGTTGTCTCTGTTGGAGATGGGATTGCACTTGTTTATGGATTGTACGAGATTAAAGCTGGGGAAATGGTGTCCTTTGAGAAGGGTGTGAAAGGAATTGCGTTGAATCTGGAGAGGGAGAATGTCGGGATTGTTCTCTTTGGTAGTGATACCGCTATTAAAGAAGGAGATCTTGTCATGCGCACTGGAGCTATAGTGGATGTTCCAGCTGGAATTGGTATGCTAGGCCGTGTGGTCGACGCTTTGGGAGTCCCTATAGATGGAAGAGGGGCTCTACTCGATATAGAGAAAAGACGTGTCGAAGTGAAAGGGCCCGGTATTATAGAACGTCAATCTGTTTACGAGCCGATGCAAACCGGGTTAAAAGCGGTAGATAGCCTTGTTCCTATAGGCCGTGGTCAACGAGAACTTATAATAGGGGACCGACAAACTGGAAAAACAGCGATAGCTATAGATACCATATTAAACCAAAACACGCAAAAGCACCAATCTGAAAGTAAAACATTTTTGTATTGTGTCTATGTAGCGATAGGACAGAAACGCTCCACTGTGGCACAATTAGTGCAAATTCTTTCATCCGCGAAGGCTTTGGAATATTCAATTCTTGTAGCAGCAACAGCATCGGATCCAGCTCCTCTTCAATTTCTGGCCCCTTATTCTGGGTGTTCCATGGGGGGAATATTTCCGCGATAAAGGAATGCACGCATTAATCATTTATGATGATCTTAGTAAACAGGCTGTTGCATATAGACAAATGTCATTATTGTTACGCCGACCACCGGGCCGTGAGGCTTTCCCAGGCGATGTGTTCTATTTACATTCCCGTCTTTTAGAAAGAGCTGCTAAACGCTCGGAAAAAACAGGCGCTGGTAGCTTGACCGCCTTACCCGTTATTGAAACACAAGCTGGAGACGTATCGGCCTATATTCCTACCAATGTTATATCCATTACTGATGGACAAATCTGTTTGGAAACAGAGCTCTTTTTTCGCGGAATTAGACCTGCAATTAACGTGGGATTATCTGTCAGTCGAGTCGGGTCGGCCGCTCAGTATATAGCAATGAAACAAGTATGCGGGACTTTAAAACTAGAATTGGCACAATATAGAGAAGTCGCCGCCTTTGCTCAATTTGGCTCTGACCTGGATGCTGCAACTAAGGCCTTACTTAATCGAGGGGAAAGGCTTACAGAAATACTAAAACAACCACAATATACACCTTTTCCATTGGAAAAACAAATTCTAGTAATATACGCTGCGGTAAATGGATTCTGCGATCGAATGCCCATAGACCAAATAGCTCTCTATGAAACTCTACTGCTCTCCACTGTAACACCTGACTTACTGGAAGACTTAAAAGGGACCTTAACGAAAGAAAAAAAAAGAGAAATAGATACTTTTTTAAACGAATGTGTTTCACGCTTGAATAAAATGAGGTACTCCGTGCGAAGCTACAAGTCTGGCTTTACTGTGTGTCTTTCAGTCTCTTAAGTAGGGATAGGAGTATACCGTTTCATCGATGCGTTTTCCTGGGAGTTCCGCCGCCAATCGAAAGTGGGACCATGCTCTTTTCTCTCTACACTGCCAACACAAAAAAGAGGTATATCGCCGAACAGTTCGGGCCAAATCCACATTTTCAACCTATATAGAGCTTTGAATGATACTTAAGAGTTTCAGAAAGAGAGCTTTTCTTAAGTAGAGACAAGAACCGATTCCCAATGATGAACTGGAACGCGAAGCAGACTACGGTTGATAGAGGAAACACGGAACGGACCCTGTCGTTTTACTACTTTATAAAGAATACCATCTCATATGATAGCGAGCTCACCTAATGGCATGGTTGGAAACAGGCTTTCGGACTCTCTTGATACGCGACGCGCCTTACGAGATTCAGTAAATCTCTCTCCCGGGCTTCCAAGGACAGAAACGCTGGGGCTTTTATTATACTCTGAATAAATGCGAAAAGGTTTACAAGTAACTCACTGGAACTCTTGTGGAAGGACAAGAAACACTTCCCCGGATGTAAGGTCTCTCCCGTATAGTTTATAGAACAGGGACCTAAAGGTTGGATATCTATCTCTTATACGATAGGCAGTCGGCTTTGAATGATACTTAAGAAACTCTACTGAAAGAGCTCTCCGCTTTGAAACACCCTAAGAGTAAGAGTCTGGCCGGCCGAGCTTACGATCATAGCTGCTATTTTATCCGGTAAGTGAAAGACAGCACCCTTGATACACGCTCTCCATTTGTCTATGGGCTGCTTATTACACAACTTCCCAGCACCAACAGCAGACACCCGGTTTCCAGGAGAGCTCTTCTTAGGGTGTTTCAGATTAAGAAGTGCTTTTAAGGCAAGCAGTTGTATACGCGAGAAAGGGGGATGTGCCCGCGGACTCGACAAGAGGGTTGTGTTGTTTCTGCTCGTACCAACTCTTATGCTTTATCCTTATTAAAAGAATAGCTGCCAGTTCTCTTTTAGACAGCTCCCGGAAACCTCTAACAGAGAAGTCTCTTCGTTCTCTCTCTCTTTTTAAGAGATTGGTGTACACCCATACGGTCGGTACTCTCTCTCTCTACGAGATGCATTGCTCGATCTTTAAGAATCTTTCCGTTAAAAGTTAGATGTTTCCTCTATTCATAACTCTGTTCCGCTCAATCTCTTAAAAAGTGCGTTTACTGGGAGTCCTGTAGTAGTGTTTCTGTTTATCTTCGTAGTTTACAGTGCTTCATCATAAAGTAAAAGCAGATCTCTCTCGTATGGGGAATGTAGTTCAACTGGTTAGAGCACCGCCCTGTCACGGCGGAAGCTGCGGGTTCGAGCCCCGTCAGTCCCGATCGGCGAGTTATGGGTTCTCCGGCCGTACAATCATACGCGATACGGCAACGGCATCAGTCTCTGCGCATCCAAAACACGTAAGTGGAAATACAGAGCTCTTGTTTCCGCTTCCGCTTCCGGTTACTCATAGGGAGAGTCTACACGTTTGGGTTTCGGGGCAGCGAATAGAGTGCACTTCCACCCATATCTCGCGTCACGTACTAGGGTGGTGCTACCTACTCTGTCTTCCAGGCGAATAAGAGTGGGGTGGTATACGCGCAAGCACACACACACACACCCGTTCACCCACTCCGAATACAAGACTCGTAGGGTAGGGTAGACCATCCACTCCGGAGATTTCACTTCGTAATCCCAAATCAATTCTTTTTTGAGTCAATACACACATACAGGTGTTGGGTCCTATTCAGTCCGGATCGAATCGCCTAGCCTTCGCTCTATACTTCTCTCTTCGATCTCAATTGAAAGACAGCATTGTTACCTACCTGACTAAAGCCAGTGTTCCGTAATCCCAAGCTCCGGACATCTAGCTCCAGACACCGAATTGTGTGTGCCCGATGGGTCTATACTTCTGTATTTGTCTGTTGAAAGACAGCATTGTTTTGTAGCTCTACGTACCCCGCGAGCGTCCAACACTGCTTTCGGCGGAATTGCTAAGAGAATCTCCAGTGGTTTGCTGTGCTGTGCTCTCAAAATGTGCCTTGGAGATCCGCTCTATTATGATTTTCCGGGTGGGACTGTCATGGCTTGAAGAGTAACTGCATTGGACCGACCATATCTGAAAGTCTGTCTCGGTATCGCCCGGTACAACTCTTGAACTGCGGAGGTTGCAAGCACAGCGGCAACACAACAAGAGCTAGATGCCGGAACCTCTAGTACTAGTGCTTTCTCTTCTAGAAAAACAAGAGACTGACTATAGGCGGCAGTCATACGCCGGTGCTCAAGAGCTACTCTTTCTCTCAATGAAATCCATATGCTTTTTCTTTCTGACTCCCGATTCCATTTCATAGGCTCCGCTGTCAGAATAGGCTCCGCTGCATAGTCTCGTACGTTCACCCACTCCGGATACAAGTACCGTCCATTCCCATACGGTTTCCCCCAGCCGTATCACCCGAAGCCTTCCCCAAAGCTCCGGTAGTACACCTGTCATGCTGTTACACCGTATTCCGGGCACACTCAACAATGTGAAAGAACACGCTAATTACACATGAAATGGTAACTGAAAGCTACTTGACACATTACATGGTAACAGAAAGCTCAGTAATGACACATGACATGGTAACTGAAGAGCCCGGAGCGTAACCCGGAGAAATCGCTACCCTGTTTCCAGTACTGTCCAGTATGCTACTGTCCTGTCCTTTCCAGTACTGTCCTGTATGCTACTGTCCAGTCCAGATACCGAGCCTTTCTCTCGTTAAGTGCTTTCAGTCTTGTTACGGCCGGCAATGCTTTCAGAGCTCTTGTGTCTGTACTCTTTTCATTTCACGAAAGGGTAGGACATCCAACAACCATACCGGACCAATGGCTCGACCCAATCCCATTGTTGGGCAGCACTAGCACACTCAACAACAGTTGTACACATTCCAAGAGAATACGGATCCGCTAGCTCTATAGGCTCGGGCTGGATGGCGCTTCCGCTCTTGCTTCTGTATTGTCTGTCGACTCCGTCCAAACTCTACTGAAAGAGCTCTTCGGAAAAGCCTTTTCCACACCGTCTACGTTATAAAGTGTGTGGTGCCCGGCAGTGCATCCCGCCTGGGGCCGTGTACTTTCTTACTTAAGGTTTCGGATGGGTAGTCTTTCTGCAGAGTATAGACAACAGTGCTCCTTAGATACTCTGGAAAAGCCCACTCATGTTTCCACTCCATTTTCCTTAAGCAGATGTCTCGCGTCAGGATCCTTGGCTCAAACCGAATAACAACGTTATGGAAGTCCCTGGATCGTCTGCTGAAATACGAGTCGTACCCAAGATGCTAGTCGAGGAGCGAAATGGCACATTGGCTATGGAGATTCCGCGCGCCAATTCATACATTTCGGGGGTTCGAAAGGAAAGTGCTTTCTCTAACTCTCTATAACTCTAATGAAGTCAGAGAAGACGGATATGTAAGTAACACACGAAACAACTCTCCGTCCGAGGGCATGGAATGTATCATGTTTCGGTAAGAATCTCGAAAGTAATGTATCTGTTAGATGCGGAAATCCGGGAGCACTCTCTACTCTGCTCTTGGGACACGGAGTTTTGCCCCGAACTGGAAGAGCATTTCGAGCTATTCGAACAGATGATAGGGTTCCATGTTACTATTGTATCTTCGGCCAACACACAACCACAATATGAGACTTTACCACCGTGGAGCGGCTTGCAAAAAGAGGCATCGGGAACAAGAGCTCATGTCGGAGCGACGAAATAGACGAGATCAAACACGTAGATTGCTCGCGGCAAAATATGAATTGAGACGAAAGCTGTGTAAAGCCGTATGTACAGAATACAGAGTCCTCCCTGAGATGCGGGACAAACATCGTATTACGTTGTCCCAGTTGCCCAGACAGAGTGCCTGTGTTAGAGTCAGAAACCGATGTATTTCCACGGGTCGCCCTCGTGCCGTATATGAGTGCTTTCGAATGTCTCGTATCGTATTTCGTGTCTTAGCATCTCGAGGTCCTTTGATGGGCATCAAGAAATCCTCTTGGTAACCTTGGGATTGGACACCCAGCAACGGTAACGAGATAGATGTCACGGGAATACCGTATACGGGAACTGAATAGGCTTTCGAAAAACGATCTGCAGCGGGGAACACACAGAACGCCTAAACGCAACCCGGAGAGCCACCCATAGCACAATGTGTTTTAAAGAGACTGTCCAGTCCAATACCAATATATAGATCCTTTCGGCCTCGTGAAAGCGGAAGCACACAGTAATTGCGGGTACCGAGAGTCTGAGCTCCCTCGATTCCAACTGTGCCGAGACCAGGCCCATCGCAGTGGCACAGCAGAGAGTCATGCATTTCCCTTGGAAGGAAACACTCTTTGGATCCCCTGTTGTTAGCAGCTTCGCTTTCAAACGACGTATACGCAACACACAGAAGAGCCCGGCCCGGATTTTCCATTGGAAGTCTGGCAACTCGATCGGTGGCGCACAGGTAAAGTGAGACAACACAGTGTCCCTCCGAGAGATGAGCATCTCTTACAGGCCCCCATCTCATGTAGTGAACGAAGGATATGCTTTCAGTGTGCTTTCTGGAAGACTCGACTCGGACTCGGATGTCATTGGAATGCCAGCAGGCACATACCTTTGGATGCATTTGTAAGACAGGACTGTGTAGGCACTTCTCTTAGGGGCTGTGGAATACGTTTGGTAAAACGGTACGGGATATCTATCTTCACGCGATGTGAGACATGCACTGCACTGCACACGCTAAAGCACACGTATCGAGCACCTCTAGAAACCCTTTGAGAGCTCCCCGCCAGCATACACTTGAGTTTCCATGTCTGTCAAGAGAAATGGTTCTAGATACCTCGTCGGCCACCGCTAAGCGATCTCCAGCGCATTTCCGGCATACGCAGCAAACCGTATTCCACTTTCAGGCGTTCTCGGAAACCCGGTTAACGACTCGCAAATTCCCTTGAATCAGACCTAAGGGAGTACTACTACGGTCCAGATAGACCTCCCAGCCATGACAGTCCCAGCCATCCGACTACAGACTCGAAGAGTAATGGAGCACCACAGATTCATAGAAACATGGGGCTTGCTATTGAGCTTACAGACAGAATGCACGCTACAGAAAGGAGGGTAGTAACTGCTGAAGAGAGCTCTTCGTCAAATGGTATCAAGAGCATCTCTGTACATAACCGGTGTTGCCCTACGCTTTATGGTTCGAGGGCCCGTTGGTCCATCATCCATTTCAGTACTCTACTCTTTGGACGGAGCCGCATGCGGGGATACCCGCACGTACGGTTCCTTTGAGAAGGGTGTGAACCCAAACCTATCCGTCCCGACGAGCGGTCCAAGGAGCTGCATCCCTACTCACCTGGTCCATGCACATCGCTCTCTCCAGGAGGTTGGCCGCCTATCCTAGAAATGCCTATGTCAACCAATATTCCCCCGGGCTCGCTCTGGTTTAGTCTCAAGGTACTCTTGTTTCTATTTCTATTTCTATGGGTCCGTGCAGCATTTCCACGATATCGTTATGATCAATTAATGGGACTTGGCCGGAAGGTGTTCTTGCCTCTCTCATTAGCTCGGGTAGTCTCCGTTGCCGGTGTTTTAGTAACCTTTCAATGGCTCCCATAATCGAATTCTGGTCTGCCTTCTGCTTCTGCTGTGCTCGGAATTCTCTTTGGAAAGCGGGCTAGTCCCCGAAAATGCCCATAGGTTTGGGTGGGCTCGATCTGTTTTCGAGAAAAGGTCCCGTTTCTTTCCATCTGGGATTGTCTGCCAGGCCAGATCTCTTCAGAGAATACAAAATCGAAAACGTACACTGTAGTTCCAGCGGAAATACTCTTCTTAATTCTACCACTGCTACTAGGAGTTGCCTTTTTAGTGCTCGCGGAGCGTAAAGTAATGGCTTTTGTGCAACGTCGAAAGGGTCCGGATGTTGTTGGCTCGTTCGGATTGTTACAACCGATAGCAGATGGTGTGAAATTGCTGCTCAAAGAACCTATTTCACCAAGTAGTGCGAATGTCTCCCTGTTTCGAATGGCTCCAGTGGCCACATTTCTGTTAAGTCTGGTCGCCCGGGCCGTTGTACCTTTTTAGTATTATATGGTATTGTCAGATCTGAACATAGGGCTACTTTATTTGTTTGCAATCTCTTCGCTAGGAGTTTATGGAATTATTCTGGCAGGTCGGTCTAGTAATAAGGGGGGCGGCCGTTCGGTCGCCTATGAGACTCTCTTGTGCTTGCCTATGGGGTTGAAGCAGGTGGTGTTGAACGATCTACTCTACACAGGTGTGACGGGGCTACACATTTTATGGAGCGATACGGTTCCGGTAAAAACAAGGGGGGTATCAAACCTCGGCCGGGATCGAGTGGAAGTCATACACAGATGCACGGACTCCGAAGAGAGCAGCTTCCAAGCCCAACAAATACGCTAGTCCCGGAGGTCCCGTAACGTACAGTGAACGTCTCTCTTAAGAGTGTGAAGAGCTGGCAGGCATCGCACTCACTTTAAGAAAAAGAGGTATTGAGTATCAACGCTACTGGAGGGACTTTAATGGAGTCTGAGAGGTGTGTTGCCACCCAAGGTGTTCCGCTGTCTCTATCTTATCTGTCCGCGGCAGCAATTCGGAAGTGTCTTTGCATCAACTACGCGGGTTGGACTTGACTGGCATTCTTTAAGTTAGAGTTAAGGGGAACGCAATACAGCACTGGTGCGATTCTCGCAGCCAATCCATTCTCTTATAAGACAGAACTACTATGAGTTATGACTGCACTGAGTTATGACTGCACTGAGTTATGCACCTTTTTCCAGAGACCTATTGCGTATTGTCCGGGATACGGGCCCTTGTCGAATCCGAAAGCAGCATGCCGCAACCACTGGATGGTCTAGGAAATGTCGGGGGAAGTACTACCCATGGTGAACCTCTCCTTGTGATCGGGAGGAAGAGATGCCGGGCGGAAGTACCGAATCGGAGTTCCCTTAGGTAGCCACCGACCAAAAGAGTGCTCCTTACACTTCCGTGCTTGGAACAGCGCTTTCGCAAAGAGGTAACAGGTTGTTCTCTGCCTGAACTGGGATCGCTCGCCTGCTAGGTAAGATTGGGAGCGACTGTGTTTGAGAACATATGACCTTACTGGGTTGGGGGACACGGGGCGGAACGACCTCTCGATCTACTGCATTCCCGAAAGACAGGTCCGGAAAGGTGCAACCTCTTATAGGGGCAGCTAGCCACCAGGAGATCTCCTTGGACGTTGTCTGGGCCAAGAGCCATAGGAGAGTTGCGGTTGCCATTCTGTATAGTATAGTGTTGATACCGGCACCCAGCTAGATAGGATGGATTCAGCTGGTAGTGAGAGTCCTCTGAGTACCAGCATAATACCATCTTGTATTGCTATCCCTATGCTGCGGGAAAGGACTCTGTCTCCCTACGCGCCAGCAAAGCCAGAAAGCATTCCAATCTCTACTCTTCTTCTGGAAAAACGGATAAGTCCGACGTCATAGGCGCAGTGCGGAGCGGAATGGAGTGTATTGAGAGCTGCTTTCGAATACGGGAACACATACAAAAAGGGAAGCAATCCATCTTTTGGAGATCGCTTTAAGAGCTCTGGTGCTGCCCACTCTCTTTCCGTAAATGTGTCTCAGCATCATGCTAGGTGTGCGTCTTCGACTCTTACACGCGGTTGGACAAATTGTGCTGCCGATCGGGACACCGTATCCAATCCGTGAAGTCACCGGAATAGCATGTCGGGAAGCAAGCCCTTATTTAGGTATCCCGCCGCAAGGGTTTCGGAATGGTCGAATAAGGACAATTGAAAGACATCGTCATGCTGTTAGGTACTCTTTTTAGGAGTTCGGCAACGAGGATCTGGGGAAAGCTTCTTAAAGAGCTCTATCAGTACAGAATGGACAGTACAGTACTGGAATGGACACAACAACCCGGATACACAAACTGGGCGCACGGACTTTCCGCTTAGGTACCTCGCTGACTTAGCTCTTTTTAAAGCATACAGATCTGACTCTACTCTAAGATGCTGTGCCACGAGATCCGAGATGCTCTTGCTACGTTGCTTTGTGCAAGCAATTCCATTATCGTTCCGTGTATATGAGTCGGATTTCCGGTGTGTGTAGTCCCGCCCCATAGCACTTTCGAAACGGCACGCGAAAGCAGTCATGTATCCGATATCCGAGTTTCGGAGGACAGAATAGAAGACTGAAAGCAACCCGCGGGTGACAGCAAAGTGTAACTCACAGAGGTACAGTGTGTACAAAACGACTGCAATCAGAGAAGTCAATAGTGCTGCTGCCAAGAGTAAGAGCTGTATCTGTTGTTCTGTAACGATATAAATCCACCGTCCAGACGCCCCAAAGAAAGCTGTTCCTTCGGGTCACGCCGGCAACGGCTGGGATTGGTCTTCGTGCAAGTAGCAGGTACGCGCTCCAACTCTAGCAGCGTACTAACGATACTCTATTTCATATAGAGATTATAAAGGTGGCTTTAAGTCTACTTTTATAATTGATTTAGTGTTCAGTGTACCCCGAGATAGGTGCTTTTTATAATCGAATCGGATGGATGCCCGGGCATTGAGATGGAAGGACGCTTTCAAAGGCGAAAGGCCATGGGGAGATACCGTCTGGGATCCATGGATCTCCGATCGGGACACCTTATCCAAGCTCCGTGGCAAGCTCTGCGCTATTTGGAGTTGAAAAACGTAGCGAACTGAAACATCTTAGTAGCTAAAGGAAGGGAAATCAACCGAGACCCCGTGCGTAGCGGCGAGCGAAAGCGGATGTAGGGTTTTCAGAGAGGCTTCGAAAGCAAAGTGTTCACTGCTTTTTCGTTAGGTGTCATTCGATTGGATGATGGAAAAACCCAGCCGACTAGGTTCTCTTGCGAATCGCATCGTATCATCGTAGAGTAGGGAAGTGCACTGT
>CM042091.1:213930-261430 GCA_023512835.1 Taxillus chinensis | reverse complement strand
CTTACAGTGTGCTTCCTCTGGAAACCTCCCAGTAACACATTTCCTCTTTAAGTCTCTTAGTAGTCGTAGAGCGACAATCTCCATAGTAGAGATAGCTCCTGAATCTCGAGCGTACCATGCAGCCAAAGAAGAGCTTTCCGTTCCGTTTTTTTTTGGATTGAAAGGTAAACTTGAGCGGCCAGTAACACTGTCTCATTCGAGTCTACACGATTTGTTGATACACTTCAAAAAAGCAAAGTGACACATCCTCTTAGAGCTTTCCGTACCACTAGTGTTTCGCTGCACACTCTTGGCTTGGGTTTCCCGAACTACACTCTCGATACCGAGCCTTCTTTGCTTCGGTGGTTTTAGATGCTCTGTTGCAAAGGTGCTTTCGGCGGACTCATTTTCCAGAGCTAGTGTCTTTGTTTCGGTGGTTTTTGATTACGTTCTTTATTTATGATTCTTTACCCTCCGTTTGGACTCATAATTGATTTCTTTCAAGTGTTATTGGACGTGCTACCCATGTATTTGTGCTGTACTTCCAAGGTGTGGGTGTTGATAATACAACATTAAGTGAAAACATTTCGTTTTTCCCACGCAATACACTTCTTTAGTCACCGCGGCGGAAACACCTTGTCTTACCATTGGCGGCTTTCAAGAGTTTCGTTGGTTACAACATTCTTCTTGTTTGTAAAAAGTAACGAGAAAGGTGTGTTGGGAGCGCCGGAGTACCTTTTGGAAGGGCTCTTATGAACTGTTGTACGACTGTATCTTTTCCGGAATGCAGCTAACGCTCCCGGAGGATAATACACTACAACCATCCATGAGAAAGAGACTCAAAGACATGTTTTCAGCCATACGAAAAGCCGAAATCTCATACACCTCGTATTACCTTTTACCCCTTGAGCTTGAGACTCTAAAAGCACTCTGTCTTGGAAACTGTGTAGCAGCTGTCGGGCATTTACCGACTTACTGGAGCTCATGTACCATGCCGGAGGAAGAGTATGTATTCAAAGGGATCTTACTTCGAAGCAATCTCTTGAGTGTTACCTGTTCCGAACGGGTATTGAAAAAAAGCGTATTTCATATTGAGCTCCCAAGATACGCTATTGGGTGGGTTATCCTTTCCCCGGCCAGAACCGCACGTGCGAGTTCCCCCGCATACGGCTCAAAGTGGTTCGGTAACCCGTAATGTATAGAGTAGTTCTAGCTTGTTGGTATTGCTTCGCTCTTTTTCAAGCTCTATTAAAGAATACGAATGGAAGCGGATACAGTAGTCGCGCCCAACACTACCCAAGTCCGCACGCACCGGAAAGCTCTCTGTTTCCAAATACCCTTCCCTTGAAGCAAGCTACCCTGTGTCTGTCGCCTATGTGTCACCCGATGCTGGAGCCAGGACCCCTCCCCTGTTTGGAAGAGCTACTAGTGTTCATACTTTACAGAGTCTACTTTTGCTGTTTCTCGTGAGCGGAAAGAAAGCATCCCAGTCTTCCATGTATATACACACATCTAATAAAGTACGCAACACAAGTGAAAACGCTTTACGGCCGGCCGGGACTCTCTTATAGGTGTTCGCTTTTTGGATCGTCTTCTGCCCAATGACCTAATCGTTGTGTTGGTTTCATTGGGTTTACCTTGTTAACAGGTCCAAAATAGCTCTGAAAGCAAAGGCGATCTTGTGCTATACTCCGGTGATCTTTCTACCGAGGCACGCAAACTCCCATCGTGTCCCAGATCACTATGAGTTGAAACAGGGTCCGCAAAACAAGCACTATTACTAAAGAAGAGTAGAGTCTATAGGTTTTACGAAGCGAAACAGCACAGTTCACTCGCGTTGATCTCTAGAGTTTTCCGCCACTCCTATAGTGTCTACTTCTTACTACCTGTTTGTATCATACACTTTTTTTCCGTGTGTGTCCCACGCTGCATACCCAAAGTCCAGAGGCATGGTGGGGTAGGTCCAGTAATCTCTTTTTATTATAGCTTTTCAACACATAAAAGAAGAGAGTTTTAGTTGTCCTCCGAGTCGCACGGCGTTTTAACCAAAAGAACTTCTTGCGCAATTCATGCCTTTCCTTTATGACAAGAAAAGCTGTCTTTATTTCCATGTGAAATTGTTCTCTTGACTTTTTATCAATATTAGGCGAGCGTAACACAGTATATAAGACTCGTGATTCAGGCAATCCAATGCTCTTATGGAAAGGCGGAAGCCCCCAACAAAGGTTTTCATAAAAGGGTGCTCAAAAGAGCGAATCACTATGCGTATCTGGGTGGTCTTTTGGTGTTGGGTCCTCTTATAAAGTGGTATTGATCAGGAATCCAGCCGGCCGGTGGAGACATCCTATAAAAACCGGTCCCGCAACAATGTGCATCTACCCATTTCTCCCGTATAAAGCTCTCTTCTCGTCTTTCGCGCAACACAAATAGAGCTCTTCTAAGAGGATGTGTCTATCCCGTAGGAGAATAGCAACACAGTACCTTTGCTTTCTATAGTAGCGTCTTTCTTTTAACAACAAGAGAAAAGAGAGAGCCTTCTTTTGTTGGACTCGAGCAGCAAGCAGCCATGTCAGAAGTGTATGCCTTGTTGGTAAGCAACGCCCACCACAAGTGCTTTTTCTTCTTTCTCTCTAACTCACTGAAAAACAAGAGAGGTTGCGGGGAGCGCAAACAGTGGAAACACATCCTTTCGGTATACAGAGTGCACTTTGGAGAGGTCCTAAAGCATCTGTTGTTGCCAGCAGCCATACGATCCAATCGCACACGCCAGCACCCAGAGTATAGTATATCTATGCCTTTCCCGCTCCAACTTTCACTACACTAAGAGTCTTCCCGGCAGACTGTACTGTCAGAGTCCACTGGAGGGTATCAAAGCGTCCGATCTCTTAAGCGTTCCGTACCCTCGATCTCTTCTGTGATACTGTATCACATCCCAAGTGCTGCCTGTACTGTACTCTCGTTCACTTTCTGTGCTTCTTTCGGAGCTTCCCCTTCGAGTGTACATGCCTATCTATGACAGAGTCTGTCACGTCTCTCATCCATAGCTACCCCATGTATCTCTATAAGAGACCAACAAACCTCCCCCGGTTTCCCAGTTGTGTACTTTTCGGGGCACCCAATGCTGCTATTAAGAGACACTCTGACCCCAGCAAGCGGAGCAAAGACATCTCTTCCGGCCGGTGACAACATCGGAGGCGACCCATTCTGTTACCGGTGCTACGGTTCCCCAATTCCACAGGTTTGAGTCTTATCTGTTGTGAAAAGCCAGCGTGTTTAGGCACTGATGCAGTTGCTTCTTCCGCTTTCACGAGTCCGAAAAGAGCATCCCTGCACTTCCGATTCTCCAGCAACAGGTATCGGTAATTCCTATAAGAGAGTACACTACCAGACCATATACAGACCCACGGGAAAGTCGATGCCAGACACAGAAGCGACAGCGAACCAGAGAGTCTACATCCATCCCCGGCCGGGTATACTCCGACTAGAGATTCCAGAGAGTGGTCAGCGAGATACACCAGAGCTCTCAAAGCATTGCCGGGCCGGCACACAGACTCTTTGTTGAGTGTCTCTCTCTTAAGAGACTATTCTCGGTATTCTTACGTTAGTTACCATCCGCATCCCGTACCGTGTGATAGATGGTACACAATCTCTCTCCCCGGCCGGAACGATAGAGAGCCGCACCGAAAGAGAGTCTATCCCGTAACGTTATCGAAGCAAACCGACCGACCGACCGACTAGGTAGGCATCGGGAGTGGCAGACCCAATCATTGGACATAGGACAACTGCATGTCCGGTACTACCGGTTGAAACACGTATGCACCTCGCTCCGCGTATCGTGTGCCTTGGCCTGCTGGGCGACTCGAACAGTGCACTCTCTGCGTTTCAGTCTAGTGGTGGTGAGGTAAGCCAACTGCATCGCTGCCATGCCCACGGTCCGAAACAGCATATGTAGCGTGCCCAACCCCCCACCCAGAGTGTATAGAGCTAGCACAATCAACACTATACTTGATGCAAGAGTAAAAACCCCATCTATAAAACGGTACGGGATGCAGATGGTAACCAACACAGAAAGCAGAGATCCAA
Organism: Taxillus chinensis; assembly: GCA_023512835.1. NCBI lineage: Eukaryota > Viridiplantae > Streptophyta > Magnoliopsida > Santalales > Loranthaceae > Taxillus > Taxillus chinensis. The sequence goes on along the minus strand of CM042091.1, from coordinate 257,368 downwards.
GGACTGACTACACTGTCTGAAAGTCTTTAGCAAAGAGAGTGACACATCCGGGTCCGAGTCCGAGTCCGAGAGTGGTACAACCATCCAATCGCCTAGAGAGATACTCCGATAGGCGAGAATCAGAGAGTTGGCATAGATATGCAACAAGATACCAAGAGAGTCTTACGAAACACGGATTGCTGGCTTGCCTGCCTAGCCATAATAAGAGAGCACTCTACTCTCGCGTAGGCCTATCGGACCAGTTGCGTGTTACATAGACACCGAAAAGCAGACTGAAAGCTTAAGTAATCGATCTGCCGGACCCGTGGTGCAGATCTACTGACTGTTCTGCCTGGTATGTGTCTATGCTATCTGGATGTGATGCATAGTTACTGGAGTGTCTGCTTTCGAACTGAAATGTGTGTCTTGTACAAGACAGAGTAGAGTTCGGTACGAGAGTATCTCCGGAAGTGGAGAGTGTACAACCAGCATGCATTCCGAGAGTGGCACACTATACGCGGAGCGAGGTGCATACATCCGGGGAAGTGTTGTGTGTTGAGCCGAGCTAGCAATGACACTGTTTGTGCAGCTATTGCTCAAGAGAGAGAGAGAGTTGGGTACTTGGACACAAGACATTCTCCAAGAATGACACCTGGCGGAAAAAAGCAGTGAATCGCGGCTCTGCTTCACCCGGTGAGCACTCTATTTCGCGTTCGATCAGGTACTGCTGGCTTCGCGTGATACATGTGTCTGTCTGTTGCTCACTTGACTAGAGTCTAGAGTGTACAACAGCACCCGGGGTAAGACACTTGTGCTGGGCTGGAGATCGGGTGCTTTCACTCTCCACTTCCGGGCCGGGCTCAAACCAGTGGTGTCTGTGTATACTCCACCAGACAAACAGAGTGTATCATTGAGAGATGTTGTTGTGCGCGTACTCGCTCTCCCAACACAGAAAATGGTTTCGGCTGCGAACGGGAAAGTCTGTATGCTCTGTTACCTGACAGCAACGACTGACTTATTCGATAAGAGCATCTATACGATAACGACTCGGATGCGATACTGGAATGGAAGCGTAAGCAACTCTCTCCGACGACCGAATCTCTGCTGGGTAACTCTGTCTTGTCCCGCTGCCCATAAGAGTCTTGGGTTGTACACGGGATGCTAGACTTGAACACTTCCCCGGATGTGAAGCAGAATTGGCTTACGCGCTTCTTTGCTCATTGGGTGTTTCTCTATAGAGCGGAGCACAACTCTCTTTGCCAAGCTGCGCTACCCGGTCTGTTGTGGCAGAGATCGGAAACGTGTTCAGAGAAGCACTCTCCACTTCCGGTCCGGCCGTTGTCTGTTGTTTCTTATGCATGAAAGAGCAAGTCAAGTGTTGTTGAGTTGAAACTGTTCCGGCATCACTGTAATACCCTATATCTGAGAGTGCCCGCCCCCCCAGGGTTGTTTTGCATCATGTGTTTTGCCCCAGCAGCAAGAGAACACAACCTATAATATGACCTTATCAGATCTCTCTCCTCTTTTGGACAGCAGAAATCGGACAAGTGGATTTTCAACACTGCAGCCTTCGGCGGATTTTCCATTCCATATCTGATTGAATAGGTCCATATAAGAAACTTTCCGTTCCGTTTTCAGGGCTCTTATACCTGCTACTTGCACGTTTACGCCCGCCCCAGCTCTTTCCATACCACTCTTTTTGTTCCGGACAGCAAAGCGCTATCTTCTCTTGCAGCAAACCGTCCTAGCTCTCTTCACTTCGGAATTGGAGTCGTGGAAAGCCCTTTTTCCCCCCATAGGTTCTCGTTTCATAAGAGTCAGAAAGTATAATACTCCCGGCACCCTGCTGTCTTGTCTATGTGTCTTCAAAGCCCCTCCCCGCGTATCTTCTGTTGTTTCGCTTTTGATGTCCTATTCCAAACCCCAATCTCATATATCTTGTAGTGCGGCTCCCCCCTTTTCTGACCTGAAAGAGCACACAAAGGATCTCCCAGCGTTCCAACAAGTATTCTCTTAGGGTTTTTACTAGCAGATGGAATTGACGACTCTAGCAGATGGGTTTCGATTGATGTCAGCGCGAGAAAGCTCTTTCAGCTCGATTCGCGATTGCTCTCTGTCTTTTCGTTGGAAGCACACTTCATTGACTATCATAGGAGTCACACACAACAAATCCATAGGGGAGAGAATCTATAGAGTTGCCGGAGAGTAAGGCCTTCCCAGAGTATTATTAGAGACCTCTGTTGTGTTGGGAGACCGGAGTGATGATTCGATACACCAAGTACGGAGCACGGAGCAAAACGAGTTTCTTTTATAACACAAGGATTGTGGAAGCGCTTACTTAATGAGATTGGGCGTTCTCTTTCTGGAAGTGATATGAAAAAAGAGGTATTTGTGAGAGGTAGCGTTTCGCGACGAGCAAGAGAGCTCTCTATTCGTCGTTTCAGTCACTCTTTGTACCTGTATCACTGCCGAAACCGGGAAAGAAGCATGCGATAGCTCTCCATAAAATAGCACTTCTATAGAGAATGGAGAGTGTTATTCGATTCGGAAAAGAGTTATCAACCCAATCCTTAAAGTGGAGAATGCTTTCTTGTTCATTGAAGTTATAGTAGAGCTAGCAGACTAGAGAAAATGCGCATCTTTCAAGTGAAGTTCTCTCTTTTCGAAACCGAGTAGAGTGCGGCTCCCCCTTTTCTGACCTGAAAGAGCACACAAAGGAATCCGCCGCGAAAGTCTTTCTTATTCCGTGTAAGAACCATTATTCTCAGACCAGTCTTACTCTGCTGCTATCGACTCCAGTTACCTCTTTCCGAACACTCTCCATTCTCTATTTCACTCGGCATCTAGCTCTATTGGAGAAACAACCTTCACTTCCGGCCCGCCCCCAACTCAGACAGATAACTATAGGACACGACAGACAACTGAAAGAGAATCACAAACTTTCCGACCGAAGAGGTAGCAATGGCAATGCGCGGTCACGCTCCTGAAGAAAACGCAGCTGTCAAGCATCTTATAGTATCTCTTGTTTAACTCCGAAATACAGAAAAGGTGGGGCTCCGGGCGTATTGAGCTGCTGGTTAGCATCACTTTCAGTTCAGTGTTGATTCCACAGTGTTTCGTTTCCGATAGAGCAGTTCTTCCTTTGCTGGGCCCGGGCGGTTCTCAAAAGAGTTGTTTTATTCTCTTCTTTAAAACAGAGTAATGAAAGAGGAAAGTTCTAATAAATGGGCTTCACCGGCGGATTGCGTATCTATTGTAGAGTTACCCATCTCTTTTTGTTGGACACGTAGGATGGAAAACCTTACCGGTCTCTTTCACCGCTCCCAATTCTGCTTAATTAAAGTTATGAAATGCTCTACTAGAGCTACAAGTGGAACCTGTTGGCATCGCTCTTTCATAGAGTGTAGTGGTGCTGCCCTGTTTAGAGTCGGGGAAGTCGGCAAGTCGATAAAGTCTCTTTTGTGGAGAGATTGATTAAAGAGTGGTTTCACTCAACACTGCTTTCGGCGGAATTGCTGCTAGTTCATACACCTACTACGACCCTAGCTTCTTTTCAGGGGGAGTAACTCTATCCGGATCCAGGCGGAGCTCTCTCTTTTTAAGGCAACTCGGAAGAGCATTACTTAATTAACAATTCTAAAACAACAGTAATAACGTACCTGTTTCTTTTACTCCCGCGGGAGAACCCCAACACTCTCTTCTTTTCAAGCAAATACGGCTCCCATAGAAAACAATATACAGCCTTTTCCCTTAGGAGACAAACACGCTTTCACTTGTGAAATCCATATGCTTTTCGACATCCGAGTTGGATGCTACTCTAGGAGAAAGCTCGGACCGGAAGGAAGCCTACGCAGTAGAGTAATCGATTCTGGAACGCGAAGCAGAAAGTTTTCCGAAGGGCCGAAAGACCTAATCTACTTTTTTCAACCCTCTGTCGATTCCAGAGAATACAGTTCGAAAGAGAATCCTAATTGAGTTCTTTCCCCATGAGATTCGTATGGTGTTTTTCCCGAAATAGAGAATGGAGAGTGTTCGGAGCAGCACCTATTGCGTATCGTTTAAGAGCATAATAAGGTGTAACCCCACCCAACTCTCTTATAGTAAAGTGTCCGAAATTACCCAATCGGAATTTGTAACTTCAACGGTACTGGTAAAACGAGTATCTCCCAACAGAGAGTTTTAAGCATCCTGTTACCGATCCGGAAAAGTTATGATATAAATGTGTGTTGTTGAGTAGGCCTAGTAGTGCCAACAATGGGATTGGGTCGAGCCATTGGTCCGGTATGGTTGTTGGATGTCCTACCCTTTCGTGAAATGAAAAGAGTACAGACACAAGAGCTCTGAAAGCATTGCCGGCCGTAACAAGACTGAAAGCACTTAACGAGAGAAAGGCTCGGTATCTGGACTGGACAGTAGCATACAGGACAGTACTGGAAAGGACAGGACAGTAGCATACTGGACAGTACTGGAAACAGGGTAGCGATTTCTCCGGGTTACGCTCCGGGCTCTTCAGTTACCATGTCATGTGTCATTACTGAGCTTTCTGTTACCATGTAATGTGTCAAGTAGCTTTCAGTTACCATTTCATGTGTAATTAGCGTGTTCTTTCACATTGTTGAGTGTGCCCGGAATACGGTGTAACAGCATGACAGGTGTACTACCGGAGCTTTGGGGAAGGCTTCGGGTGATACGGCTGGGGGAAACCGTATGGGAATGGACGGTACTTGTATCCGGAGTGGGTGAACGTACGAGACTATGCAGCGGATACTCTTCTGACAGCGGAGCCTATGAAATGGAATCGGGAGTCAGAAAGAAAAAGCATATGGATTTCAACAGATCGAAAGAGTAGCTCTTGAGCACCGGCGTATGACTGCTACTATAGTCAGTCTCTTGTTTTTCTAGAAGAGAAAGCACTAGTACTAGAGGTTCCGGCATCTAGCTCTTGTTGTGTTGCCGCTGTGCTTGCAACCTCCGCAGTTCAAGAGTTGTACCGGGCGATACCGAGACAGACTTTCAGATATGGTCGGTCCAATGCAGTTACTCTTCAAGCCATGACAGTCCCACCCGGAAAATCATAATAGAGCGGATCTCCAAGGCACATTTTGAGAGCACAGCACAGCAAACCACTGGAGATTCTCTTAGCAATTCCGCCGAAAGCAGTGTTGGACGCTCGCGGGGTACGTAGAGCTACAAAACAATGCTGTCTTTCAACAGATCAAATACAGAAGTATAGACCCATCGGGCACACACAATTCGGTGTCTGGAGCTAGATGTCCGGAGCTTGGGATTACGGAACACTGGCTTTAGTCAGGTAGGTAACAATGCTGTCTTTCAATAGAGATCGAAGAGAGAAGTATAGAGCGAAGGCTAGGCGATTCGATCCGGACTGAATAGGACCCAACACCTGTATGTGTGTATTGACTCAAAAAAGAATTGTTTGGGATTACGAAGTGAAATCTCCGGAGTGGATGGTCTACCCTACCCTACGAGTCTTGTATTCGGAGTGGGTGAACGGGTGTGTGTGTGTGTGCTTGCGCGTATACCACCCCACTCTTATTCGCCTGGAAGACAGAGTAGGTAGCACCACCCTAGTACGTGACGCGAGATATGGGTGGAAGTGCACTCTATTCGCTGCCCCGAAACCCAAACGTGTAGACTCTCCCTATGAGTAACCGGAAGCGGAAGCGGAAACAAGAGCTCTGTATTTCCACTTACGTGTTTTGGATGCGCAGAGACTGATGCCGTTGCCGTATCGCGTATGATTGTACGGCCGGAGAACCCATAACTCGCCGATCGGGACTGACGGGGCTCGAACCCGCAGCTTCCGCCGTGACAGGGCGGTGCTCTAACCAGTTGAACTACATTCCCCATACGAGAGAGATCTGCTTTTACTTTATGATGAAGCACTGTAAACTACGAAGATAAACAGAAACACTACTACAGGACTCCCAGTAAACGCACTTTTTAAGAGATTGAGCGGAACAGAGTTATGAATAGAGGAAACATCTAACTTTTAACGGAAAGATTCTTAAAGATCGAGCAATGCATCTCGTAGAGAGAGAGAGTACCGACCGTATGGGTGTACACCAATCTCTTAAAAAGAGAGAGAGAACGAAGAGACTTCTCTGTTAGAGGTTTCCGGGAGCTGTCTAAAAGAGAACTGGCAGCTATTCTTTTAATAAGGATAAAGCATAAGAGTTGGTACGAGCAGAAACAACACAACCCTCTTGTCGAGTCCGCGGGCACATCCCCCTTTCTCGCGTATACAACTGCTTGCCTTAAAAGCACTTCTTAATCTGAAACACCCTAAGAAGAGCTCTCCTGGAAACCGGGTGTCTGCTGTTGGTGCTGGGAAGTTGTGTAATAAGCAGCCCATAGACAAATGGAGAGCGTGTATCAAGGGTGCTGTCTTTCACTTACCGGATAAAATAGCAGCTATGATCGTAAGCTCGGCCGGCCAGACTCTTACTCTTAGGGTGTTTCAAAGCGGAGAGCTCTTTCAGTAGAGTTTCTTAAGTATCATTCAAAGCCGACTGCCTATCGTATAAGAGATAGATATCCAACCTTTAGGTCCCTGTTCTATAAACTATACGGGAGAGACCTTACATCCGGGGAAGTGTTTCTTGTCCTTCCACAAGAGTTCCAGTGAGTTACTTGTAAACCTTTTCGCATTTATTCAGAGTATAATAAAAGCCCCAGCGTTTCTGTCCTTGGAAGCCCGGGAGAGAGATTTACTGAATCTCGTAAGGCGCGTCGCGTATCAAGAGAGTCCGAAAGCCTGTTTCCAACCATGCCATTAGGTGAGCTCGCTATCATATGAGATGGTATTCTTTATAAAGTAGTAAAACGACAGGGTCCGTTCCGTGTTTCCTCTATCAACCGTAGTCTGCTTCGCGTTCCAGTTCATCATTGGGAATCGGTTCTTGTCTCTACTTAAGAAAAGCTCTCTTTCTGAAACTCTTAAGTATCATTCAAAGCTCTATATAGGTTGAAAATGTGGATTTGGCCCGAACTGTTCGGCGATATACCTCTTTTTTGTGTTGGCAGTGTAGAGAGAAAAGAGCATGGTCCCACTTTCGATTGGCGGCGGAACTCCCAGGAAAACGCATCGATGAAACGGTATACTCCTATCCCTACTTAAGAGACTGAAAGACACACAGTAAAGCCAGACTTGTAGCTTCGCACGGAGTACCTCATTTTATTCAAGCGTGAAACACATTCGTTTAAAAAAAGTATCTATTTCTCTTTTTTTTTCTTTCGTTAAGGTCCCTTTTAAGTCTTCCAGTAAGTCAGGTGTTACAGTGGAGAGCAGTAGAGTTTCATAGAGAGCTATTTGGTCTATGGGCATTCGATCGCAGAATCCATTTACCGCAGCGTATATTACTAGAATTTGTTTTTCCAATGGAAAAGGTGTATATTGTGGTTGTTTTAGTATTTCTGTAAGCCTTTCCCCTCGATTAAGTAAGGCCTTAGTTGCAGCATCCAGGTCAGAGCCAAATTGAGCAAAGGCGGCGACTTCTCTATATTGTGCCAATTCTAGTTTTAAAGTCCCGCATACTTGTTTCATTGCTATATACTGAGCGGCCGACCCGACTCGACTGACAGATAATCCCACGTTAATTGCAGGTCTAATTCCGCGAAAAAAGAGCTCTGTTTCCAAACAGATTTGTCCATCAGTAATGGATATAACATTGGTAGGAATATAGGCCGATACGTCTCCAGCTTGTGTTTCAATAACGGGTAAGGCGGTCAAGCTACCAGCGCCTGTTTTTTCCGAGCGTTTAGCAGCTCTTTCTAAAAGACGGGAATGTAAATAGAACACATCGCCTGGGAAAGCCTCACGGCCCGGTGGTCGGCGTAACAATAATGACATTTGTCTATATGCAACAGCCTGTTTACTAAGATCATCATAAATGATTAATGCGTGCATTCCTTTATCGCGGAAATATTCCCCCATGGAACACCCAGAATAAGGGGCCAGAAATTGAAGAGGAGCTGGATCCGATGCTGTTGCTGCTACAAGAATTGAATATTCCAAAGCCTTCGCGGATGAAAGAATTTGCACTAATTGTGCCACAGTGGAGCGTTTCTGTCCTATCGCTACATAGACACAATACAAAAATGTTTTACTTTCAGATTGGTGCTTTTGCGTGTTTTGGTTTAATATGGTATCTATAGCTATCGCTGTTTTTCCAGTTTGTCGGTCCCCTATTATAAGTTCTCGTTGACCACGGCCTATAGGAACAAGGCTATCTACCGCTTTTAACCCGGTTTGCATCGGCTCGTAAACAGATTGACGTTCTATAATACCGGGCCCTTTCACTTCGACACGTCTTTTCTCTATATCGAGTAGAGCCCCTCTTCCATCTATAGGGACTCCCAAAGCGTCGACCACACGGCCTAGCATACCAATTCCAGCTGGAACATCCACTATAGCTCCAGTGCGCATGACAAGATCTCCTTCTTTAATAGCGGTATCACTACCAAAGAGAACAATCCCGACATTCTCCCTCTCCAGATTCAACGCAATTCCTTTCACACCCTTCTCAAAGGACACCATTTCCCCAGCTTTAATCTCGTACAATCCATAAACAAGTGCAATCCCATCTCCAACAGAGACAACTTTCCCGATCTCTCCCACTTTCAGATGTATGTTGCTAATTCGACTCTCTAATAAAGTGGTAAGTTCGGCAGCTCTATGCACCATATGGGCTGGTTTCTGTTGAGTTACGGGTCTTCTTCTTAAAGTGTACTGTACAAGATCTCTCCGCTGAGAGTACTCTCTGTCTCTTTCAGTCTGTCAAGAGAGCATTCACCTTTCCCCGGCGCTGGTGGTGCAACTCGAGCCCCGTACGTAACTCTATTGTTGCAGTTGTACATACACTCTATAAGACGTTCTTGTCTGCTTCTTTGTTATGTAAGTCCCGGAAACATCCATGAACCCGGTGCCCAATTGGTACTTCTCACGATAAAAGCAGAGTGCACTAATTGCGGACAGAGAATGCACTGGATGGCTGGTACTCTTCAGACGTGTTTGCACAACCAGAAGTCAGAGTACTCTTCTTTTGCGCTCCACTCTGTTCCGCTCATGCAGCCTATCAACTCTACAGGGTTTCATATACCCAGTGCCATTGGATAAGATACTTCCATCCGCATACGGCACACTCCGTTCCGGGAAGTCTCCGCATCCCAATACTCTTTTATTTGAATAGCAGAGAAAGAGAGCAAGCATAGAGAATCCGAGGACGCACAATACCCGTTGGTGTGGCTTTCAGTCTTGTTACGGCCGAAAAAACGCTTGTGTTTGGGCACTGGTAGCGTACTCTCTTGTGGAATACGGCAGTTCTTCTCTTGCAGAGAGCACACAAAGGACGTCTTATAGAGTCTGAATTCTTGGCCGGTACCCTAAGAAAGCACTCTCTTTTCTGTCTTACTCTGCAGTGTTTGTCTGTCAGCAGCCCGGACCACAGAGGCGATTCGGCACATTGGAAACCTCCCCAGCCCAGAATACAGTCAGACTGAAAGCAAAAGTGTTCTGTCTCTAAGAAAAGCTCTGTTAGATTCGTTAACTCGGCATACGGGCTCATAGACTCTCGAAGGGTATCCAGTCAGGAGTGTGCTCTCTGATTCTGATATGGTTAGGTGCTTCCCCACGGCAGAGAAGAGCTCCGATATCACCTACGAAGAGCAAGTCGCCTCTCGTAGCACTCTGGGTCTTGGAGGTGTCTACAGTCTCTAACTCTAAGAGATTGCATGCATGATTGGGTGTGCTCCGGGCGGGGCATCGATCCAGTCACCTAAAGCAGAAGCACTCTCGGATTGGACGGTAGTCATGCTTCCAATACCAGTGCGCTACCCAAGCTCGACCCTGTGCTACAGAAACTCTACTAGTAGCTCGTAGAATGCTTACGCCAGTCAGAGAAAAGCCGAGTGATACGTGCATACACTTCAACTCGCCGATTCCGTATAGTAGTACAGTACACCTTTCTTTAGAGTGTCCTGGTTGTGCTGCGCTTTCCGGGTCTAGGATGCCCCCCTTCGATGTTTGTTGCGTGTAGTACTCTCTTGGGTGTGCCTGATTCCGGTACCCTAAGAATGCGCTTTCTCTCTCTCTCTTTCAGAGTCTGTTAAGAGAATAGCATTGGGTAAGACAGGTTTTGTATCGACATCGAGTGCATGGACCTGACAGGATACACTCTTGGAACAGAGAATCCGGAGGCAGCGATGCATGTGCCTTTCGTTTCTAGTTGCGGTACAACAGGTGTTGAAAAGCAATGACCGACTGTCCCAGAAGAGATGGCTTTCCGTTTCCTCCATTCGAACCCCAACCAGGTAGAGCCTATGGGATTGGGTAATGTAGCCATTCTGCTCCAAAGAGAGAAAGCACTGTTAGATCCGGACAGGCCCGCAACATCTCGCCTTAACCGTCTACGCCAAGTGCGATGGTATACTCTGTCATAGAAGAGCTCTTGGGTTGTGTTACTTTTCGGAGTCTTCTTTGTGCGAGCCGTATGCGGGGATACCCGCACGTACGGTTCGGAGGGGGGGCCGGAAGTGAAGCTGTCGGGGAAACCCACCCTATTTGTTCCATGATCTATGGGTCTACTGGAGCTACCCACTTTGATCAATTAGCCAAGATGTATACCGGATACGAAATCGCCGGTGCTCGATCTATTGGTATTTATATTGGTATTCTTTCTATCGCTGTCGGATTCCTATTCAAGATTTCTTCAGTGCCTTTTCGGGCGGCTTACGGACGGCCCTATAGGTTCGGTGGTTGGTACCTCAAGCAGCGGTTTTCCAATCTTACCCTCTCTTAGAGCCTGAAACTCATCACTACCTCGTAAGGGCGGAGAGACCCTCGCATGTTACAAGAAAGCCGCGTATATGCTTGAAGTTGACACACTTCCCTAGAATAGACTCGCTCAGGTGTGTTGTCACACAAGATAAGCGAGCATTTCCATCCGGGCGAATCGAAGTTCTCTTCCGGTCCACTGTCCACCCAGTCCAGTTCAATACACAGTCGAATCACGCAACGCACGCTGCTGGTGTGCTTCCAGCCCCTAGAAGAGAAACACGGTGCCGTACTGCATGGGAGCGGATGACCTCTCTCCTTTGGAACAAGTAGAAATAAGATATCTCGGTAACGCGAAAACTCTTTGGGGCTGTATTGGCGAGATCCACGTGCACTGCCCAACACACAAACCGCCTGGAAGTCCGAGGACCTGTAGTACTCCCCGCTCCCGCCTAACTCGCGCCAAGCATCACCGCCCTTGTCCCTTTTTGTTGGACCTCTTGTGTCTGTGTAGGAGTATAGCGACCCAATTGTTGTACCCGAACCGGCTGAAAGTGAAAGCGAGAAGGATGATGATCTGTTGCCTCTATACACTCCGTATCCGAATCCGACCTAAAGGCAAAACTCGTCATCAAGCCCTCTTCCATTTCCAGAATCTGTACCATCGATGCCACACAGATAGCCAACTCGAATATCGAATAAAGCATGAACCGGGCGAGAAATTGGAACAAGACATCCGGAGGAGTGGAAATAGCAGCAGTGAGCAGCGGAAACACCATCCAATAACGACGATTTTTCGTGAAGGTGTCCAAAGACAGAGCCTGGGGTTCTTTCAAACGGATCAAAAGGAGAGGTACCTGGGAGCATACCGATGGAATGCACGAAATACGAAAAGTGAACATCATATGGTCATAGATCTTGGGTTGTAACTGGATCATGAGCGGCGAGGAGTTGGATGTTGCACCCACGCAGTAAGGAAAGTGCAATACATTTGGAACTGCCCGGGGAGGAGTTAGGCACTGGCACAAGGAGAAGCGAGCACCACTTAAAAGGAAGAATCTCGTGTATTGGGTCCTTTTTGAAATCGTGGAAATGGGGATGCCCGCGGACCAAATCTGATGACTTAAGAAGGGAAAGCAGAAGTAAGAGCATGCTATTGGAGACGTTGCCACATATGTCGGGAAGGCCTCCGTTGATTGTGTACGAACCAAATACGACGAGTCCAAACGGAGGGTAATCAAGGGTTTCGCTATTGGAGATATTAACTCTTCCGGGAACCAGTAACGCGTAAACCATGTCCAACCAAGACCGATCCATATCCGAAAAGAACGGATTCGAACTTCTCCGAGAACTGTTTCCGGTGCCAAATGTGTAAGAGCAGCAGAGCAGAGAGTAATTCAAAGGTATAGTACACGGAGTTGCCGCATACATAGTGATACGTCCATTCGCGCTCCGGGCGGGGCACAATCCAGTCACAATCGGGAAGACCAGTAGCCTGCCCTCTCTGAAAGCGTAAACCACTAGAGACCCAGCTTTAAGTGCCCGTTGGTCCATATTGTTCCAATTCCAAACAGCACCCATGGTAGCTTACCTTCCGCTTCCCAGCTCGCAACCCAATAAGAGTTACCTTCGAGTTTCTATTGAAGAGTTACCTTGCAGACTCCATTCAATCATTCATGCATTCGGCGGGGCGGTCTGAAAGCGTAATCGTACAGTACCTTCTCCGCGCATTCTCCATCGGCAGGCTTGTATCTTAACTTCCGGCCCATTCTGTGCTTCCATTTTCTGTTACCGGTGCTTTCCGCACTCAACGTAACCTAGCGGAATACGGCATTCTGCTTTTATAGACACCTCTGGTCAGACCCATGACAGAATCTGTTGTGTACTCGCTTAGCGGAAGGTCCACCTCCAATAGCGTGCGTAGAACAGATAGATACGCCCACGGGATATTCCGGGTGTTTTGTTGTCTCGCTTTCGAGTTGCCCATAGGCTGGTGATGTATCGTACTCTGTTCCGAGTCCCATCTCCGTTGTCTGTTGAAGAACAGATCCCTTCCCCCTTGCAAGAATGCGGCACTCTCCCGTCCCGCTTAAGGTACTATGGACCCTCTGACTCCAAAGCCTTCCAAGCCCGGTCTCGCCGGTGTTGCCTGTATCGTGCTGTGCCTCGAGATGGCCTGTCTCTGTCCTCTAGGCACCAGAAGCAGAGTGCGTGTTACGCTTTCGTAGCGACGTTGGGGGAGGTGGACACACCATCCAGTATTGCCTTGCTTCGCCCAAAGGCCTCATCTCTAAGAAAAGCCCGGAAGGCGTCCCTCTCCACTCTGTTCCGTTCCGTTCCCTCGGTGACATGCTATGTTTCCCTAAGACAACCGGGTGAGTCCCATGCGTTGGAGGTCAATCCCTACAGGTTACCTGAGGCCGCCCTACCTAAACCAATCAGCATATCGGTCCCTAAGCCTTGCTTTACAACAGGCTCGGCTGCAAAACCGTACTTGGAGCTTCCGCCTCATACGGCTCCTCTAGGGATTTGTTAAGGTTGTAGTACACAGTGTCCTGTTTCGCTTCCCGGATTGGAATGGTTTGGGCGCGTAGACACTCCCCTAAACACCCATGCACGAGAGAGACATACCTCTGTGAGCATCCACGATGCCAATGGATGGACCTTTCCCTCTCTGGATCCGCGGAGCCTCTTAAGAAGAGCATTCCAATCTCTGCCGTGGGACTCTCCGGTTGCTATGCTGTCATTGCGGCTAGACCCGATCGGCGAGTTATGGGTTCTCCGGCCGTACAATCATACGCGATACGGCAACGGCATCAGTCTCTGCGCATCCAAAACACGTAAGTGGAAATACAGAGCTCTTGTTTCCGCTTCCGCTTCCGGTTACTCATAGGGAGAGTCTACACGTTTGGGTTTCGGGGCAGCGAATAGAGTGCACTTCCACCCATATCTCGCGTCACGTACTAGGGTGGTGCTACCTACTCTGTCTTCCAGGCAATAAGAGTGGGGTGGTATACGCGCAAGCACACACACACACACCCGTTCACCCACTCCGAATACAAGACTCGTAGGGTAGGGTAGACCATCCACTCCGGAGATTTCACTTCGTAATCCCTAAACAATTCTTTTTTGAGTCAATACACACATACAGGTGTTGGGTCCTATTCAGTCCGGATCGAATCGCCTAGCCTTCGCTCTATACTTCTCTCTTCGATCTCTAATGAAAGACAGCATTGTTACCTACCTGACTAAAGCCAGTGTTCCGTAATCCCAAGCTCCGGACATCTAGCTCCAGACACCGAATTGTGTGTGCCCGATGGGTCTATACTTCTGTATTTGATCTCGTTGAAAGACAGCATTGTTTTGTAGCTCTACGTACCCCGCGAGCGTCCAACACTGCTTTCGGCGGAATTGCTAAGAGAATCTCCAGTGGTTTGCTGTGCTGTGCTCTCAAAATGTGCCTTGGAGATCCGCTCTATTATGATTTTCCGGGTGGGACTGTCATGGCTTGAAGAGTAACTGCATTGGACCGACCATATCTGAAAGTCTGTCTCGGTATCGCCCGGTACAACTCTTGAACTGCGGAGGTTGCAAGCACAGCGGCAACACAACAAGAGCTAGATGCCGGAACCTCTAGTACTAGTGCTTTCTCTTCTAGAAAAACAAGAGACTGACTATAGGCGGCAGTCATACGCCGGTGCTCAAGAGCTACTCTTTCGATCTGTTGAAATCCATATGCTTTTTCTTTCTGACTCCCGATTCCATTTCATAGGCTCCGCTGTCAGAATAGGCTCCGCTGCATAGTCTCGTACGTTCACCCACTCCGGATACAAGTACCGTCCATTCCCATACGGTTTCCCCCCAGCCGTATCACCCGAAGCCTTCCCCAAAGCTCCGGTAGTACACCTGTCATGCTGTTACACCGTATTCCGGGCACACTCAACAATGTGAAAGAACACGCTAATTACACATGAAATGGTAACTGAAAGCTACTTGACACATTACATGGTAACAGAAAGCTCAGTAATGACACATGACATGGTAACTGAAGAGCCCGGAGCGTAACCCGGAGAAATCGCTACCCTGTTTCCAGTACTGTCCAGTATGCTACTGTCCTGTCCTTTCCAGTACTGTCCTGTATGCTACTGTCCAGTCCAGATACCGAGCCTTTCTCTCGTTAAGTGCTTTCAGTCTTGTTACGGCCGGCAATGCTTTCAGAGCTCTTGTGTCTGTACTCTTTTCATTTCACGAAAGGGTAGGACATCCAACAACCATACCGGACCAATGGCTCGACCCAATCCCATTGTTGGCACTACTAGGCCTACTCAACAACACACATTTATATCATAACTTTTCCGGATCGGTAACAGGATGCTTAAAACTCTCTGTTGGGAGATACTCGTTTTACCAGTACCGTTGAAGTTACAAATTCCGATTGGGTAATTTCGGACACTTTACTATAAGAGAGTTGGGTGGGGTTACACCTTATTATGCTCTTAAACGATACGCAATAGGTGCTGCTCCGAACACTCTCCATTCTCTATTTCGGGAAAAACACCATACGAATCTCATGGGGAAAGAACTCAATTAGGATTCTCTTTCGAACTGTATTCTCTGGAATCGACAGAGGGTTGAAAAAAGTAGATTAGGTCTTTCGGCCCTTCGGAAAACTTTCTGCTTCGCGTTCCAGAATCGATTACTCTACTGCGTAGGCTTCCTTCCGGTCCGAGCTTTCTCCTAGAGTAGCATCCAACTCGGATGTCGAAAAGCATATGGATTTCACAAGTGAAAGCGTGTTTGTCTCCTAAGGGAAAAGGCTGTATATTGTTTTCTATGGGAGCCGTATTTGCTTGAAAAGAAGAGAGTGTTGGGGTTCTCCCGCGGGAGTAAAAGAAACAGGTACGTTATTACTGTTGTTTTAGAATTGTTAATTAAGTAATGCTCTTCCGAGTTGCCTTAAAAAGAGAGAGCTCCGCCTGGATCCGGATAGAGTTACTCCCCCCTGAAAAGAAGCTAGGGTCGTAGTAGGTGTATGAACTAGCAGCAATTCCGCCGAAAGCAGTGTTGAGTGAAACCACTCTTTAATCAATCTCTCCACAAAAGAGACTTTATCGACTTGCCGACTTCCCCGACTCTAAACAGGGCAGCACCACTACACTCTATGAAAGAGCGATGCCAACAGGTTCCACTTGTAGCTCTAGTAGAGCATTTCATAACTTTAATTAAGCAGAATTGGGAGCGGTGAAAGAGACCGGTAAGGTTTTCCATCCTACGTGTCCAACAAAAAGAGATGGGTAACTCTACAATAGATACGCAATCCGCCGGTGAAGCCCATTTATTAGAACTTTCCTCTTTCATTACTCTGTTTTAAAGAAGAGAATAAAACAACTCTTTTGAGAACCGCCCGGGCCCAGCAAAGGAAGAACTGCTCTATCGGAAACGAAACACTGTGGAATCAACACTGAACTGAAAGTGATGCTAACCAGCAGCTCAATACGCCCGGAGCCCCACCTTTTCTGTATTTCGGAGTTAAACAAGAGATACTATAAGATGCTTGACAGCTGCGTTTTCTTCAGGAGCGTGACCGCGCATTGCCATTGCTACCTCTTCGGTCGGAAAGTTTGTGATTCTCTTTCAGTTGTCTGTCGTGTCCTATAGTTATCTGTCTGAGTTGGGGGCGGGCCGGAAGTGAAGGTTGTTTCTCCAATAGAGCTAGATGCCGAGTGAAATAGAGAATGGAGAGTGTTCGGAAAGAGGTAACTGGAGTCGATAGCAGCAGAGTAAGACTGGTCTGAGAATAATGGTTCTTACACGGAATAAGAAAGACTTTCGCGGCGGATTCCTTTGTGTGCTCTTTCAGGTCAGAAAAGGGGGAGCCGCACTCTACTCGGTTTCGAAAAGAGAGAACTTCACTTGAAAGATGCGCATTTTCTCTAGTCTGCTAGCTCTACTATAACTTCAATGAACAAGAAAGCATTCTCCACTTTAAGGATTGGGTTGATAACTCTTTTCCGAATCGAATAACACTCTCCATTCTCTATAGAAGTGCTATTTTATGGAGAGCTATCGCATGCTTCTTTCCCGGTTTCGGCAGTGATACAGGTACAAAGAGTGACTGAAACGACGAATAGAGAGCTCTCTTGCTCGTCGCGAAACGCTACCTCTCACAAATACCTCTTTTTCATATCACTTCCAGAAAGAGAACGCCCAATCTCATTAAGTAAGCGCTTCCACAATCCTTGTGTTATAAAAGAAACTCGTTTTGCTCCGTGCTCCGTACTTGGTGTATCGAATCATCACTCCGGTCTCCCAACACAACAGAGGTCTCTAATAATACTCTGGGAAGGCCTTACTCTCCGGCAACTCTATAGATTCTCTCCCCTATGGATTTGTTGTGTGTGACTCCTATGATAGTCAATGAAGTGTGCTTCCAACGAAAAGACAGAGAGCAATCGCGAATCGAGCTGAAAGAGCTTTCTCGCGCTGACATCAATCGAAACCCATCTGCTAGAGTCGTCAATTCCATCTGCTAGTAAAAACCCTAAGAGAATACTTGTTGGAACGCTGGGAGATCCTTTGTGTGCTCTTTCAGGTCAGAAAAGGGGGAGCCGCACTACAAGATATATGAGATTGGGGTTTGGAATAGGACATCAAAAGCGAAACAACAGAAGATACGCGGGGAGGGGCTTTGAAGACACATAGACAAGACAGCAGGGTGCCGGGAGTATTATACTTTCTGACTCTTATGAAACGAGAACCTATGGGGGAAAAAGGGCTTTCCACGACTCCAATTCCGAAGTGAAGAGAGCTAGGACGGTTTGCTGCAAGAGAAGATAGCGCTTTGCTGTCCGGAACAAAAAGAGTGGTATGGAAAGAGCTGGGGCGGGCGTAAACGTGCAAGTAGCAGGTATAAGAGCCCTGAAAACGGAACGGAAAGTTTCTTATATGGACCTATTCAATCAGATATGGAATGGAAAATCCGCCGAAGGCTGCAGTGTTGAAAATCCACTTGTCCGATTTCTGCTGTCCAAAAGAGGAGAGAGATCTGATAAGGTCATATTATAGGTTGTGTTCTCTTGCTGCTGGGGCAAAACACATGATGCAAAACAACCCTGGGGGGGCGGGCACTCTCAGATATAGGGTATTACAGTGATGCCGGAACAGTTTCAACTCAACAACACTTGACTTGCTCTTTCATGCATAAGAAACAACAGACAACGGCCGGACCGGAAGTGGAGAGTGCTTCTCTGAACACGTTTCCGATCTCTGCCACAACAGACCGGGTAGCGCAGCTTGGCAAAGAGAGTTGTGCTCCGCTCTATAGAGAAACACCCAATGAGCAAAGAAGCGCGTAAGCCAATTCTGCTTCACATCCGGGGAAGTGTTCAAGTCTAGCATCCCGTGTACAACCCAAGACTCTTATGGGCAGCGGGACAAGACAGAGTTACCCAGCAGAGATTCGGTCGTCGGAGAGAGTTGCTTACGCTTCCATTCCAGTATCGCATCCGAGTCGTTATCGTATAGATGCTCTTATCGAATAAGTCAGTCGTTGCTGTCAGGTAACAGAGCATACAGACTTTCCCGTTCGCAGCCGAAACCATTTTCTGTGTTGGGAGAGCGAGTACGCGCACAACAACATCTCTCAATGATACACTCTGTTTGTCTGGTGGAGTATACACAGACACCACTGGTTTGAGCCCGGCCCGGAAGTGGAGAGTGAAAGCACCCGATCTCCAGCCCAGCACAAGTGTCTTACCCCGGGTGCTGTTGTACACTCTAGACTCTAGTCAAGTGAGCAACAGACAGACACATGTATCACGCGAAGCCAGCAGTACCTGATCGAACGCGAAATAGAGTGCTCACCGGGTGAAGCAGAGCCGCGATTCACTGCTTTTTCTTTAGGTGTCATTCTTGGAGAATGTCTTGTGTCCAAGTACCCAACTCTCTCTCTCTCTTGAGCAATAGCTGCACAAACAGTGTCATTGCTAGCTCGGCTCAACACACAACACTTCCCCGGATGTATGCACCTCGCTCCGCGTATAGTGTGCCACTCTCGGAATGCATGCTGGTTGTACACTCTCCACTTCCGGAGATACTCTCGTACCGAACTCTACTCTGTCTTGTAAAGACACACATTTCAGTTCGAAAGCAGACACTCCAGTAACTATGCATCACATCCAGATAGCATAGACACATACCAGGCAGAACAGTCAGTAGATCTGCACCACGGGTCCGGCAGATCGATTACTTAAGCTTTCAGTCTGCTTTTCGGTGTCTATGTAACACGCAACTGGTCCGATAGGCCTACGCGAGAGTAGAGTGCTCTCTTATTATGGCTAGGCAGGCAAGCCAGCAATCCGTGTTTCGTAAGACTCTCTTGGTATCTTGTTGCATATCTATGCCAACTCTCTGATTCTCGCCTATCGGAGTATCTCTCTAGGCGATTGGATGGTTGTACCACTCTCGGACTCGGACTCGGACCCGGATGTGTCACTCTCTTTGCTAAAGACTTTCAGACAGTGTAGTCAGTCCTTGGATCTCTGCTTTCTGTGTTGGTTACCATCTGCATCCCGTACCGTTTTATAGATGGGGTTTTTACTCTTGCATCAAGTATAGTGTTGATTGTGCTAGCTCTATACACTCTGGGTGGGGGGTTGGGCACGCTACATATGCTGTTTCGGACCGTGGGCATGGCAGCGATGCAGTTGGCTTACCTCACCACCACTAGACTGAAACGCAGAGAGTGCACTGTTCGAGTCGCCCAGCAGGCCAAGGCACACGATACGCGGAGCGAGGTGCATACGTGTTTCAACCGGTAGTACCGGACATGCAGTTGTCCTATGTCCAATGATTGGGTCTGCCACTCCCGATGCCTACCTAGTCGGTCGGTCGGTCGGTTTGCTTCGATAACGTTACGGGATAGACTCTCTTTCGGTGCGGCTCTCTATCGTTCCGGCCGGGGAGAGAGATTGTGTACCATCTATCACACGGTACGGGATGCGGATGGTAACTAACGTAAGAATACCGAGAATAGTCTCTTAAGAGAGAGACACTCAACAAAGAGTCTGTGTGCCGGCCCGGCAATGCTTTGAGAGCTCTGGTGTATCTCGCTGACCACTCTCTGGAATCTCTAGTCGGAGTATACCCGGCCGGGGATGGATGTAGACTCTCTGGTTCGCTGTCGCTTCTGTGTCTGGCATTCTACTCTGATAATGAAAGCATCTCTAAGAGAATGGATGACAAATCTGCTTGTCCGATGGGTGTTCTCCACAAACCACAAGGATATAGGGACTCTCTATTTCATCTTCGGTGCAATTGCTGGAGTGATGGGAACATGCTTCTCCGTACTGATTCGTATGGAATTATCACGACCCGGCGATCAACTGCTGTTGGGGAATCATCAACTCTATATAATGTGTTAATCACGGCGCACGCGTTTTTAATGATCTTTTTTATGGTTATGCCGGCTATGATAGGTGGATCTGGTAATTGGTCTGTTCCGATTCTTATAGGTGCACCTGACATGGCATTTCCACGATTAAATAATATCTCTTTCTGGTTGTTGCCACCAAGTCTATTGCTCCTATTAAGCCCAGCATTTTTAGAAGTTGGTAGCGGAACTGGTTGGACGGTCTATCCGCCCTTAAGTGGTATTACAAGCCATTCTTCTGGAGCAGTTGATTCAGCAATTTCTAGTCTTCATCTATCTGGTGTGTCATCCATTTTAGGTGCCATCAATTTTATAACCACTATCTCCAACATGCGTGGACCTGGAATGACTATGCATAGATCACCCCTCTTTGTGTGGTCCGTTCCAGTAACAGCATTCCTACTTTTATTATCCCTTCCAGTACTTGCAGGGGCTATAACCATGTTATTAACCGATCGAAACTTTAATACCACCTTTTTTGATCCCGCTGGAGGAGGAGACCCCATCTTATACCAGCATCTCTTTTGGTTCTTCGGTTTTAGGCCCTTTTCAGATTCAACTCTGAATACGCATTGCGCTCTATGCTGGGACAGTCTGCTTAATTAATGGAACTCCTACTATGTTCATAAGTGGTTTTATAGGAAAACCCCGATCTTGTAAAAATGGAGTATCTAAGACACAATCCGCAGGTAACCAACGACATAAAAGCAGTCTAGTAGGCACCTCAGAGACTACACGCGCAACAACTCTCGAATATTCTCCGAAATCTCCTTTGAGTGGCTTGCTTGCATTATAGAAAGATGGATCTCTGGAACTCTCTTACGTAAACCAGAAAATTCTTCACTTAAAGAAAACTCTGGGACTGGAAGATCTACAACTCCAACTCCAACATCTGCTTGGAAGAAGTATTCAAATGCGCTCCGGTGCGACAGCGTATCGTTTTCGACAACAACAGGGTATGCTGAAACTCTTGCATGGTCTTAAGGGTCATATTCGACATTCCGAACGACTACTTCAACTACATAGTGTCTGTCAAGTACATTATAGACAAGTACTCCTGACTACAAAACTAGGTGCTCAATCCAATGGGTTTGCTGGATGTTGATGCGGATGGAACCCTTTTGCTTTATATGCAAGAAGAGCGGCGGAGCTATGTATTCGAGTCCAAAATACAATTATACATTCCATGGAGTCCCCTTTCAGTCTGTCTTTGGAGGCAATCTCTACTTTGAGAGTGGTAAAAAAGGATATGGTATGTACACAGTCCTTTCGAAAAGGTGTTCTCTTGCTGCTAGAAGATTACTTTCTCTTGTTACAGAAGTGCTTTCAAGTCATAAATAAAGACGATTCACCCTGATTTATTGAGGAATATTACAGTCTTTACGCGAGGAGAATGCTTTTAACTCCCGGAAAGCGCAGCACCAACAAGCATGGCAAACCCATAGAGGCAAGAAGTTGATGATATAGTCCACCTTTCTTCTATTAAGACTCGAGAGACGCACCCGGAAGTGTATATTCTCATTCTGCCTGGATTCGGTATCATAAGTCATATAGTTTCTACGTTTTCGGGAAAACCGGTCTTCGGATATCTAGGAATGGTGTATGCAATGATCAGTATAGGTGTGCTTGGCTTTCTTGTTTGGGCTCATCATATGTTTACTGTGGGCTTAGACGTTGATACCCGTGCCTACTTTACCGCAGCTACCATGATCATTGCTGTCCCCACTGGAATCAAAATCTTTAGTTGGATCGCTACCATGTGGGGGGGGTTCGATACAATACAAAACACCCATGTTATTTGCAGTCGGGTTCATCTTTTTTGTTCTCCATAGGAGGACTCACTGGAATAGTCCCGGCAAATTCTGGGCTAGACATTGCTCTACATGATACTTATTATGTTGTTGCACATTTCCATTATGTACTTTCTATGGGAGCCGTATTTGCTTTATTTGCAGGATTTCACTATTGGGTTGGTAAAATCTGTGGTCGGACATACCCCGAAACTTTAGGTCAAATCCATTTTTGGATTTCTTTTTTCGGGGTGAATCCTACCCTCTTTCCAATGCATTTCTTAGGGCTTTCGGGTATGCCACGTCGCATTCCAGATTATCCAGATGCTTACGCGGGATGGAATTCCCTTTGCAGTTCTGGGTCTTATATATCCGTAGTTGGGATTCGTCGTTTCTTCGTGGTCGTAACAATCACTTCAAGCAGTGGAAATAACAACAAATGTGCTCCGAGTCCTTGGGCTGCAGAACAGAATCCAACCACACCGGAATGGATGGTACAAAGTCCTCCAGCGTTTCATACTTTTGGAGAACTGCCAGCTATCAAAGAGACGAGAGATGTGAAGTAGAAGGTCGCTACGCGAATAAGAACCTAACAGAAACACTTTCCGGGAAGTGCTAGTATGGGAGTTCAAGCAGCACTTGAAAAAGCACTAACTCAAACACGAATGTGATCGGATCGGTATGTCTTCAACACCAACACAAGCAACCCGGACAGTTGATAGCAGCACTACTAGCGGCCCAAATTAGAAGCCCAAGCTCTAGTACACTTCGGAAGGAGAGCTTTTTCTCGAAGCAATCGAACCAATCAAAGCTTTGCTTCCGGGAGACTGGGCCTACTCGGTGCTTCGGCTCTCGTATTGCTCTTTCGGCTTACAGAAAACCGGAGCTTTCGATGGTATACTACAAGACGACGCTAGTAACCGGAGGCGATAGAGCGTCTAATACCGGATTTTATTGTATTCTGTTTAACAGCAACAGCAGCCCAGCCCACCAGCTCGAGGGAGAACGCATAACGAAAGTGCCTATACAATAGCGTTTCCATCCAGATTACAAGAGAGTACTCGAAAGAAACCTCTCAAAACAGAACTTAGAGTGCTCTTCCGGAGCGATTTGCTTCTCTGGTAGCAGATCCAACAATCTTATGGGCTGTCTCGAACCTGTATGGATTGGCAGCCTATGCGCTTTACGACTCGGAAGGCATGTCGGGCGGGAGGGCTCCATAAAGACAGGGAAGCCCGGGAACTCTCATAGGCTTTGGAAGATACTCTTTTTTGGAGTCTATGGATTGTAAGGTGTGTCATTTCTGTAATTCTGTAGGTGAACAACTGCGAAACAGAGGCAACTAGCTCCGCGCAATAGCTACCTTATTCGAGAGTCGTTGTAAGCAGGCAGCACTCTAACCAAAACACCCTGGACTGGATACGCGTTTGGCATCCGAAGGTATCAACCCAACACTGGACAGTCTCCTCTGCTTGTGCTGCTTTGACTATAGCACATCCAATCTCCCAAGCAGTGTCTGTTTCGAAAGAGATTGAAACCCGGAATGCTTCAAGCACTCCCGCATCGACAGACCTACAGAGTTGCTTGTTGGCGCAATAAGAGATGATTCACTCTCCTATAGGCGTGCTAATGAATCAATCGTCTGTTTGGAATTGCATGGCAAACTACCCTATCGTACTTTCTGCCCATTCTGTCTCCGGTGCTTTTTCCGTAAGCAACACAATCCGCCAGGTTCCAGTGTGTGCACATCTATAGCGTTTGTCGAAGGAAGGGCTCTCTTTCCGGCCGGAGAGTTTTCTTTAAGTGAAGAGACTTTTGAGCAGTGCACCCAGTGCTTTTAACTCCCGGGAAGCAAGTAGCACTCTACTATCACTTGGGCATCTCCCGATTCTATCAGCAATACTACCGAACCACGTGACCCAATACTACAGTGACAGTCCTCTAAGACACTCTCCTATCGAAACGGAGCCGAGTTGCACGCGGAAGAAAAGCACCTCTCTCCTTCCTCTTCCTAGAACTTCGGGATTCGGAGCCGGGGTGGTCTTATAAGCAGCACCGGCGGACACTCCCGGGAAGCACTCTGAAAGGTGTTCGGAGATGGGCACTCTGGTCCAGACATGTCCAAGAAGTCCTTCCGGTTTTGCTTCAATTAGGCGGCGATCTCCCATTCCATTCCATTCCATGCGTGCCATCGTCCACTACGTTTCGAGCTTTCCGTTTAGAAGTTGATCTAGCGCATAGGCTGCCAAACAACAGACATGCGGACTCTATAAGAGCGGCACCCAGAGTATACCCACTGTAGCGGAACCATGCATGCACCGCGCACAGAGGTTGCTTGTCAAAACCTCTTCTTCCAAAACAGGCTATTCTGAATGCGGCAGAGAAAGAGCTGTTGGTCGGCTGTTGCGATACGCACCAGGTAGGTAACAGTTCATCCAGCTACCTGTTTCGAAAAGGTGTGCTGCGAGTCGAGATCGGCTCTGTAACCTTGCCACAATGTCATCGCGTATAGGCAGTTCTACGGCACATCTGTGGACCTAACTACAAGTGAGCGGACTCGAACGCATTCCAGGTTGAAGAGAGTGTCTCCGCGGGTCCCATACAGATATCTGACAATACCTTCCCATCGTTCTGTGTCTCGAAAAAGCAAGCCCTCTGGCACCAAACAAATCGTGCTTCGAACTGTATACCGAGAGAGAAAGACGCATGAGACCTGTAACCCTCGGGCACATCTCGCTACGCTATAGACTCTATCTTCAAGGACATCCGATCTCGACTCGCCTAACACCTTTCAGATCTCCAAAAGTCATTCTATGCTTTCAGTCACTTGAGCCAGAGAGTCTAGCTGTCCTATACGACTACAACTTGGAGCCAGCGTACGCCCACGACACCCAAGCGGCAGAGGCAAAGACAGTGACTCTTAAGAAACCTCTCTTCGAGGAGTCCATGTTATAGACTTTCCAGAAATCGTACACGATGGCACAAGCACTGCAGAGAGTCTGGCCGGCCAATACTTGTCATTCCATTCCGATCCGATACGCGAGCTCCATGTCTTTTACAAGTGTATACCGGAAGCAAAGGCAATCAACAAGACTCATTGCTTCAATAACCACTCTAAAGTCAAAGAGCAAAGCCAGGCTTTGTAAGCGCCCGCTCTTTCTAGCATTGCACTTGCCGAGCGTGATTGGTTCTGCACCCAAACACTTGAAAGCAGCACACTTCAAGAAGACACCCTGGAAGAGAGCACTCCGCTACTAGGTAACACTCTTCTAGAGGTTGGTATGAGAGACATGAGAGGATTTACTGTGTCGATGTCCTCGAAATGGTGAATAAAGCGCCCGACTACTAGGAGAACGAGGCGCGGGGTCCCATACACTCTTAGGTGGCACAATGCTCTCTCTTAGAGTAGAAAAAGCAGAGCTTTCCAATAGAGAGCTTTCCTAGTCTAGCTCTGGAACTACCCTCGTGAGCGACTCTTACGAAACACTCAGTACTCTATCCGGCCTGCATCGCAACTGGCACAGTGCCACTCTCCTATTGGGTCCGAGCTTCCCAAGCTCTATGCGGTTGGGGAACTCTGCTTGGGTCTTACCATCTTTATTGCGGAGATTTGAGTCTTTGGAGAACTTCTTAAGAATATTCCGCGCCGAGGATTTGTGCTTGTGGGCCAGGGTGAATATGGCAGACCAGCGGATCTGGTGGTCGACAATCGTGCGGACTTGGACAATGTTGTCGCGGCACCTGTAGTAGGAAAGCAACCGGATCGCTATGCCCGCGGACCAATTCACGATGTCTCCGTCGCTCACGTTCGTAAAGCTTGCCACTTCTATGGGCCAGGGTCTTCTTCGGCTAATGATACCTTTTTCCTTAAGCCTTCGGAGTATCTTTTTGATAGGCGCCTCTATCTGTATCTCTATTGTATTCCATGCGGAGAGATCTGTCCCACTGAACTCCCGAACCCCTATACAAGCACTTCCGGACACTCATGCCCGCTGCAAGTGGCACGTCCGATGGGTTGCTAAAAGAGAGGAGCTCTTCCGGAGGTTTACGGTCCAGCTCAGGTGTTCTTCGGACGGTTTTTCCAGATAGTGGCACGTCCAGACTCTCTCCGCTCAGCATCCCATACGGTTGACTCGGGCGACTCTGACTACCTAGGTTTTTCCGCCGAAACTGGATGGCGGAGCGTAGGTGGAAAGCTGTTTGAAGGATACGGTGCTTTACCCGTAGACGCTTCTCCAGCTCTCTCACGAAGGGTATTGGAGTCCTAGTCGGGACTTTACGAATGACCGTACCGGGGAATTCTACCGTACTCCGTGCAGCTATTGTGTTTCTGCCTTCAGAGCCTACAAGGTTCAGGCCGGATTGTTGGAAGTGGGCGATACGTTTTTGGATTGCCAGCTCTACGGGACCCACGAAACCCAGTAGTAAGCAGTCGGCATATCGCGCGTAACAAATCCTTTCCAAGGCAGAAGAGGTGTGTTGGGAAAGCGTACTACGGTACTGGCCTTTCTCTGACCGGAGAAGTCTCGCCGAGCCCAGCTCTTTCCGGTGCTTTTCAACAGCCTGCTTAGGGTATCTCATGGCCCAATTCTGCTTACTGCGTGCTCTACCGCCGTATAAAGCCTTCGGGGAACACCCGGCATTACGGGCGCAAAGGAGGCAGCTAGATGGCGTGTTTGTGACGGCAAGCCGGCAACTAGCGAGTCTGAGAGTCCCCCTTCGGTTGCTAGTGTTTGGGGTGTACGCAAACGGCAATACAGGCAATACGTAGGATGCCGGCCCGCTCTCTTGCTTTGGCTTCTCGAAAGCACCTATTCTCTTAACTATCGGAATTTCGTACTTCTTTCGGAGCATCCCTATCTCCTGATCGAGCTTCTTTAGGTAGATGTGCCACGGTTGGGCCGAGAGTACACTTTGTTGGACGGAGTCAGGGCCCTTCTCACCTCCGGCGGAAAATACTTTATGAATGAAGTAACAGAACTTGGGATCGTCGATCTCTTCTTTAAGGATTGGGATGAGTCGATGTCGGTCGAAGTGCTGCTTACACTTCCGGATGTCGAATTCAAGAAACCTGCAAGAGGTGCCCCACTCTTCTTTGATCCGTTGACTTAATAGAGAGTTGCTGCCTCGACTATCAGACTCGGCGTACATGGAATCGAGTACCATTCTGATCGCCTCTTTCATGCTCTTTTCTTGGGGAAGCACTACTGTGAGCGGTCTAAACTTCGAGCCTTCTGTATAACAAAATGAAATGGGGAAACCGTTTTTTGACTATGTCTTTGAATCGATTACTAAAGACCCGGATATGGAGTTCGGCCCAACAACCGGTGGTGTCTTTCTGCCTCTAATAATGCTTCGCTCCGTATTGAGAGTGAGATAGATACTCCCAGGACCGGAATGAGTCTCCCTGCCCGATGGGTCTACATCCATCCCAGAATGCTTTCGGGTACTGTTCACTTCCCCGCAATTCTTGTAACCGTCACCTGTAATCCGCGCAGGTGTGTCCGCACCCCCTATCGTCCGAGAACACCAGTATCTTACCCCCCCGGGAGTAAACTGTCCCGTATGAGCATTCGGTACATGTCTCCGTGAACTGTTGAGGTGCCACTACTAGAGCCCCCGATCTCTTTTGGGCGTCTAGGGTTCGCGGTTCATTGCTGTGCGGAAACACTCGGCTACCCTATTCCCGAAAGCTTTCGGGACCACCTACCACTAGATCTGTCGGCCGGAGGGGTTTATGGAATGGAAAGCAAACGCCGAGCTCCCAACGAAATACAGATGCTAAGCCCCGCGCCTCATTAAGATCATATTGGCATACTCTCCCAAGAAAGAAAGAGCAGACCCCATTGAAGACGGGAGTGAGGTACAACAAGAGTGCCCTTCTCACGGAGCCGTACGTGAACGTTACCTACCGCTCATACAGCTCCAAGCCATCCAGTTCTGCCATGCATGGAAGTATAGATGAATCGACATCAATTCCGCGCGCGGTTAGTGTAGTCTAGTTTGCCGCAATCAGAACAGAGATCCCTTACTATTACTTTGAAAGAAGACGCTCATCCGCTCGCGCAACCGGAGAACTGAGAGTGTTCGGGAGGGAGGATGGTCATTCTTTCCAGCAGTGAGTGAGCGCCTACAGAGCGGAAGCGGAAGAAAGCGCATTTTCCTGCTTGCATTTCGATGCACATCTTAGAGTAGTCGGTGTGTGGTGCCCAAGCCAAGCTCTTACCGCTGCGCTACACATACGATTTACTTGCTAGCAAGTACTCTAATGCACCCAATCCCTGGAATCAGAGAGACCGAAAGTCCAATCCCGTCCAAGGAGATCTAGTGGAAAGTGCAGAAGCACGCTATACATACCATTGAGTCGGTACGCAGGCAGATCGGCAGACAGTTCCATAAACGCCTTTGCTTGTTCCAGAGAGTTCCCCCGGTTGAAAGAAACGCTATTCGATATCTCTATTGATCGGAGATCGGCAGCACTAGCATGGAGGCACTCTCGTATGGGCAATGCTTTCAGTCGACTTCCACTCCATTTCGATTAGCAACATTGCGTGGATGACTTCCAACCCGAAATGCCCGAGCTCTTTTCATTCTTTGTCCAGCAGCCTAACACATAGGTCGTCCGGAAATACGATTGGAAGAGATGCTCTAGTAGTCGGGCCTTTAGGTCATGAAGAGAAGAGTGCAGCCAGAACTCTGTCTGTCTCTGTTGTGGAAAGTGCATTAGCATCTCCGGAGGTCATACTCTTTAGGCGTTAGAGTCATGGCAGTTGTCTTTCGGAAGCAAGTAGTCCCCCGTGAGCCGAGCATCACGTATTCTGGGCGTAGCTGTTGAACGTGTATGTGATAGAGCGATTGAAGTTGCTGTTGGGTTTGGGATGCTTGTGTAAGAGGTGTTGGTAACCGCGGTGCTGTCTTGTTATGGAGAGTGCTTGGAGAGTCGCAAAAGGTGACACCATGGATGGCGAGCGTATCTGTAGCTGTAGCTGTACGCCCACTTCCCGACTGCAATGAAACAGTTAGGTCCGCCGCGCAACTAGGTCTTGGCTTTCGCCTTAATTCGAAAAACGCACCTAGAGTAGAGTACATTTACTTTGTAAACTGACAGAGATGTCACTGTCTAAACAAGAGAGTCTGGCCGGCCCCCGGTTGCTGCTGTATCACAAACTTGGCTGCTGGTGCTCTTTAAGAAGAGAGTAGACTCTCCAATCGATTCGGGAGCTTTCTGAGGTTGCATCACTCCGCCCGGGAAACTAGAGTTGTAAGTTTAGACACATCTCTAAACAAATGGACAAAGGGTAGTTCTGTTTTGTTATTATATCCCTCGGCTCCATGCGGCGGCTTCTAAATAGGTCTTGGAAACCCAGGCAATTTATCCAAATCAAGGGCTTCACTGATGCTGTTGGCGATGACAATGTTGACAGAATATCGTATGTCCGGATCTCTGCTTTTCTCTTATAGTATTAAAGGCTTTAATAAGGTATTTCCAAATCTGTCTTTCTTAACGGATGCCCGGAACTCCAACAAGAAGAGAGCGTTTTTCGGATCGTTGTTACCTTGTTTCTAAGTCGACACAGTGCTACCCGGACCTACAGAGAGTGAAAGCAGCACTTTACACAACACTTTTAAGAAGAGAATCTATTATAAGTGGACCGGAAAGGAGTTATTTACACACAAGAAGCCCCACCCCAGATACACTTTCAGAAGGATTGGGTCCCGACTCGGAGCTAGTTCAAACAATAGACCTCTAACTACCAAAAACGTACCTAAGAAAGCAGAGTTCAATGCATGGTTGCCCAGTTATATCGGGGAAGAGGCTCTGTGCATGGGACATATCTGTAATATCACAATTCCCTAGAGTTTATACGGAGGATTTCTGTTAGAGCTGCTAGAGTACCCTTTTCGAACCGGACGGAATACGAGAGTCAGGCGCGGAGAGTTCATAGGTGAGTTAACGTTTATAAGAGAGTTGACAGACAGGATGCTCTTAAACACAAGAGTAAACGCGGGGCTTGGGGAGAGTAGTATACAATTCCGAAGGGCCGGGCGTAGGGTAGAGCTCTACTTTGCCTTCCCGAATATGGAAGTGGATGCCGGAGAGAATAGGCCTTCTTACGCTGCGACTACTAGGCCATGTAGCTATTCTATATCCGTTTACCCCCTATCGGTTTTGTTGGATGATAAAAAGAGTGGTACCAGACTCTAAGAAGGTGAGAGTTTTATTCATGAGGTTACCGGAACCGTAATAGCATGTCCGGAATCGGGCCGAGCAGCTCTACATGATCGAATAAGGAAACAGTGTAAGAGAGGAACGAACGCAAACGTCTACACCTCTAACACTTAAGCGTACGCTTTTGGTATCATTGTTTCTGCTGCTACCGAACCTCCGGGGGCGCATGCTTCATAGTGCTCTTAGCGATTCCATCCCAATAATATTCTGTTGTTCCGGAAAGGGAGTAGGTTTTCCAGATAACAACGAGTCTAGGTGGAGATGCAGTAAATCGAGTGCAGCGAAACATGATGCATAGGAGAGTTCGAATACTTTAGGTAGATGTGTTTGGAACGGAAGTCCAAGGAGAACGCTACCGACTTTCAAAGCAATACCTTTGATCCGTGAAAGATGAAGTGAGTGAAGACTGTGTTCTCGCATCCGAAAGGGGAGTAACTGCGTAGAGGCTAAACTGAAAAGTGGTATCTCTAATGAAACACTAGACTCGTATAGATGCATTTTCTAGGAGAGCAACACTATACACTCGCGAGATTGCAACACCGAGAGCTCTGTTTCCAAAGCAAGCCGAGGGTATTGGCGCAGAAGAGAGTATTCCCCCGAACGACACAGCAACTCGAAAGAGATACTATTTGCCTGCTGAAGAATCTGGAAAGGGCGGAGCTCCAGAAACACTATACGATTGAAAACTCCCGAAACCGATGCTATCTATACCGAAAATCGAGGGATTAGGGATGCATCTACACTGTGAAAAAGGGAGGATTCTCTTATGGAATGTTATAACGGGTGGTAAAGAGCCGGATTCCACAATACCGGTTTTCCGAAGTCTAATCCCGCCCCCACCCCAACGATTTCACACAACAAGAAAACGATTAATTGTGTAAGAGACGTTTTCTAAAAAGGCGTATTCTCCAACACAACAGAGAAGGCACACATGAAATGGATACCACTGCCGACCGATATAATACTATGAAAACTGGAGTGATCTAAGAAAAGCCAGCAGCAAAGGCACCCCATTCTGCTATAGCTTCTTTGCTAGCTTGTTTTGTATGATATGACACGCCGCCAATAGACGACTAAAACTAGGAGACATTGGGGAACCTTATCTATACGAGCTTTCGGACTAGGTGTTCGAGAAGACAGTGCATTTAAAGACAGAGTTTCCAAGACTATTTGCGCGCATGCTGTTCGGAACGGATTTGAATTGGCCATGCTTCGAGTTTTCTAGGTGTTGTTGTCGTCGGCATTCCCCTCCGCTTCTCTACGTCCTAGTAGCTCTATTCTTTTCTCCGCTCTCTTATAGTGTTGTTTCGACCTCCCGCATTCGACGTCCCCCAGAGTTATGCGCATAGCGTAGCGACAAGATTGGTTATTCTGTAGGTTCCAGGTTTCAATCAGACATGTAACATCCAGAGTTATACACGCACGGTGCGTTTTTCGTGCCTTTGCTTTCAGACCGATCCGAAGCCGTTCTTTCCAGTCTCTCGACTCGATAAGGGATATCTATCCAGCAGCACAATGGGCAGGCACGGTATAGACGGAAACAGAGGGAACCGGGACCTCCGGGACTAGCTCTCTATTTGAAAAAGGTTTGTTACGTGGTCATGTGCTCTCTTGAAAAAGAAGATCCAACAAGAGGTTCTCCCCTATGAGTGTCTCGAAACACAACCGATATTCCCTGTACGGATTCTGCCGGTAGCCTCTTATAGTTACAGGGGATCAAACCGTGGGTGGACGACAACAACACAAGGGGTGCTAACATCCAGGCAATTGAAAAGCGATCTGTTTTGGAAACGGTAAGAACATAAAACACTCTTTAGAGTCAGAGAGATGCAAGGCTCGAGAAAAAAGATATAGGGTTCTTCCTCGGGCCGAACGCGGAATACTCTCGGTAACATAGAATGCAGAGCGTCGAATAGGAATGGAACGAGCTTATAAGTCAAAAAGAGATCCCGCCGAAACTACTCACCTCAGTGTTGGACCGATCCACTCTCGGTAACATAGAAGTCTTTCTTTTCCCGGAATACCCAAAACACGCTGTCTAATTATGAATTAGTAGTACTCTCGTAAAGCTCTCTTCTTTTATGTGTTGAAAGCAGATCCTTCCAGTTTTATATGAATAGCGTTCGGGAATTGTATTACTTTTTATACACGTATCGGATTCTGAAATGTCAAAAGCAAGGCCTATCCATTTCTCATGGGTAAGTGCTACAAGCTCTCGTGCATGGGACCCGATATTACTTTCAGTCCGAGTCCGGGTGCCTGTCGCGTGTATTGTGAAACCTTTACTACCGAATCGGAGTGTGCTCTCTTGCTTGTGTTGGACGCCGAGCATGTAGGGGA
The DNA here is from genome assembly GCA_023512835.1 of Taxillus chinensis. Lineage (NCBI taxonomy): Eukaryota > Viridiplantae > Streptophyta > Magnoliopsida > Santalales > Loranthaceae > Taxillus > Taxillus chinensis. Next base: position 224,804 of record CM042091.1, on the reverse strand, counting down.
GGGGGGTCTCTCTAGCGGTATTTCACTTTGGTAAGGAAGATCACTCAAAAGTGGAACTTCTATCTGAAAGGAAAGTTCACGGACCGAGACGTAATTCATATAAAACTGGAATGTTTGGAATCTGTAAAGAAGCTGACATTGCTAGCAGAGAAGGAAGGGTTGTTATACTCTCTCCGGCTCCGGCATCCACTCTCAATAGTGCATTCCGCTCATGCAGCCTATCAACTCTACAATGGGTTACGCAACAACAGAGGTCTCTAATCCAAGATCTGCTTCAAGACATTTACAACTAGAGTATAAAACGCTTGGACTTTCAGATATAAGCGTTAGGTATTCTAGAGTATTACTGTACTGTACTGTACTGGGGAACTGTGTAGAGAGTCTTTGTACCCACGATAGGCTCGATCGCTAGTGAAGATTGGGTGGGGGCGGGCCGGAAGTGAAGCTCTATAAATTCCAAAACCAACACATACATATTCGACAATGGAGAAGTGATATCCTTTCCGCGCAGAAGACACACAGCTAAGAGCGTAGCGGGACAATGCTGCAACCCCGGAAAACTCCAGCAGAGAGTACAGCTCTATATGCTCTATTTCCGCTACCGGTATAAGAGCTCTCAAAAAAGAGTACACTCGACTCTCCCCTATGGGTGTTCTAGCGATTCTCAGTCCCCGCTTTCCGCGCCATAATACTATGAGACAATACTTTCAGGCGTCTCTTAAGACAGACATGAAACACCCGATCTCCAGCACTAGTGCTTTTCTTCCGCGAGCTCTGCATGTTGCGTTTTAAGCGGCCGGCTTACTTGTTGTCTGAAACACCCGACATCGATTCGGGCTCTGGAAGGATACTTGATAGAGACTGAGAACACTCTATAGCACTCTAACAGTCGGGACTCAAAGTGGCATATGCGCCTTTTCGCGGTTTCAAATACTCAATTTCGCGCGCATAGGTTAGACACACTCTTGTTAACTTATGCTAGGGGGAACTCTCTGTTTGGCTGCTAGAGACTCTTGGGATCGGAGACAGACCTACAGAGTTGGGGCTTTTCGGAAAATGGAACAGTACTACCTACCCTACCGAGAAACCAGAGAGATTTGATGCCAAGCAGAAACATACTCTATGAAATCCCGAGAGAAGAGTGCTTTAGGCGATGCGGAGTGAAGCACCGGATATCTATTGCAGGTGTTACCTGTACTGGAGAGAATCGATTACGCGAGAGACTCCAGTGTTCCGAATAGAGTGGATGGCACACATTTGGGAGTGGAACCCAGCCTTCTATACTAGGAGAGGGAAGCACTCTGGACCCGAACCGGATGTCAGACGAGAGGTGGACCCGAACCGAAAAGGGTAGTGTTGCCACTCTTTTCCAAGGGGACACTATAGAAAGCGGAAGGCGAAACAGCACTTTCGATAGGTAAACAAAACAGAGACTAGACTCGGAAACCGCAAGGCAAGTTACGAGGTTGCGTCAACAAAGCATTTCGGGCAACCGGATAACCTACGCTTAACCGCACGGTGGGTTTTCGTAATCGAACGGCATGATGTTTCAATGCCAGCAAACAGTAATGTTCCAAGCAGTCCAAGCACTCTCGTATGAGGGAGAAATGACTCTATCGCTAGCTCCCTCAACTAAAGGGAAGCACCGGAGAGATCTTGTACGAAGCGGAAGCGGAATGTCGGCTTGAGTCACGAATCCCAAAAGAGGTGGTGTCCCAAGGAACTCGGGTTACGATACGGCCGCAAGAGGACGACAACATGTGTGTGTAGTACCACTCTGTTATCTGGTTGTTGTAAAGAGGTACGGAGGCGTGCAAGAAAAGGTTTCCGAAGGGCCGGGCGTAGGGTAGAGCTCTACTTTCCCGGTATGTTTGGTGCGCGAGGCTGGGGATGCGAAAATGCTATAACCAATTAAAGAGAGAGTACCAGGCGGAGCATATGCTATTACTGGGACACCTAACCATAGCAGAGAGACAACAGACCTTCCATTGGGTGGTACGTACCTGTCGTTTACTGGTATAGAAGAGCTTTGGGCGCGAGACTCTGTCACTGGAGAGATACGCTACGGTCTTAAAAGAACTCAAATAGCCCCGTGGTAACGCTGATATGGTTTAAGAACCACTAAGAAGTCCAGCATAGCTCCCGGGTAGCGACTGTTTATACACTGGTTGCTGACTGCCTAATTAAGGTACTCTTTGCTGCCTTCTCGAATCGATTACTTTCTGCGCCGGATCCAGAGAGGGAAACCTACTTACTAGCACTCATAAAGATGGAAAATACGGGAGCGAAGCAACAGGCGTTACAACGGTCAGGTTCCGGGCGGGATTACGTAACGAGCACACTGTCTCTATCTCTATACGAGGGTAGTTGAATGCGAAGTCAGAGGATCGGAAGGTGTGTTTCCGCGGAGCTGGGTATCTTGTAGCTATAGAGATGGTAATGGACTCTGCCTTTGGACACGGAAGCTAGAATTCGAACCATGTGTCCGGCGGCCTACGGGCTCATAGACACCACTCTGTTATCTGGTTGTTGTAAAGAGGTACGGAGGCGTGCAAGAAAGGTTTCCGAAGGGCCGGGCGTAGGGTCCACCTCTCGTCTGACATCCGGCGCATAGTGATGTGGAAGGGCTCTCGCTCAACGGATAAGAGTCTAGCACTTCTAACATACGGTAACCTCGATGTCGGCTCTTCTAAAAACTACTATATTTCTGCTCTGGAACAGAATCGAATCCGAGGGACTTCCAGCAGGGAGCTTCCGAGATCAGACGGATATTCTTGAAATAGAGGATCGGAAAGGATCGGAAAGGATATGGAAAGCTCTACTTTGCAAGGCCCACCGGGTGCCACTCCAAACCAGTATTCGGAAATCCGGAAGTACCATACAGATAGGCTATCTCGATCACTGTGTGAGTTCTATAGAGATAGATATGCGTTCGTGAAAGGTCAATCCATTTTCCGAAGTCTCTCATTGCTCTTCATGACTTGTGTACCCCGGGCATCTAACGAAGATCTCTGACACACCTGTCTAGCATACCTGAGAAGAGAGCTCTCCTATGAAGCACTGTTTCCGCTTGTTGGGGCCAGCACTTCTTGCTGTTCGGAGCGCGAGTTACGAGTGATCTAGAGAGGTAGCGTAGCCATCCAATATGTGCATGCTTGCATGTCCGCCTAAATCGTTAGGTGCACTTTCTTATACGAGTCTGAGATGTGACACCAACTCAAGAAATAGGAACGGGACAAGACTGAAAGCAACCCTTCCGGTCCCGATACACATTTCGATAACGCGCAGAAAGACGCTAGTAGTATAGATTGCGGAAGTGACAGGGTACGGAACCCAATGTCTACTTTAGCAACCCTAGCAACTCGTTAGAGCCCCATGGAATTGCGTACGCCTATGCATGGACATGTCTGGCTTTCCACCAGTTAGAGAAGACAGGTTCGGGCCCGATGCTTTCGTAAGTCCTATAAAGGAGACACGAAATCGAGGAGAAACCACCCGTAGGCCTGATCGATTCTGTACTGGAAGGATACTTGATAGATGCGCATTCGCTTCGCGATTCCCGTACGCATGGTGTTTCGGGGCTGCGTCTCTTAACTTGACGCTAGTCGTGACGATAGTGGTTTACGTTAGGGTTCGGAACAACCCAATGGAAAGAGCTGGGGCGAGCGCTGCTGTCTTATAGGTTGCTGGAAGTGCTAGCTCCATTGTATACAAATGCACTTCCTTTATATATAGAGTAGAAGTGAACTCTTTGTTTGAAGCTGTGTCTGTTTCCAAAACACTATAGCTAGCTGGATGAAACTCGGAATAAGAGTCCAGTCGGGGCGGGGGACAATGACACCGTAATGCCGGATTCGTAGCTTCCCCAAACAAGATGTGTGTTTCTGCAGAGTGTGTGACACACTTGAAAGCAGCACCGAGCCAAACTGCGTCTTGCGACATAGAGACTACCCGGGGCCAGTCGTTTTTGCTGGTACAAATGTTTGGGCTCTGACACTCTGTAAAGCAAGGCTTAGGGACCGAGCGCTAGACTTGACAGCTGGACTTGAGAGGTCTGTCGACACCCCCAAAGCATACTAATAGTGGAGATACTCGGGAAATAGGCGAGTTCGCTGTCTCTTTCAGAGTCAATAGAGAGTTCCCACCCTATGTCAGGTATGCACGTAATGCCGGAGGAGTCCAGGGTATCTACTCTATAAGAGAGGCTTCGAAAAGTACATTGGTGTACCTACCAGCTCTCTTCCGAGAATTCTGTACTCGAGTCGTTCACTGTGTCTCCAACCTCGTCCATGGAATGTGGACACCCAACACATTCGAGAGCAAAGGCTACTGGGGAGACTCCAGCAACACCGAATGAAATAGACTCTAGTCTTGATAAAGAGACAACACCCTTACTTTCGAGGCTACTGGGTCGGCGTGGCGACTTGCTTACTTATGGAATGGAAAGTCTGCTTTCACCGCTCTTGCTGTCCCAAAGTCCAGTTCAAGACTGTGCGTTATGACACTCTCCATGAAAGATACTCTGCCAGATGCCTAACCGATTCCGAGAACTGCTTTACCTTTCGCAAGTAGTCGGGTCGAAACACGTTACATTGCCGTTGGAGTTGGGTCTTAGGGTGGTCTATACTAGACTCTTTCTGCCGCACCATGGGCGGGTCTGGCACCTTGCTTAGCGTTTCATAAAAGCAAAGACTCCGATTATGTAGTCTTTCAGTTCGCCTATCGTCGATGCCTTTGTTGTACACTTGCTTTCGGAACGACAGGTAATCCTTTGTTGTTGGTCGTCCATCGAGCCTATCGGTAGTAGGCGCATTCTAGGGTGTCTCTTTTGAGCGTGGTGTTACGAATTCCGGAGGCAGCTAGAACACTGTATGATCGCGTGTTGCATTCCGAAAGACGATACGCGGTTCACTGTGCATCTAGTTCGGATAGAGCCGGGGTTGGACCTCTTGTGTTGGACACTACCATTGGAAACACATCCAAGACGCACCGCACCGTATGATATGATTGGAAAAGCAGGATAAGGCATCTGGCAGAGTAGAGTATCTCTTGGAAACACTGATGGCAGATGGGACTGCTACTATCCGATGTAGCCAAACTGGGTGTACCGTATCTACTGTGCTAGGGGATCCGAACACTATACGGGGGCACGGTCACGTAAGACTCGGAATGCAACCCTGTCTTGGAAGCTCTCGCAAGTAAGGGTATCCAAACCTATACAGAGCCTACCCAATCGGGCCGAAACACCTAGTCCGAAAGCTCGGGTTCCCGTAACTCATAGATAGCTCTAGGCAGTGCTAGACTTGCGAGGCTGGAATCGGGTGCTCGGAGTATAGCGGGGTACACTATGACTTTCAGGTTTGCTTGTAAGTCTGTTAGGCTGCCTGTATTTCATAAGAGAGCGTATACGACCCAACAAGAGATAGCAACTTTCGTTGGTCAGTGTTGGTTACCCTAGCACAGTCTCCCTCCTCTACCGTGTTTCCGAAGCGTACCTACTGTGTTTTGCTCCCTTGGGTGTGTTGCACACTTTCAAACCTGCTGTCGTCGATGCCGCGGGACTCTCTCTTCTCTTATAGTGCCGAATTCAAAGCATCCATATCTTTCAGCTGAATATGCTCTACTTCGGATGATGCTCTTCACCACGGGATTACCTATCGGCCTGACAGAAACGTGGCTTGTTGAATCCTCCAAACAGAGAGTGCACTAGTAGGTCACCTGTTTGCTGTTACTCAACTCTCTGGAACATCGACCACTCTGCAGCGGGGGGACTCGGAATAAAGAGCGAAGAAGCAGTGCGCCGGAGCGTATCCGTGCTACCTTGTGTATACTACTATTCCGGAAAAGTCGAGTAAGCAAGGCTCTACTACAAGCTCGAAGAGACACGGGAAGCTCCCTCCACCAAGAGTGTACCCCGGGAGTCTATCGAATCGAACGGTAGTCTATTGTTGGTTGAGCTGGCTCCGAAACTCTAGCCGAAGAAGTAGGTCTTTTCCATACATATCGATTGCGAATCGCTTCTACTCACGGAAAGGTACGGTCCAGCAAGCCGCTTTTGGTTGTGGGGCGGGGACTTGGGATCTTGAAATACGAGCCATTCGGAGAGCAGAGTACCGTATCGCCTATAAGACAGAAGCAGTTGAGTCCGGAGAAGAGATAGATATGCATGCTCTTTTAACGAATCTAGAGAGAAAGAGAGAGTATAAGGCAATGGGTACCCAAGTAATCGCGTAGAGCTTTGGGTAGACAGCGAAGAGTCAGAAACCCGTACATCTCTTAAGACAATTGCATTTTATCGAGTGAAGGCAACTACATTTAGGAGAGGCAGCGGACCCATTTCGGCACTATAAGAGAAGAGAGAGTACACACTATAGGACCGGAACTCGCTGTAGTTGGATGGAAAACGCTTGAGTTCATTCTGACTAGAGACTCTGGAAATAGTGTTGCATTCCGAGCCTTTGGGTATCCGCCGAAAGCAGAGAGCATAGATCCCGCCCGGCGCCACTCGATTCCGGAAACAGACTGTCTTAAAAGCAGCACTCTCTACTCTGCTTGTTGGATAAAGAGCGGCTTTCGAACCGTATACGTGTTTAATAAGTTTATCGGAAGTGTCTGGGAGAGTTGTGTTGAGAAGAACCTGTGTCGTCCGCGTTTCGCATGGTTGCCATATCGGTTAAGACAGCGGCCAAAACTCTATAAGTCAAGAAATTCCGGGAGTTGGATCTCGTATACGATTTTTCTATTCTATAGTTCCGAAACAACAGCTTTTACCTGAAAGCAGAATAAGGTGCTGCCATGCCCAGGTATAGAGCGGAAAGAGAATGTAATGTGCCACTTGATACACTCGATTCGTTACGGGTGCCGTAGTTGTCGAGATGCTCTCTGTGCTACTAACAACTCGATGTCCCGGACCCAAACCCAAAGGCAAGAAGTTAATACAAAAAACCGTATACTGCATACTGCTGCTGGAGAAGACACCGGATTCGAACCATTCAAAGCAAGCAAGCAAGCACTGGGAGGGCAGAGTACGGGGATTTTGATGCGCGTTTCAGAAGAGAGTTGAATGGGTAAAAATCATAGGTGATAGATAACTAATTTAAGAAGAAGAAGAAGAAACAAAACTAGAGTTGCTAGGAAAGCCCCGGAGATTCTATGGACAATTGGAAACGTCGAAGTGAGCTGTGGCGTATAATTCGGAAGATGAGGAGATAACGGGCGAAGGAGATTCATTAGTGTGGTGTCTTTCTTGAGAGGGGCTGCTAGCTCTTGAAGAGGAAACAACAGAACTCGTTTTAGCAGCAAGAGTATTCCGAATAGTGGGAGACCTCCGAAACTGGGGGGATGTGCTCTAGAGAAGAAAGGGTACGTACCTTTTCCGTGAAGCCAACAAAGAAAGGTTTCGCTATACACTACACGGATTTGATGTCTTGTAGACCAAGTCGGCCGCAAACTGTATGGTTAAACTGCGACTGCGCTCTAATGCATACATCGTACAGCCCAGCATTTTCTATGTTACTAGAGAGCTGTTCTTTTTGAAAGAGTGTCGGTCGGAGGTGCTAGTATCTTTGTAAGAGAGGTCTGTCTGGTCTCGCGCGGGATCAAAGTCAAACGGACGCAAAGGGAAGCATGGCAGCAACTTTATGAGCTACCTGTTTTACTGTATAAGCACTATAAAGAGTTTTCTTAACGAATAGGCGTCTGGCGGCCCCACTGTTGTTTCATTTGTCGAATTCGGATACAAGCTTTTCTTAGAGTTTTAGTTAGCAGTTCTCGCTTCGCTCTTTAATACTGGTACTCTGGCTGCTCTCTTTTCTGGTTGTTAAAGACTCTATAAGAGAGCCAACAAACCCTTCCCTGTGATATTGTCGCTATGGATATGGTCACACGCACAATTGTTAAAACCGCGTTTCTAGGAGTGAGCGGTCCGACGACAGCAATAGCTCTATTGAAGATGGAGCACTTTTGGAGGATAGGGTACCGACCACCAATAAAAGTCCAGATTTGAAGGAGAGTTCTAGCCCAGACTTTACTGACAGAGAGCATAGATCCCGTCGTATCGCCTTTCGGATGATGGTCGCCAATCCAGCAAGTAAAATAGAGCACCCAAACCCCGCTAATAGGAGAGTTACGAAGGGCGTCAGAGCAGCAGCAGTCTATAGGCGACTCAGGGAAAACGGGATATCTATTATGGGACTGGACAGTACACAATACAAGAGAATACGCGGCCCAAAGGTATCTGATTCGGGAGGTAATTCGCTACACCTTCTCCTATCGACAATACGAGCCATTCATTGCTGCCTCTTTTCCCAATTCGGCTTTTGTTTTGAATGACAGACGCGCCGCCCCAACTCTCTTATGAAATCTCGCGGGTTTTACTGTGCGTGTGTTGGAAGAGGTGTTTCCGCCGTACGGGGTAGCCTCTTGTGTACTACTCTCCGCTATGAGTAACCGATGTCATCTCTCGTCGAGCTATAGAGATTCTCTGTTTCACTCGTTCCAAAAAGAACACTCTAAAAGGAGGGAAGTGTCTGCTTTCAAGGGAGAGCCTCCTATTGGGAAAGCACCAGTCGCAGCATTTCCTTTTCCAAGTGGTACTGAAGAGACTGGAGTCAGAGTTGTCTATTGACAAGTATACCTCTCTTTTCCTTGAAGTGCACATTCCGCCGTGCACGCCTTTCGTTTCGGGAGCTCTGGGTTGGCTTAGAGAACAGGTGCTTTCAGAGCTCGCATGAGAACAACCTATCGGGTCGGGCTGGACTTTGCTTTCCGGGGAAACCTCCTTTTCCACTATAAGAGAAATACGGAAGGTATTGCATCCGCACGTCATCAAGTCTGCTCTCTGCTGCATAGAGTCTTGTCGAGAGGGTCCCTTGAAAGCATACAGTCTCTGGATGGCGCAACGTAATTCTCTTTTGAACCTCCCTGAGAGACACTTGCTTCCTTACAGTTAGATCTCTCCTGTCCCCTTCCCTGTTGAGAGAGAGAGAGAGGGTTTTCTCAAAAGCGCTCACTCCCAACTTCACTGAAAGCACTTAACGAGAGAAAGGCTCGGTATCTGGACTGGACAGTAGCATACTGGAAAGTAATGGAAAGGACAGGACAGTAGCATACTGGACAGTACTGGAAACAGGGTAGCGATTTCTCCGGGTTACGCTCCGGGCTCTTCAGTTACCATGTCATGTGTCATTACTGAGCTTTCTGTTACCATGTAATGTGTCAAGTAGCTTTCAGTTACCATTTCATGTGTAATTAGCGTGTTCTTTCACATTGTTGAGTGTGCCCGGAATACGGTGTAACAGCATGACAGGTGTACTACCGGAGCTTTGGGGAAGGCTTCGGGTGATACGGCTGGGGGAAACCGTATGGGAATGGACGGTACTTGTATCCGGAGTGGGTGAACGTACGAGACTATGCAGCGGAGCCCTATTCTGACAGCGGAGCCTATGAAATGGAATCGGGAGTCAGAAAGAAAAAGCATATGGATTTCATTGAGAGAAAGAGTAGCTCTTGAGCACCGGCGTATGACTGCCGCCTATAGTCAGTCTCTTGTTTTTCTAGAAGAGAAAGCACTAGTACTAGAGGTTCCGGCATCTAGCTCTTGTTGTGTTGCCGCTGTGCTTGCAACCTCCGCAGTTCAAGAGTTGTACCGGGCGATACCGAGACAGACTTTCAGATATGGTCGGTCCAATGCAGTTACTCTTCAAGCCATGACAGTCCCACCCGGAAAATCATAATAGAGCGGATCTCCAAGGCACATTTTGAGAGCACAGCACAGCAAACCACTGGAGATTCTCTTAGCAATTCCGCCGAAAGCAGTGTTGGACGCTCGCGGGGTACGTAGAGCTACAAAACAATGCTGTCTTTCAAGAGAAAATACAGAAGTATAGACCCATCGGGCACACACAATTCGGTGTCTGGAGCTAGATGTCCGGAGCTTGGGATTACGGAACACTGGCTTTAGTCAGGTAGGTAACAATGCTGTCTTTCAGTGAGATCGAAGAGAGAAGTATAGAGCGAAGGCTAGGCGATTCGATCCGGACTGAATAGGACCCAACACCTGTATGTGTGTATTGACTCAAAAAAGAATTGTTTGGGATTACGAAGTGAAATCTCCGGAGTGGATGGTCTACCCTACGAGTCTTGTATTCGGAGTGGGTGAACGGGTGTGTGTGTGTGTGCTTGCGCGTATACCACCCCACTCTTATTGCCTGGAAGACAGAGTAGGTAGCACCACCCTAGTACGTGACGCGAGATATGGGTGGAAGTGCACTCTATTCGCTGCCCCGAAACCCAAACGTGTAGACTCTCCTATGAGTAACCGGAAGCGGAAGCGGAAACAAGAGCTCTGTATTTCCACTTACGTGTTTTGGATGCGCAGAGACTGATGCCGTTGCCGTATCGCGTATGATTGTACGGCCGGAGAACCCATAACTCGCCGATCGGGACTGACGGGGCTCGAACCCGCAGCTTCCGCCGTGACAGGGCGGTGCTCTAACCAGTTGAACTACATTCCCCATACGAGAGAGATCTGCTTTTACTTTATGATGAAGCACTGTAAACTACGAAGATAAACAGAAACACTACTACAGGACTCCCAGTAAACGCACTTTTTAAGAGATTGAGCGGAACAGAGTTATGAATAGAGGAAACATCTAACTTTTAACGGAAAGATTCTTAAAGATCGAGCAATGCATCTCGTAGAGAGAGAGAGTACCGACCGTATGGGTGTACACCAATCTCTTAAAAGAGAGAGAGAACGAAGAGACTTCTCTGTTAGAGGTTTCCGGGAGCTGTCTAAAAGAGAACTGGCAGCTATTCTTTTAATAAGGATAAAGCATAAGAGTTGGTACGAGCAGAAACAACACAACCCTCTT
>CM042091.1:168030-213430 GCA_023512835.1 Taxillus chinensis | reverse complement strand
GAATCCCTCTATGTTGTGCCGGAGAAGCTGCGTTACGAAAGAGAAGGGAATACAACAATAAATCAATAAAAGACTATGTATAGAGATCGGAAGAAGACGGTTCATCATAGACCTTACGTGCCGGAGCTTACTTTGTGCAATTATTAAAATTTCTTGATGGAGATTGGTAGCATCATTTAAGTAAATACAGATTGATATCGTAGATACATGAGCTTGTAAGATAGCAACACCAAATTCCAGACCGGTTAATGCAAGCACTATTAATAAAGGACCCAGATCTCCTATGAAATAAAATAGCTCATTCATACATAGCATAGTCCAAGCGAACCCACTTATGATCTTTACTGAACTATGACCGGCCATCATATTCGAAAATAAACGTATTCCTGAGCTTAATGCGCGAAAACAATGAGGGATTAGCTCAAGGAGTACTAAAAAAGGCGCTAATGGAAGTGGGACTCCTTCGGGTAATGAGATGCTTAAAAATTGAAGCCCATTTCTTTTAAATCCAACGAGAGTAATACCAATCAAAAGAGAACAAGAAAGAGCCAAAGTAATAATTAATTGACTTGTAACAGTGAAGCTATACGGTATCAAACCCTGGGGATTACGAAATAACGAAAAAGTAAAAGTGACCGAGATGCGAGGGGAAAACTTTTGTTTAACATTTCCGGACCCACCTATTTGTTCGTTTACCGGGTTCGGCACGAAATCATAAAATAGCTCTAAGAAGGATTGAAATGCTTTTGTTGGTACTGAGTTTCCTCCTTTTTAAAAACCAAATGAAAAAGAAGTAGGACCAAACAGAGAGTTAGCAAAATAAACAATGCTGGATTTGTGAATGAGAAATACAAGTTCCCTATATTCATAGAGAGCAATGGAGAAATCTCAAATTGCTCAAGTGGACTTTGGGGCGTAACCTTCGATTCCGGCGTAGGAGGTGTTTCTATTTTCCCTAAGAAAGGAGGGTCCGGATGTTTGGGAGAGTGGCGAGAGTACCTCGATATTGTATAGGGAAGAGAATCCGGAGGTACTACTTCCCCTATCTATAGGCTTTTCTTCTGGTTTTAAAGAGGCGGTCGCCGATCCCCCACCACCCATATATTATAGCAACCGGAGAACCCAGCGGGGTTGAAGACAGAGGCTCTTTCCTAGTATAGCTCTCTTTTCGAACTGCGTGAGCAACAAACAACTCTCCTCTTTCCAAAAGCAGAATCTAAGAGGCCGAAATTGGTACGCAAACTCTCTTCAACTCAAAAAGAAAGGTCAGAAATTCCTTGAATCCAACGCCGCGGTACGCAAACTCTCTTCAAAGATTGCCACTTGTAAGGGACCGACTTGCCTTCTCCCATGAAAAAATGTTCCACTCACTTCATGCAGACTTGTAAGTTCCCTCTCGAATAGATCGCTTCGCCCAACTTCGAGCAACGCGGGTCAAGAGTGCTTCCTCTCTTAAGTTCGAAAAGATGCTATACTTCTTAGAAGACTGTTTCCAGTCCCAAAGTGTGTTCCGATTCCATCCACTGCATGCACAAAGTACTATCTTGTATAAAGCGACAGCGAGAGAAAGAGGTCGGTCGAAACCGGGAAGTTCAAGAGTGAAACACCAACCACTTGCTAGCTGCCCCCTTCTGTCGGGCTGTCACCCTCGGGATTGCTTTCAGTCTGTCTGCTGATTAAGAAAGGTACCTAAGAAAAGCGTAGCGGTTCCGTTCCGTATCTATTAAGATGAGTCTGGTGTTAGTGATTCTCTTCTCTTACAGCGTTGTATCCAATCCGAAATGGGTGGCCTGTCTGGCTTCACTCTATAGAGCACTACTGAGAGACCTCTTCGCTTCGCTCTTCTTGAAAGGCTTCTCTAATAAAGCTCGGGATGCCCGGAAGGAATACACGTTAGGTTACTGCGGTTCCTATCGGCGAGGCCCAACAAAAGGTACGCTCGATTCCATTTCGCATTCCGTAATTCTGTCCAAGGAAGCAAGGTCTATTCGGAGTGTCCTTTCGGACTCTTGATGCGGGACTACTCTACTTCTCTTATTGTAGTAGTGTCACTTCGGAATGGGTAGGCTTGTGCTTTCAGTCTGGCAAGTGTTCCGAGAAAACGCTGTAAGAGAAGAGAATCACTAACACCTTTTGTATCATAAGAAGACTTGAGAGCAGAGTAAAGACTGAACCCAGCGGCCCGGCATTCTCAATCAACATCAGATGGTATACGGGTGTGTAAGAGAAAACTCAAGCCCGTACGAAGCTCAAAACTCTCAGGACTGAATAGGAGGGTGGGAAGTCCACGGCGGGACGGTACTTGTTGGGATGTGTGGAACTGCATGAAGAAGGGTATAGGGCGAGCGAGAGTCTGTCGTTTGGCTGTGTAGCGAGAGTCATTGTTAAACACAACAAGAGAGGGAAGCTCTAAGCGGAGAGAATCTTTCTGGAAAGGAGTCACGATCTGAACTCGGTAGCACCAACCCCCAGGGAATACATTTCGGAAATAGTGGAATACGCAAGCGAAAGAGCGAAGCGAAAGGTATTGTCTTCTCTTTCTATAGCCTAAAAAAGGCGAATTAACGAGAGAAAGGCTCGGTATCTGGACTGGACAGTAGCATACTGGAAAGGAATGGAAAGGACAGGACAGTAGCATACTGGACAGGAATGGAAACAGGGTAGCGATTTCTCCGGGTTACGCTCCGGGCTCTTCAGTTACCATGTCATGTGTCATTACTGAGCTTTCTGTTACCATGTAATGTGTCAAGTAGCTTTCAGTTACCATTTCATGTGTAATTAGCGTGTTCTTTCACATTGTTGAGTGTGCCCGGAATACGGTGTAACAGCATGACAGGTGTACTACCGGAGCTTTGGGGAAGGCTTCGGGTGATACGGCTGGGGGAAACCGTATGGGAATGGACGGTACTTGTATCCGGAGTGGGTGAACGTACGAGACTATGCAGCGGATACTCTTCTGACAGCGGAGCCTATGAAATGGAATCGGGAGTCAGAAAGAAAAAGCATATGGATTTCATTGAGAGAAAGAGTAGCTCTTGAGCACCGGCGTATGACTGCCGCCTATAGTCAGTCTCTTGTTTTTCTAGAAGAGAAAGCACTAGTACTAGAGGTTCCGGCATCTAGCTCTTGTTGTGTTGCCGCTGTGCTTGCAACCTCCGCAGTTCAAGAGTTGTACCGGGCGATACCGAGACAGACTTTCAGATATGGTCGGTCCAATGCAGTTACTCTTCAAGCCATGACAGTCCCACCCGGAAAATCATAATAGAGCGGATCTCCAAGGCACATTTTGAGAGCACAGCACAGCAAACCACTGGAGATTCTCTTAGCAATTCCGCCGAAAGCAGTGTTGGACGCTCGCGGGGTACGTAGAGCTACAAAACAATGCTGTCTTTCAACAGACAAATACAGAAGTATAGACCCATCGGGCACACACAATTCGGTTTATGGAGCTAGATGTCCGGAGCTTGGGATTACGGAACACTGGCTTTAGTCAGGTAGGTAACAATGCTGTCTTTCATTGAGATCGAAGAGAGAAGTATAGAGCGAAGGCTAGGCGATTCGATCCGGACTGAATAGGACCCAACACCTGTATGTGTGTATTGACTCAAAAAAAGAATTGACAAGGGATTACGAAGTGAAATCTCCGGAGTGGATGGTCTACCCTACGAGTCTTGTATTCGGAGTGGGTGAACGGGTGTGTGTGTGTGTGCTTGCGCGTATACCACCCCACTCTTATTGCGCCTGGAAGACAGAGTAGGTAGCACCACCCTAGTACGTGACGCGAGATATGGGTGGAAGTGCACTCTATTCGCTGCCCCGAAACCCAAACGTGTAGACTCTCCCTATGAGTAACCGGAAGCGGAAGCGGAAACAAGAGCTCTGTATTTCCACTTACGTGTTTTGTCCGCCGAACACCGTAAGAGATTGTGTGTCTCTCCAGTGGTACACAACACAATCCGAATACGCATGCGGTATAGGGCTGCCGTGACAGGGAGAGTCTGTCCCCTTGTCCAGGGATATTCCCGAGTTACAAAAGGTACAGGCGCAGCATGACTTAGGCCGCGTTCCGGTAAAGCGTATGCACCCTTCATTCGTAAAAAAGCAAACTCTGTGTCGACTTCGGAAGAAGCAATCTCTTTGGAGCTGGGCGCGAATTGGTGCTATAGATATAGTCTTTCAATGGCTTTACTACCTTACAGAGAAAACAGACAGAGTTCCGAAAACATCTTAATGAACGAGTTAGACTTGCAGCGTATCCTGTCCAACGAATGGGTGCCGATCATGTGATCTACTCTTCTCCTCTGAATCTTTCTCTCGTTAAGTGCTTTCAGTCTTGTTACGGCAGTTCTCTTGCAGACATCTTTATGCTGGCCCGTGCTCTGAGCTTTTATGAAAGAAAACGGGACCGGGTCCGGCACTTTTCTACTGTGTACGGAAAGAGCTATCCGGCGGTTTTCGATTTCCGCTCCTAAAAGCACGAGAAGTCACGCACCACTCTTTCAAAAGCAGATGCCAGTGTATCGAAGAAATCACCAGAATAAGACAAAAGCGGTGGGGCGGATACGCCATCTCCCAACACTACCCTTACCAGTGCACCCTCGGTACACTCTTTAAAGAGCAAAACACCCTATGTTAACTCCGAAACAAGAAAAACTCTCCTCCTGGAAGTGCACCTTCTCTTGCTTTCCGTAGTCGTGCAAGCTCGGGTTCCATATCTCATATTGGAGATTTCAATACCCTGCTGTCGTCTGGGGTGGGGGCAGCAGTAAAGCGGCTATCAAAGCGTTCTCCTCCATTCAAAAAAGTCTCGAAGAAATCGATTGTGTTTGCTCCCAGTATTCTGCTTCACTTCTTCCGTAGGCCAAAGCTCTCTGAAAAAGGTTCCTTTTGAGTGCTCCAAAAGCGCTGGGTCATCCATTACGCTTACGCTCCGCCCATTCATATATATATATATAACAAAGAAAGAGCGGCTGCCAGGACACAAGTGAAAAGAAAAGCCGGTTGTCTCTCGACATAAAGAGTTTTCACAAAGGGTAGCGCTATGGGTTGCCGTAAAACAAAACTCATAAGAGATAGGGCTCTCTTTCCGGCCGGAGAGTTTTCTTTAAGTCTGTTTCCAGTACGACAGTGATATTAAAAGGCGGGGACAGGATTTGAACCTGCAATCTTCAGATCATGAGCCTGATGAGTTGACCATATTCCTCTACCCCGCAAGAAGTCAATACTCCCAAGATAGGAAATCGCTCTTATAAAGAATGCACCGTTACGATCATTGGTATTTCATAAATGGAATGGAATGGATACACGGTATTCTATACTTATTTCGTTTAGCAGCCTAGGAGAGCGGATCTGAAAGAGCACATTTGTAAGCCCGCCGAGAACTCTCATAGAGAAAAGATGCATACGCGTCAAACACCATCCATGCGATAGCAGCCCCAGCAACCGTTCGGCCGAAAAGCAAGATTTCCAGTTTCCAAGCTTGTTGGTCGGAAAAACATCGAGTCCGTGGGAGTAAAAGCGATTCTCCGTTCCGATTGGATTGCAGAGCTAGTGTTGTGTTGCCGCTGTGCTTGAAAGAGTTCTGCTTCTGTTCGGAGAGAAACTTCGAGAATGAAACCTCTTGTTGGCCGGGCACGGAACACTGTTGAGAGATGCTCTTAGAACACCGGAAAGCGAGAGCTTCTTACACACAATAAGAGAGAATGCAGCCTTGTAGAGGAACTCTCTTAACGCAGTCTCTTAAGTGCGTGAAACCTCGCCCCGGGGAGATTGTTGGATTCTCTCGAGTTCTCTCTGCTATTGGTGGTACGCAAAAGCATGCTACGCCCTCTTAGGTTTCCCCATGAAAGCACCTAATCATGCTACGCCCTCCAAAAGCTTAAGGGTACCCGTAGTGAAAGCAAAGCTCTCCGGTTGCTCTCTTAAGTGTGCTTCCAGCCCCTTTATAGGCTCTGTTTTTCCGAGTGTGTCGTTACGATGCCCGAGCGTCTATCTATGGAAGCGGAAGTTGGAGCGAGAAGAGTTTATTCAGGGTGTTTTGCTTTTTAAAGAGTGTACCGAGTCAATCATGCTACTACGGTTACGGTCTACCGGGACGATACGATATTCAGATCCCTTTACCCAGCCCCATATCGGTTAAGTAAGCGGCGCAGCAGCGGACAGATTCGTAAGAGGTATTCCGCCGAGCAGCCAAGTCTCCCTCCGTTCCGGGAAGTAAACTGCTTTCACTCGTCTTGTTTGAAGCACACTCTCCTCTCAGATGCTTTCCAAGTAGTGTTGCTCTCCTAACAACCGAACCACTCGTTTTTCCAGGTAGCGCTCTCGGATTTCTTTATGAAATGAATATGACCGAAGGGCTCGGCATTGATGAAAAAGATAAGGTGTTTCGCTGTCTGTTCCAGTGTGCGGAAAGGTATCGCATTCTTGGGCTCATTGATGGTGCGTTCCTGTATGCTCTTTTGAATTTCTCTTGCATTCTATGTTACCGAAACGGATCCTATCAAATATTTAGCACATTTTCTATGATTATCTCTATTTTAGGTATTCGGGGAATCCTCCTTAATAGACGAAATATTCCTATTATGTCAATGCCAATTGAATCAATGTTATTAGCAGTGAATTCGAACTTTTTGGTCTTTTCCGTTTCTTCGGATGATATTATGGGTCAATCATTTGCTTCATTGGTGCCAACTGTTGCAGCTGCTGAATCTGCTATTGGGTTAGCCATTTTCGTGATTACTTTCCGAGTCCGAGGCACGATTGCTGTCGAATTTATTAATAGCATTCAAGGTTAAACACTCCCATTACCAAAATACGAAGAACCGAAAGACGCCGATACTCTCCATTCCTTTCTTTAAGCTGTTTCGAAACACTCATAGGGGAGAACCTCTTGTTGGTTTCCGAACACACCCACAGCGAGAATATCACAGCGAATCGTTTGCTGGAGTGCCACTCTCCAAAACACCTTATAAGAAAGAGAGCCAAACCCTTCCCTCTAGGACATAAGACAAACCAAAAAGAGATCGGCGAATCGAGAATCCAGGTAACGATAGCATTCCAATAGACTACTCGCTCCCCCCTACAGTAACAAGACCGTACACCGAACATCTATGAGACCGACCCATGGGTTAGACAGCAGTTCAGTCACATTCCATACAGGCACTTCTTTCGGAGCGGAAATACGAAATCTCTCTCTCACGAAAGGAGGATTCCCCGAATTGTACAGGGAACAAGGGAATACCGGATCGAATGGGGCGTGAACGATCTGTTTCGAAGCGAGTTGTATCAGAAGTTGCTCTTCGGAAAAGGTTACACACACCCCTGAAAGCAGAGTGCACTTTACTCTACTAAATCTCTTCCGGTCCACCAAGTTTGAGACAAGAAACAGAGATGCCTTGCCCTGAAAGCTAACTCTACGAAATTCACGGAAGGGTTACTACGAGACAGAACAACAAGGACTCTTACTCTCTATAGAAGCACTCTCGGTTCTCTAACAGAATGTGGAAAGAGCTGGGGCGAGCGATGCACACTGTTAAAAGAGTCTTCCACCGAGATACACATTTCATCAAAGAATTGGGAATAACGCCTGGGCCTCGGCTCAACACTGGTCGCATTCTTAGGGTAAGAGAATCCAGACACATTTCAGTTCGAAAGCAACCTGTTCATTCCGCATACTCGTTGTTTTCCCCTTTGCGTTTTATCCAACCTCAAGTCACGGTGTAATTCCAGGATAAGCACCGAGAGAGAGCGGAGCTGGCCCACTTCGATTTCGAAAGCAAGTCAATGCACTCTGTTGTGTACCTGATTCCGAAAGCCCTTGGAACCGAACCTGTTTCCCCTATGTTTCCGTCTGAAAGCAACAGCAACAACCGCCGAAGCCAATAACGCAAAACCTTGGACAGAACTTCCAGCATAGCCGAGCATCACGTACCCTTTCATGCTATCGCTTTCCGGGATCCGGGAGTTGTATCGACAGAGACAGCAGGGTATTTTTCCAGAGATTGCTTCCAAGCAAGAGTGCTTTCATACAGTATACGGAACACCGAAAGTCGTAGTAAAACAGTAGCTATTCTTCCCTCCCCTAAAAGTAACCAACTCTTCTCTTGAATCGAAAAAGCACCCATTTGGTGTCTCAATTCCCCCCGGAAACACCTAAATTGCAGAGCTCTTGTTGTGTTGCCGCTTCCGGTTACTCAACCCATACCGTTTGGATACCCTTTTCTCCGATCGCCAGAATTCAGACTCTCACGACCCCATTCTGTTTCCGGTTTTATAAAATCATGAATACCTATATATGGTTTTCTTACACATCTCTAGTAAACTCAAAAGGGTTACGAGACAACAACGAAAAGAGTACAGACACAAGAGCTCTGAAAGCATTGCCGGCAAATCCATCTTGTAAACTAAGCGTTACCGAAATCGGATAAAGAGATACGAAAGGAGAGGAATAACCAATAGATGCAGGAACATGAAACCCTGCTGTTTTTGGAGTGGAGGTACGAGACACGGTTAGGGGAAAAGAAGTAGGTGAAGTGGTTGGATTTTGCGAGCTGTTCCAACTTGATTTGCTTCCAATACCCGAACTACAATGAATACCAAACAGAATAGCACATACAATGCTCCCAAAGGGAATGTTTAACCGATCCATTCCGGATATACCGATTTTGTTGTTGTATAGAAGTCGTAACAAGGGCACACAAAAGAAAACACGACAGAGGAGATGCACCCGGTTACCTACCAATAGTAGACGTAGGAGCTTTGGAAAGCAAACAGAGAATACATACATTTCGAGTGTACCATCTTCCGTTTCAAGTCTAGGTGCGGGAGGCTGGGGAAACAACGGGGGGATCCGAATCGGACCTAAAGGGTATATACAGGAAACGTCTTTTTCAACACCTAGCATTACGGGCGTTAAGACTATAGAAGACAGGAGAATCGAAACACTCGTGATTATGGGTGTTGAGGTAATGTGATGTTTATGAAAGAGTTCAAGAAAGAGTCTCATTTAAGGTGTTCTGCCTGCCTTGCTGGTGGAAAGACACTTCTTTCAAGTAAACCCTAAGAAAAGCTCTCTTTCTGAAACTCTTGAAATGTTGAGCCGCCGAATGGAAGCGGTTTCGACTTCGCCCGTTGGAAATGCTCTCTTGCTACTAGAGAAAGAAAGGGTTCTCCTTTCGGACAGTAGTTATCTACCGCTTTTAACCCGGTTTGCATCGGCTCGTAAACAGATTGACGTTCTATAATACCGGGCCCTTTCACTTCGACACGTCTTTTCTCTATATCGAGTAGAGCCCCTCTTCCATCTATAGGGACTCCCAAAGCGTCGACCACACGGCCTAGCATACCAATTCCAGCTGGAACATCCACTATAGCTCCAGTGCGCATGACAAGATCTCCTTCTTTAATAGCGGTATCACTACCAAAGAGAACAATCCCGACATTCTCCCTCTCCAGATTCAACGCAATTCCTTTCACACCCTTCTCAAAGGACACCATTTCCCCAGCTTTAATCTCGTACAATCCATAAACAAGTGCAATCCCATCTCCAACAGAGACAACTTTCCCGATCTCTCCCACTTTCAGATGTATGTTGCTAATTCGACTCTCTAATAAAGTGGTAAGTTCGGCAGCTCTATGCACCATATGGGCTGGTTTCTGTTGAGTTACGGGTCTTCTTCTTAAAGTGTACTGTACAAGATCTCTCCGCTGAGAGTACTCTCTGTCTCTTTCAGTCTGTCAAGAGAGCATTCACCTTTCCCCGGCGCTGGTGGTGCAACTCGAGCCCCGTACGTAACTCTATTGTTGCAGTTGTACATACACTCTATAAGACGTTCTTGTCTGCTTCTTTGAAAGTAAGTCCCGGAAACATCCATGAACCCGGTGCCCAATTGGTACTTCTCACGATAAAAGCAGAGTGCACTAATTGCGGACAGAGAATGCACTGGATGGCTGGTACTCTTCAGACGTGTTTGCACAACCAGAAGTCAGAGTACTCTTCTTTTGCGCTCCACTCTGTTCCGCTCATGCAGCCTATCAACTCTACAGGGTTTCATATACCCAGTGCCATTGGATAAGATACTTCCATCCGCATACGGCACACTCCGTTCCGGGAAGTCTCCGCATCCCAATACTCTTTTATTTGAATCGAAGAGAAAGAGAGCAAGCATAGAGAATCCGAGGACGCACAATACCCGTTGGTGTGGCTTTCAGTCTTGTTACGGCCGAAAAAACGCTTGTGTTTGGGCACTGGTAGCGTACTCTCTTGTGGAATACGGCAGTTCTTCTCTTGCAGAGAGCACACAAAGGACGTCTTATAGAGTCTGAATTCTTGGCCGGTACCCTAAGAAAGCACTCTCTTTTCTGTCTTACTCTGCAGTGTTTGTCTGTCAGCAGCCCGGACCACAGAGGCGATTCGGCACATTGGAAACCTCCCCAGCCCAGAATACAGTCAGACTGAAAGCAAAAGTGTTCTGTCTCTAAGAAAAGCTCTGTTAGATTCGTTAACTCGGCATACGGGCTCATAGACTCTCGAAGGGTATCCAGTCAGGAGTGTGCTCTCTGATTCTGATATGGTTAGGTGCTTCCCCACGGCAGAGAAGAGCTCCGATATCACCTACGAAGAGCAAGTCGCCTCTCGTAGCACTCTGGGTCTTGGAGGTGTCTACAGTCTCTAACTCTAAGAGATTGCATGCATGATTGGGTGTGCTCCGGGCGGGGCATCGATCCAGTCACCTAAAGCAGAAGCACTCTCGGATTGGACGGTAGTCATGCTTCCAATACCAGTGCGCTACCCAAGCTCGACCCTGTGCTACAGAAACTCTACTAGTAGCTCGTAGAATGCTTACGCCAGTCAGAGAAAAGCCGAGTGATACGTGCATACACTTCAACTCGCCGATTCCGTATAGTAGTACAGTACACCTTTCTTTAGAGTGTCCTGGTTGTGCTGCGCTTTCCGGGTCTAGGATGCCCCCCCTTCGATGTTTGTTGCGTGTAGTACTCTCTTGGGTGTGCCTGATTCCGGTACCCTAAGAATGCGCTTTCTCTCTCTCTCTTTCAGAGTCTTAGAGAATAGCATTGGGTAAGACAGGTTTTGTATCGACATCGAGTGCATGGACCTGACAGGATACACTCTTGGAACAGAGAATCCGGAGGCAGCGATGCATGTGCCTTTCGTTTCTAGTTGCGGTACAACAGGTGTTGAAAAGCAATGACCGACTGTCCCAGAAGAGATGGCTTTCCGTTTCCTCCATTCGAACCCCAACCAGGTAGAGCCTATGGGATTGGGTAATGTAGCCATTCTGCTCCAAAGAGAGAAAGCACTGTTAGATCCGGACAGGCCCGCAACATCTCGCCTTAACCGTCTACGCCAAGTGCGATGGTATACTCTGTCATAGAAGAGCTCTTGGGTTGTGTTACTTTTCGGAGTCTTCTTTGAACTCGAAGCTACCTCTTTAGTGGAGTGTCTTCTGCAGCGGGGAGAGTACACACTAGATGCATTGAATCAAGGCTCGCTTCACTATGAGAGACACCAGTTCTACCAGGCATGAGACACACTCTGTGATTGCTGGATTGTTTGGGGGGGAGCACATTGTACTCTCGGATCCAGGAAACAAAACTCTACTAGCTCTTTAGAGACAGCGAAACACACTCTTTTGATATTGATATTTGCGGATGAACACGGGATTAACTCTTCCAATGTTGCCTTTCCGCGCATCCAATATGATATAGCAACCAGCAGCCCTATCCAATCAATATGTGTTTTCTTTATTATACGGATACGGACCGAAACTCCCAATACAGAGTACTTCTCACGATAAAAAGGCAGAGTGCTCTACTGTATCATGTCCCCGCCCCACCCCAGATTCTCGTTCAAAGCAGATACTCCATATTGCCTAGTGTTGGATACCTAAGGAAGACTGTTTAAGAAAGCGTTCGGGTTCTACTGAATGAAAAGAGCTTTCTATAACTCCAACTCCGATTATAGTGTTTCCAACACACTACATGATAGAGTATGCATCTTTTTGAAGTCATATCGGCGGATCCAAGCATCCATGGCTTAATGGTTAAAGCGCCCAACTCATAATTGGCGAATTCGTAGGTTCAATTCCTACTGGATGCAGCACCAAGGACCCGAAAGATGGTTTGCGTAGTTGAATCACACCGATTTGTTAATAGGCACAAGAGAGCAGAGTAAGCACTCGAAAGAATCTGTCTTCTATAAGAGAGTTGTTTATGGATTGTTTAAAGAAAACGGTATTGGGGTAATATGTGGTATTCGTTCGAAGCGGTTTGCATCCGGATCCTCGACTCTTTTACTTAATGCAGAGATTCTCTTGGTCTAGGTGTCCATAAGACTCCCCGAAACGCTAGAGGGACGACCCCATCTCTTTTGTATAGGATGAAATGCATTAAAAAACACGATATCTCTATTGCGCGTGCGCGTCTGCTCTCTTCTATAGGTATACGTGGTTGGCCGCCTCTCTTCCAAAACACCTATGTATAGTATCTTATTAAATAAGAGAAAGAAGCAATGACCGACTGTCCAAAAAGCACCCTAAAGCCTGGATGGAGCCGGAGCCTCGAGAAAAGAGTACGCCCACCAAACAGAGAAGAACGCGAGACTCGTAAAAAAGCGATTGGAAAGAGTCAAACGAAAGAGAAAAGCAGCTGTCGGCGGGAGGGTTTTTAAGAGAATTCAAGAAAAACACTGTATATTGGAATTGGAAAAGATACTATACATAGAAAACGGGGCTGGCAATTCTGGGTGGGAGAGAGTTTTTGCTTGGAAGTAGTTCTCTCTACACTACAAAGATAAGAGAATGGAAATGCCCGGGTTCGAAGACACCTCTGTTTAGGAGAGAGGATAGACCACTAAAGAAATACGGGGTAACCTGAAAGTGGAGATTCCGTAGTAACTCGATTATACTAGAGATTGTTTGGGGAAGACTCTGAAAGAGAGAGCACCGGAAGCCTCGAAGAAAAGTGTCTTGTAAACGAGACGAGAGATTCTATGAGCTGGGGGAAGTCCAAACTCTACTAGAGAGAGAAGCACTACTTTCTATAGAGGGGAGGTGTCAACCGAAAAGAGAAGAGTGTGCCATCCGAAAACCTAGGTAGGCTTACTTAGAGTGAAAGTGCTGCTGGTTGGATCGCGTGCCGGGACTATTCCAGGTGCATACATGTCTCTTTTTTGATATTGTGTACAGAATCTGGGGTGGGGCGGGGACAATCATCTTAAATTCGATCTTATGAGAACATGTTTCACTAAGTGTTCATTCTCTATTCCAGAGTCCGGCCAAAACCTTTATATAGAGTTGGCAGCCCTGTATGCGTTACTCGTTTTAAAAGCTAACTCCGATCCCAAGAGTCTATGTTTCCTGTTTGGATTCGTACTTTCCGCTCCATCCAACCCTAAAGGTGTGCTTGTTGTGTGACAACACAGAGAATGAAAGCAGCCTCTCCCGTGCGTACTCTTTTCTCTTTCTTAAGCGGTTCGTAGACGTAATAAGACAGAATTCGGATCTTGCACACAACTCTGGGTTCGGAAGCCTGGCAATGGGAAGTGTGCTTGCTTTGAGAGAGAAAGGTGCTCTTTTCGTTATAATAGAGTGTTTTAGGTGTGTGTGTTAGAGCGGACTCTTTGGAGACAGCAGTAACACCCTCTCTTCTTTACTTGATGACGGGAGGAGAAGACCCGCCGGACCCAACCCTCTCCTATAGAGCTAGCGGATCCGACTACTTTGGATGTTATACAGTAACGATAACTACCTTTTTTCTATGTTTGCAAATTCTAAAGAGAGAAACGCATGGAGAGCTGGGCTGTTGCAGCTGTGAAATAGATAACATAACAAGAAACAATCGAAACCGGAAGAAAGAGTTCCAACGATACACTCCATTCCGAACGTCTTCTAACTAGTTTAGAGCATCCAAAGTTTAGTTCTCTTTCCGACTCCAGTAGTGCTTCAGTCGACCGGACAATACTGTACTTCCTAGGATGCTGGCTCCCATTTTGTTTAGTACAACGTTTCTTGCACCCGCGGGCGGAATGTAGAGGTTGAAAATGCGCTTCCTTTTCCTTTATTAAAGATTAAAGAGTTTTCTTAAGAGAGTAACAAAACATTCCCTTACAGACAGCGTACGAGCCCGTACCTTTTATGATACAAATAGAGTAGAATACCCTTTTTTCAAATGTGTTAACTTCCCTTTCCGAAGAGATTGCAAAAGAGCGTCTGTTGGGTGCTTTCAGAATTCAGATGCGCAAGAAACGCTCAAAATAGGTGTCTTTTTAAGGGTATATCTATCTATAGGAGTCTACAACATGGAATTGCTTTGGAAGCGGCAAGGGTATCTCTTTAAAACCGGGAATGAACCGCTCGGTGGCACGAGTCTGAATAGGGAATAGCAGGTTTGCTGTCTTTAGGTAGGATGTTTGCTTCCCCTTCTGCTTTGGCATATTTACGGTACTCGTTTCTAACCCATGAATCGCTGCCTTATTGACTGAAAGAGTTGCTTCCTATAAAGCCTATTTACCAAGCTCCTTACTGAATGGTGTCTTAATTCACTCTCCTAAAGACTTCTATAAGATAGATATCCGTGTGATTGCTTGGGTCCTTCTCTTACACTCGTATTCTTTCTGGACTGGCGTGTTTTGTCCTTATCGAGGTTCCGCCATACAATAAAGGAAGCACACTGGTAGCTACTCTCTGCTTCAAAGTCTTTAAGAAAGTTTCTCTTAGAGTTTAGACTTGTTGGATATACGATGTTATCTGGATCTGGGTGTTCCGTAAACCGGGTGTTCTACATGCTGCTTTTCTCTTACACATCTCTAAAGTTTCTAGCATTTCTCTCTGCTGGGTGGATTCTCTCCGCTTAGAGCTCCCCCGGCTCCGCGTACATATCACTCTCGTAACGCTAATAAGAAAGTCCGAGACCTATAGAAGAGAACTGGTTGCTTTGCTTTCAGAACTCTACCAATTTCCATGTTGCACTACGTTACTTACGGATGTATGCATGCAGTCCGGGAACACTTTTGGGTGAACACCCATCCGAACAAGTAGGGTCAAGAGTTCCGCATGTAGGCCGGCCGACATCCAGTATACACACTGCTTAGTGCTCTCCGAACCCAGCAAGACAGTCTCCCATCACACGGCTCACCAACAAATAGACTTGATTCTCTTCTTCTTCCGGCCGGAGAGAGACATTTCACAGGAGTGTTTCCAGCAACATACGCGAGATATGGGTGGGCGGGCAATGGATGCTGTAGTAGAGTACCCAGCCTTCGGATCTACACTCTCTTCGGAGCACAATGTATCCCGTGGGTCTGTTAATTCCCGGCATTTTCTCAAGTAGAGCGTTTCTGTCTTGCGTGCAGCACACTCCAATCATAGCAGAGTGTCTCGGGTCGGGTAGAGAAAGGTCTTGTTCTTACTTTATTTAGAGACTTGGATGAAAAAGCAAAGCAACCGGATGGGATGTACCGTTCACGCCGGGGAAACGCAACGGGACAGAAAGAGCTATGCGAAATCAAGAGACAAGACACAGACACTTTAGTTACTAAGAGTTGAATACAAGTGCTTTCATTTCAACAGCATCCAGAAACCAGAATAGAGAGAGCAGATTTCTTCTGGGCTCCCCAAACCTGTCCTGTTCGGCGGTGCCTAATTCGGCTTTCTGAACCTTCTTCCAAAACCCCAAACTCAGAGTTTAGACACAGTAGAGAGTCTTATCGGTTGCTTACCTCCGCCGCGTACACTGTAGAGCCGAGGATGGTCAAAGCTCTCGAACCGTGTGCGTTTTGGGTGGTTCGTGCTTTCAGTCGTCCCTGTGTAACGCTTTTACTTTCGGGGGATATACGCCTAGAGCCTAGGACCGATTACCCGGACTCGAAAGACAGAGTGCCCCCGGGTGACACAAAAGTGACTTTTCTTACACTTGAAGAGAGATTGGATTGGAATGGTTGGATTCCGACGGCATTCTACCATACCCATTTCCAACTTGAATTGCGAGGCGTACTCTGTCACTTGCTAGCTGCCTTTCAGTCTGTCAGTCAAGTATGCTAGCATCCCGTACGCTTTCAGTCTGTCTGCTAGCGGCTGCCAATCTTTCTTTAAGTCTGTCAAGTACGCTGCCATTCAGTCTTGTCCCGTTCTCCTATGTGAGAGTCTGAACAACCTAGCGAAAGCGCTATTGCTGCCGGACCGTAGCTCGGGTGCTGTGCAACGTCCATTAGGGTTGTTACACAATTCCATGTTGTAGACTCCTTCATCCACTGTTACTAGAGTTACAAAGAGCTCGGCCCACCCGAACGATTCACTTTCAACTCTCAATGAGACTCGAGAGACAGACAGAGATACTCAAGAGACAGAGAGTAATTCGGAGACTTTTTGAGACACCCTAAGAGAGTTTCCGTCCAATAGAGAGTCGCGGCCCAATCTCGTTTCAATCTCTCCGCTGAAAGCCCATTTTAAGAACCGTACACTCAGTGCTTTTCGCTTTTAGATAGATATACTACGAGTCATCCGCCCCAGAATCCATTCCATCGCCGCGGCCATCTGGTTCACCGGTACTACCAAAAAGTCTATCGCTTACGTTACTCTTTTGTTATTCTCTGTTTTTCGAATACCTCGGTCGTGCTGCTGGTTTCCACTCTTTTGTTATCGAATCTCCTATGGGTGGTGCTTCCATAATCACTTTTAGTCCGTCTCATGGTAAAGGGCACGCGGCTTTCTATTTCTTCGATAAAAACAGACCGAACGCTCGAGTTATGGGCTCGTCCAACCCTTACGCATTCAAGCTCGTTCAACTTTACCTCGGAGACACGGTCGAAGTACCATGCAAGGTTGCCCGTACTCCTCTCTTTTCGGATATCGTAAAGATAGATACTCCACTTTATCCTTTTCGATACGAAGTAGAAAGCTCTTCCGTTTCGTGCTTCTATAGTTGGAGAGTCTGCACCTAGTCGCTTAACAGGGGGTCGAGGTGCCCCCGCTCTTGCTCCCTCCTAGAAACTCTCCTCTACTGAAAAGGATCCAAAGGAGTACTCTGCCTCAACGAAACCAAAACACCCTATAAGGATGACTACTCCGTCCCTTCGAAAGCACACTCGAAAGAGATCTCATTTGTTTCCCCTTCTTTATTTGGTAGTTTGGACGGTCGCCCCTCCAACAATAAAAGGTATAAAAATGGAGACTTCTCTGCCATTTGGATCGGAGAATTTATGGATGAAATCGGGTTTTAAATTTCCAGACACCGAACGATTATACACCCAAAGAGAATACGCGGCGCCTAAAAGCATCCCAAGCGCGGAAAAGGTTGCTATTAAGCTATGTTTTTGGAAAGCTCCAACTAATATGAGAAATTCCCCGATAAAGCTGCTAGTACCAGGTGAACTCATATTGGCCAAAGTGGAAGATAAGAAAATGGTAGAGAGATTCGGCATGGTGCTAACTGAACCTCCGTAATATCTAACAAGTCGAGTCTTATGTCGGTCATATAGAACACCAACACATAAAAAAAAGGGCAGAAGACACCAGTCCATGACTTGACATCGGTAGAATGCTACCTCCAATTCCCTGTATGGTGGAAAGAGCAAAAGAAGCCCCACGCACGGGGCGGGGTACGCCGATTCGCCCGAGAAGAACCGTACAAGAAAGCTCTGTCTCTCATACGGCTTTACAGCTCTGTATTCTGTTGGGTATGGAAGCTCTGTCCGAAAAGAGAGTTATGACCCGACTTCCGCTCTCTAACAGAGTGTATCCCCGGCAGTTGGTATCCCGGATACCACATCTCTTAGTGATTGAACCGGAACAACAGTACTCTTGATGCGGGACTACTCTACAGAAGAGATCGCACGGGTTCATGGAACCTAACACTGTCTTGTTGGATGGTTTCGGGTGTGTTCGGGGGCCCCAAATAAGAGACCTAAACGGAATCGAGTGTGTTGCTTGCTCTCGATGCGAGATTTCAACCACCATTGGGTACCGGAAAGGCCGATTCTCTGTCTGTCTGTAGTATGCGACGCAGTCCGAAAGCGACACTCGGGTATTGGTACGTTACAAGTTGTACTGTACCCCCGCTGCTATTGGGTTGGCCTGTCATCCAGCAATCACAGAACCCATGAGAGCTGCCCTGCGGCGTGGTGGCAGGACCTATTGGATGTCTCGGGTTACGTATACATAGGCCGATTCTCTTTCAGTGGATATGGTCCGCTCTCCGGTCCCTATTTGGGTGGTGTGGTAGTACGGGCCCTCTGACTTCAAGCGATGTGCTGCTTGCTCCCGCGACGCGAATGATTGGAGTGTGCTGCACGCTCTCGGTACTCTTGGGTTGTGCGCATCTAATACTTACTTAAAGACAGACTGAAAGGTGTTATGCGAGTCTATTACAGGTTCTTACAGAATACCAGACAGCCCGTGAGCGACTCTTTTGGGTCTCCGAAGAGTGAAACACCGAATAGGCATGGAGTGTGCTTCGGAAGATTCAGAGGTCGGGTTACGCTCACTAACAGTGTAGCTTTGGACACAACATGCAATGTGTCTGCTGCCTCAACCACCTTCGACGTTGGCCTCGGGTAGAGCACTATAGAATGGAGAGGTCACCGAACCACTACTATAAGACAGAGAAAGCTGCGGTACGTGACGCATCCAGTATCGAGGGTACGGAGATGGGCCACAAGCTCACCTTCATGTCAAGCACTTATAATAAAGATAGCAACACAAGTGAAAACGCGTAGTACGCGACAGAAACGCTTTGTTTCGAGTGTATCTCTCCCGTACCGCTTCATAGAAGTCTGCTCTTTTCCAATTCCATTGTCTCGCACGGGCTCTCGAACCTCGTATAGAAGTGATACCACTCCCGGGGATAGGTATACCTGTTACAAGCGGCTCTCTTGGCCGGCCCCGAAATGCAGTGAGAGCTCTTCCCCGATGGGTGGTCTTCATCCATTTGCACATCCGATTGACTCGTGGATTCTCCGATACACTTTCTTCGAGAGCATTCATGAGTGTTAACACGATAAGAATGTGCCCTAAGAAGCATGCTCGAATTCGGTCAATGACATGGCGCCCACCACCTGAAAGACTCTGAGTATGGTTGGACACGGTATGTCTTAACAGGACCCAAAAGGGTCGTATTGTCCGTGTATGGGTTGGAGCGACTGTAGAGATGCGGTCGGGTATGGAAGCATGCTGCTCGGATGGAACTGCCCTTCTCGAAATGCCCAGTGATTCTCGAAAAACCAAACGCCCCAAACAGAGCACTTGAGTGTTACCTAATACAAGAGAGCTCTCTGTCGCATACGGGTTGTTGGGTTGCCTACTCACTTGGCTTCCCCAAACACTGTGCATCCGGAAGCACCCAAACAGTCGTATCCCGCACTAAGGTGCAATCCAATAGAGCCCGGGAAGCAAATAGCGGAGTGATGCCACCTAACACTTGTGCATACACAGGCAGCAAAAAAGATACCCGAAGCGAGACTCTCTACTATACTATTATGTATTATGACTTCGGAATTCCACAAGAGATACGGTACAACTTCGAAACTCTATCGATGGCTGCCCACTCTACTAGTGTGATTGGTTTGACAGCCGCATTCTGCTCTCTTAAGATATATATATATAGAAATAGAAAGAAGAGAGTTTCAACCGGACCGATTACCCGGACTCTAAAGACAATCTTGAATTCCGTACACGCTCCTGCAAGATGTAGTTGTTACCCTTTATGTTATGTGTCTGACAAAAAGGCCTCTATAAGAGAACCCAGATCTCCCGACACTACAAAGAGAGAAGGTTATGTATGCTGCCGCCCCCTTTATAGGCTCTGTTTTTCCGAGTGAGAGCGACCCAGTTGCTTGTAACCCCCTAAAGAAGAGACCCGTAGAAAACACAGTGTCTGGAAAGCGGGCTAGTACATGAGCCCTGTCCGACAACAACTCTCCATTCTGGTACCGGAAAAGCAACCACCTTCCACCCAAGACTTTTTTAGAAGCTCTTCACTCGGTAAAACAGAGTTTTCTTATAGAGCTGCTAAGACAGAAGAGACAGACCCAGAATACCAGACAGCCCGTACACGACTCTTTTGGGAGAACCTTTTGTTCCACACAGAAAAAGAGACACAAGTCCACTACTGTATCATGTCCCTGCACCAATCCCAATATTCCAACACCAAGTAGCAGCCTTCCACCTCTCCATTCTGCTGTTGTGCGTGTAACCACGTTCCAACTATCTATGTAAAACACCATTCTTGAATTAGCAGCCTTAAGAGAGCTCTCTTCAAAACGGGGGGTTCCAACTAGAGTTACGTATTCCACAAGTGCTCGGTTGTTCCAAATGCACCACTTTTCGATATGCTTTATTGTATTTGTACCCCTAAGGCACCTCCTATCCTATACGTGATTGAGTGTGCTAGTCGCATTTCTTATCTCGTATTACGAAAACTTTTTATGCCCGGAACTGGAGAGGTTGTCCCGCCGCGGGGTTTAGATACGCTTTCTTGCTACTGTTAGAGAGAACGATACGCTGTAGCAGCACTGTTGTCATTCTCATGACTCTCGGAGAGTGCACTATTTATTGTTGGTAGTTCTCCTATGGAAGATCGGGCCGGAAAAGAGCTTGAAAGGTGGAACGCGTGTGCTCCTAACAGAAGATTCCTTGAAAAGCATTTTCGACGTGTTGTATGGCGGCGGTTTTCGATTACGCTCTAGAGACAACACATAGCGGTTTCGCAGTTCTAGAAAAGTACACTGTCTTGTAGAAGAGCTTGTATGAGAGCCAAAGAGATTGGAGTGGGCACACTTTCAGATAAGAGAGGAAACCCTAGGGATCCCCGCCGCATTTGACTCTATTGGCGTACGCGGATTTCGTACCAGCTCTTTCCCCGAGGGTAACAACTGTCCAAAACAGCATGTCTAACGTTACCAGCAAATCAGAGATCTTCTTTAAACTCAAGAGAGGTGAAAAGAGAGTTGTACAAACGAGTATCACGCCGATCTGCGTAGAGGTTGAAAGAGGTGTGCAGCACTTGTATTCAACTTGCTTCCGGGTGTTCAAGTATCCGAAAAGAGAGCTCTCCTGTAACCCTATGCCTGTAGAATCCCAGCGGGGCAGGGCAAGGTAGTCTCACGGACATCCCCCACTCCTAGGGTTTTTCAGTCTGACTACAATACAGAACAGATAGCAGGTTTCACAACTCGTACCGGATTTGGACATCGCTATTACCCGAAGGGGCCTCCTCGATGGAAAGGCGGATTACACGTTTGTCTAAAGAGACCTAAATGCAGAATTTAGAGAGCAAACTCAAGTACTCTCCTGTATGCTGGTAGCATCCCGTGTACAACTTACGTGCCGGACCGGAGCTGTGTCCACTCTTCTGGGGTTTCACCCTTTAGTGTTGAGGTAGGATCCCTACCCTAGGGTTTCTTGGGAACTGAGCGAGCCCTTCCAAAAGGTACTCCCGCGCTCCCAACACAAGAATAAGGGATATCTATCGTACCGACCGATTCGTCTTTATAAGAGCATCTCTTAGTGTAGTGGCAAAGACACCACCGGTTGTTGGGCCGAACTCCATATCCGGGTTACGCTCCGGGTCGCAAATCGTAGAGTGTACGGAAACTTTCAGTTGTAGTTGTGTTGTTAGAGTTTAGAGTTATCCCATAAAGAGTAAGTCTGTTCTTGTTTCATAATCATAAGTGCCCAAAACAGAGACTAGACTCGCCCACCCATGACATGTTTTCTGTTTCTTCTCTGAGTACATCCAAATAGCTCCTTATGGTTTCCTTTGGTCGTGCGTTTTCCCCTTCTGTTGTATTCGACTCCGCTTTCAGTCTGGAATTTGCTGTATTAATAACCACTTCCGCTTCACAACTCAAAGTAACCCGGCCGATATGGGTCGCTGTCGCTTGTTGTATCCTTGAAACTTGTGTCTCTAAACGGAACTGCTTTTAACCACCTAAGTAGAGCTTGCTTTGGATGTGGAACTCGACAACCTCTCGGTTTTGGAATGTGCTTTTCTCTACCCAGCAGCGGGCCCACCATAGAGTCATATCCCGGATTGCTATAGCAACAGATTCAACAACACAGAGAATTCGCAACTCACATACCCTTTCGAACACTCTTCACTCGGTAAAACAGAGTTTCTTTCAAACACTTCCAAAGCAACAGCAACTCCCGCACACGGCAGTCTAGTGTATCTATTGTCGATCCAACTCTACGTAGATTTCGGAATCGTCTCTTCGTAACGCACTTTTCACTCGGTAAAGAGGTCAACTCTCCCCCTACTAGGACTCTGGAATGAGAGACTGTCTTTCGAGCTTCTATGCGTTCCCGGTATAGTCTGTTTGGTGCCGTTCCACTCCACTCTTATCATACGGTTTTTTGTATAGTTAGAGAAGGTTATGTATGCTGCCGCCCCCTTTCGTCGGACTCTTGAAGTGATATCCTTTCCGCGCAGAAGACACACAGCTCTTTCTTAAGCATGCTTGAAATCGAACCCATTCCGTAAGAAGAACACACCATTTGCCGCGGGGACAGCTCTTTTTCTTCTAGCAAGGACGGAAGCATCTCCCTTTCTCTTAGTCGGCCGAATACACTGTGAAACAAAGGTACGAAGTGCTCTACTACCGTAGGGTGTATCAAGTACGACTCTGTTTTTAGAGGTCTCTCCGCTCGCTGAAAAGCAACCCTTCCACTCGAAATCGAACACCATAGAAGCTCGAAAGACAGTCTCCCATAAGCGACTTTTCAAACCGGAAGAGTAAGGGCACCTCTGTCATCGAAGATTGGTGACCGAAGCATGACATTTCTGCCTCTCTAAAAGAAAGCACTTTCAAAAGGGGGCATTCTGTCGTGTATGTTCGCAATTGCTTAAAGCAACAACAATGGAAATGGGTAGTCCGAGAAGAAAAGGTTTCGGATGGGTACGGCCGGAAGAGTCGAGTAGTACACTGCAACGAATTTGATGGCATAGATATACCTGAAAGCAGTGCCACTAACAGACTCAAACCTGTTTCATTTTTACTTTAGAAAGAGGGGTCTATCGATCCAGCACTTTCCTGTAGAAAAACGAGTCATTCTTGTGTCGCGAGACAGCCGAATTCGGTAAAGAGGTCAACACACTCCCCGTATACGAGAAGAGGAACTCTCCTAGGGTTTCTTGGGGACTGGGCACCCACTTTCTTGCTGTTAGCTAGCTATCCGAAGGCTGTTCACGCTTCTAAGATACCCGAAGCGAGAGTGTCTATCCCACACGGTTTGTACGCCTAGAGCCGGACCTTACCCTTGGGCCCCCAGCTTTCGTAGTCTATCCTCTTTAATCGAACAGGTGTGTTCTGTCATTCTGTTCTCTTATTCTGTGTCCCGTGTCTATCGAGTTTTCCGGGCTTCCCTGAACTCCGAACTCTGTCAAGAAAAGAGGTTACTGAAACGCAACGAATGTGGCGAAAGCCTAACCTTCTCTCGAGTACCGTATTCGACACGTGTTGGAAGTCTGAAAGAGTCATACCTATCATTCCGAAAGCTTCCCTAGATAGCAAAGCCGATGCCAGCCATTCTTTCCTAGGAGAGAACACTCACTGTTTGAAAACTTCATGTCCAAACGAAAGAGCAACGCGATACGGCACCAGACAAGAGAGGTCTACTAAAGGCGCAGAGGGGACTCGAAGATTCACTTTCGGTTCGGGTACATAGTGGTCTTAAGGAGCTAACAGAAGCGTCTTTTGCGTGTTGCGTTAGAAAGCCGTAATACCATCATGAAATCCGGGAGCTCGCTGAAGAGAAAAGCTCGAGTGCCTATCGTGTACGCTTCTATAGGCTTCGCTGTCTTTGGATGCGCGGAAAGGTATACATTGTGTGCTATGAATGCACCCACTTTCTTGCTGTTAGCTAGCTATCCGAAGGCTGGGTAGTACTCTCCATTCCACAAAACAGAGAAACTTGTGAGGCTACAAGCTCTGTCCGAAAAAAACAAATACGCTGTCTCCTCCAAACTCTTGTTTCGAATTCTCTGAAGCCAAACGGTCTGGCAAATCAAGACACTCTTTAAGGATCTGCTACCCGGACGTAAGATAAACGGAAAAGCCTTCAAAAACTCCCCTAGGAGACACAGAAGAATGGACATCCATGCCCTAAGCAACCCCGAAAAAGTGAACTGCTAACAGAGAATTCCATAAAAAGTCAGAAGTGATAGGATGTCGAGTACTTCCTCTGCTTTCAGGTTTGAGTCTGTTAGTGGCACTGCTTTCAGGTATATCTATGCCATCAAATTCGTTGCAGTAGTAGCTCTCTCTGTTTTGTGGAACTCCCGGTCTCTAAGACACTCTTTCATGAAAGGACACTCTTATGGAAGCACAGAAAGGGCTGGTAACACTCTGGAAAGAAAAGCACTCTACTAAGTACAACACCTAAAGGCCTATGTATGGCCGCCCTGTATAGGCCCGGTCGGTGGTTTGCTCTCTTAAGAACACATCCGAAAGCGTGTTAAGCAAAAGGTCTACTGTTTGAAATCGTTGGATACCCTGGAGAGTGTGCATCATACTATCGGTCGCGGAAAGGAAAAGGCAATACGGCTCCTGGACTCGGTGAACTCAGCCGAGCTTTCTGGCCCATCTCCGTACCCTCGATACTGGATGCGTCACGTACCGCAGCTTTCTGCCTCCAAGAGATTTGTAGTTGACTCTTCTCGGTCCTTGTTTTCCGTCCTTAAGCGCCCATGAGAAGAGCTCTGAAAGATGGAAACTCTTATCTGTTCTATAGTGCAAATTTAACACAAGGACTACCGGAACGCCTTTCTTGTTGCATGTTTACGAGAACTCGAGCCGCATACACCTCCTTTATCTCTTGGGTTGAAAGAGGTTTCGGCGGAATTCGAAAGGGAGTACGCTTTCAAAGGACTGTGTAGTGGAACAGCAGAGAGTGATTCTCTTTCTTGAATAGCACACTATGCTCTCGCAATGCATTCGATAAGAGTAGTCGCTGAGTTACACTCCAATTTCATACCGGACACAGGGAAACTATAACGGAATCGAAGCACCAATAGCAGAAAAACCGAACTCCCAAGGTACCGAGCTATGGTATTGTTATCAATTCCGAGAAAGGGAGATAGATGCTTTTCTTCTGTCATTGATAGGAGTCCAAGAAGAGAGGTATTAGGCAGGTTGCTAGCGAGTCTTCGAAAAGAGGGTAGACTACGAAAGCTGGGGAGGTAACAATCGATAGGAATACCAAGTCGTCCGCGGCGGGGAGAGAGTCTATAGCGTAGCGAGTTCAGAGTTGCTTCCATTCCAGAGCTAAAACAGATTTGTAAAAAGGTAGTGCGTACCGATTCTCGTATGTTCGCGTAAGAGTCAGTAGAGAATTCCCGGCTGCAGCCAAGTCAAGCGCGCAAGCACGAGTCGCGTCTCTAGGGCAATGTTGTTAGTCAAGACATGTTCGGTGTGAGAGTTGGGATTAAACATTTCGTATCGTGTGAAAGGCGGCTGGGGGGAAACCGTATGGGAATGGACGGTAAGCGCACGTGTATCCGAGGTCAGAGGATGGAACTCTTAGTAAGGTAAGGAAAGCATTTCTCCAATGGGGTCGGTTCACACTCCAATTTCAACTGCGGAATACCTCTTATAGGGGCTTGATAGGCATTCTGTTCTAGAAGCGATAGATAGAGTACCACCAACTTCCGGCACCAAATGTAGGCGTGAAACAACAAGAGAAAGGGAACAGCCTACGGAAAAAGGGGATGCTCCAGTGGTACAGTGTTGGAAACACAACTAGTAACAGAAAGAGCTGCTGGCTTTGCTCTAACCGAATAAGCTCTTCATCCATTTGCACATCCGATTGACTCTATTAAAGTTGTGAAACCGTAACATCTTGGAGTATCGCCAAGTGGTAAGGCATCGGTTTTTGGTACCGGCATGCAAAGGTTCGAATCCTTTTACTCCAGAGAGCACTGACTACCCGTTCGGAACAGGTAACACTCAAGAGATTGCTTTGAAGTCAGAGATTTCCTGTACACTACAGGTGGCTGCTGGTGCTATCTTAAAGCCTATTAAGAGTGTTCCGAAGGATGTGTATTGCTCTTTTTTTCAGGTATATCTATGCCATTCGATGCACAACTCTGTTACATTCTGATTCGGGTTGCTATGCGCTTTTCTGTTCTGTATTCTGATTGTGCTCCGCGTTTCTCCTATCCCCTTCGGTGTCATTCTTGCCTCGCATTCGAGAGAGTTTAGCAGCCTTAAGAGAGTTCCAACTTTGGGTTCTCCGCCCCCAGCAATCCAACCCAAGCAAAACAGAGTAGTGTATCACTGCATCTCTCCTTCGGGACTCTATTGAGTTAGCTCTTGCTTCTGTATTGTCTTTAGAGTCCGGGTAATCGGTCCGGTTGAAACTCTCTTCTTTCTATTTCTATATATCTATATCTTAAGAGAGCAGAATGCGGCTGTCAAACCAATCACACTAGTAGAGTGGGCAGCCATCGATAGAGTTTCGAAGTTGTACCGTATCTCTTGTGGAATTCCGAAGTCATAATACATAATAGTATAGTAGAGAGTCTCGCTTCGGGTATCTTTTTTTGCTGCCTGTGTATGCACAAGTGTTAGGTGGCATCACTCCGCTATTTGCTTCCCGGGCTCTATTGGATTGCACCTTAGTGCGGGATACGACTGTTTGGGTGCTTCCGGATGCACAGTGTTTGGGGAAGCCAAGTGAGTAGGCAACCCAACAACCCGTATGCGACAGAGAGCTCTCTTGTATTAGGTAACACTCAAGTGCTCTGTTTGGGGCGTTTGGTTTTTCGAGAATCACTGGGCATTTCGAGAAGGGCAGTTCCATCCGAGCAGCATGCTTCCATACCCGACCGCATCTCTACAGTCGCTCCAACCCATACACGGACAATACGACCCTTTTGGGTCCAGTTAAGACATACCGTGTCCAACCATACTCAGAGTCTTTCAGGTGGTGGGCGCCATGTCATTGACCGAATTCCGAGCATGCTTCTTAGGGCACATTCTTATCGTGTTAACACTCATGAATGCTCTCGAAGAAAGTGTATCGGAGAATCCACGAGTCAATCGGATGTGCAAATGGATGAAGACCACCCATCGGGGAAGAGCTCTCACTGCATTTCGGGGCCGGCCAAGAGAGCCGCTTGTAACAGGTATACCTATCCCCGGGAGTGGTATCACTTCTATACGAGGTTCGAGAGCCCGTGCGAGACAATGGAATTGGAAAAGAGCAGACTTCTATGAAGCGGTACGGGAGAGATACACTCGAAACAAAGCGTTTCTGTCGCGTACTACGCGTTTTCACTTGTGTTGCGTATCTTTATTATAAGTGCTTGACATGAAGGTGAGCTTGTGGCCCATCTCCGTACCCTCGATACTGGATGCGTCACGTACCGCAGCTTTCTCTGTCTTATAGTAGTGGTTCGGTGACCTCTCCATTCTATAGTGCTCTACCCGAGGCCAACGTCGAAGGTGGTTGAGGCAGCAGACACATTGCATGTTGTGTCCAAAGCTACACTGTTAGTGAGCGTAACCCGACCTCTGAATCTTCCGAAGCACACTCCATGCCTATTCGGTGTTTCACTCTTCGGAGACCCAAAAGAGTCGCTCACGGGCTGTCTGGTATTCTGTAAGAACCTGTAATAGACTCGCATAACACCTTTCAGTCTGTCTGTCAGTCAGTATTAGATGCGCACAACCCAAGAGTACCGAGAGCGTGCAGCACACTCCAATCATTCGCGTCGCGGGAGCAAGCAGCACATCGCTTGAAGTCAGAGGGCCCGTACTACCACACCACCCAAATAGGGACCGGAGAGCGGACCATATCCACTGAAAGAGAATCGGCCTATGTATACGTAACCCGAGACATCCAATAGGTCCTGCCACCACGCCGCAGGGCAGCTCTCATGGGTTCTGTGATTGCTGGATGACAGGCCAACCCAATAGCAGCGGGGGTACAGTACAACTTGTAACGTACCAATACCCGAGTGTCGCTTTCGGACTGCGTCGCATACTACAGACAGACAGAGAATCGGCCTTTCCGGTACCCAATGGTGGTTGAAATCTCGCATCGAGAGCAAGCAACACACTCGATTCCGTTTAGGTCTCTTATTTGGGGACCCCGAACACACCCGAAACCATCCAACAAGACAGTGTTAGGTTCCATGAACCCGTGCGATCTCTTCTGTAGAGTAGTCCCGCATCAAGAGTACTGTTGTTCCGGTTCAATCACTAAGAGATGTGGTATCCGGGATACCAACTGCCGGGGATACACTCTGTTAGAGAGCGGAAGTCGGGTCATAACTCTCTTTTCGGAAAGAGCTTCCATACCCAACAGAATACAGAGCTGTAAAGCCGTATGAGAGACAGAGCTTTCTTGTACGGTTCTTCTCGGGCGAATCGGCGTACCCCGCCCCGTGCGTGGGGCTTCTTTTGCTCTTTCCACCATACAGGGAATTGGAGGTAGCATTCTACCGATGTCAAGTCATGGACTGGTGTCTTCTGCCCTTTTTTTATGTGTTGGTGTTCTATATGACCGACATAAGACTCGACTTGTTAGATATTACGGAGGTTCAGTTAGCACCATGCCGAATCTCTCTACCATTTTCTTATCTTCCACTTTGGCCAATATGAGTTCACCTGGTACTAGCAGCTTTATCGGGGAATTTCTCATATTAGTTGGAGCTTTCCAAAAACATAGCTTAATAGCAACCTTTTCCGCGCTTGGGATGCTTTTAGGCGCCGCGTATTCTCTTTGGGTGTATAATCGTTCGGTGTCTGGAAATTTAAAACCCGATTTCATCCATAAATTCTCCGATCCAAATGGCAGAGAAGTCTCCATTTTTATACCTTTTATTGTTGGAGGGGCGACCGTCCAAACTACCAAATAAAGAAGGGGAAACAAATGAGATCTCTTTCGAGTGTGCTTTCGAAGGGACGGAGTAGTCATCCTTATAGGGTGTTTTGGTTTCGTTGAGGCAGAGTACTCCTTTGGATCCTTTTCAGTAGAGGAGAGTTTCTAGGAGGGAGCAAGAGCGGGGGCACCTCGACCCCCTGTTAAGCGACTAGGTGCAGACTCTCCAACTATAGAAGCACGAAACGGAAGAGCTTTCTACTTCGTATCGAAAAGGATAAAGTGGAGTATCTATCTTTACGATATCCGAAAAGAGAGGAGTACGGGCAACCTTGCATGGTACTTCGACCGTGTCTCCGAGGTAAAGTTGAACGAGCTTGAATGCGTAAGGGTTGGACGAGCCCATAACTCGAGCGTTCGGTCTGTTTTTATCGAAGAAATAGAAAGCCGCGTGCCCTTTACCATGAGACGGACTAAAAGTGATTATGGAAGCACCACCCATAGGAGATTCGATAACAAAAGAGTGGAAACCAGCAGCACGACCGAGGTATTCGAAAAACAGAGAATAACAAAAGAGTAACGTAAGCGATAGACTTTTTGGTAGTACCGGTGAACCAGATGGCCGCGGCGATGGAATGGATTCTGGGGCGGATGACTCGTAGTATATCTATCTAAAAGCGAAAAGCACTGAGTGTACGGTTCTTAAAATGGGCTTTCAGCGGAGAGATTGAAACGAGATTGGGCCGCGACTCTCTATTGGACGGAAACTCTCTTAGGGTGTCTCAAAAGTCTCCGAATTACTCTCTGTCTCTTGAGTATCTCTGTCTGTCTCTCGAGTCTCATTGAGAGTTGAAAGTGAATCGTTCGGGTGGGCCGAGCTCTTTGTAACTCTAGTAACAGTGGATGAAGGAGTCTACAACATGGAATTGTGTAACAACCCTAATGGACGTTGCACAGCACCCGAGCTACGGTCCGGCAGCAATAGCGCTTTCGCTAGGTTGTTCAGACTCTCACATAGGAGAACGGGACAAGACTGAATGGCAGCGTACTTGACAGACTTAAAGAAAGATTGGCAGCCGCTAGCAGACAGACTGAAAGCGTACGGGATGCTAGCATACTTTACTGACAGACTGAAAGGCAGCTAGCAAGTGACAGAGTACGCCTCGCAATTCAAGTTGGAAATGGGTATGGTAGAATGCCGTCGGAATCCAACCATTCCAATCCAATCTCTCTTCAAGTGTAAGAAAAGTCACTTTTGTGTCACCCGGGGGCACTCTGTCTTTCGAGTCCGGGTAATCGGTCCTAGGCTCTAGGCGTATATCCCCCGAAAGTAAAAGCGTTACACAGGGACGACTGAAAGCACGAACCACCCAAAACGCACACGGTTCGGAGAGCTTTGACCATCCTCGGCTCTACAGTGTACGCGGCGGAGGTAAGCAACCGATAAGACTCTCTACTGTGTCTAAACTCTGAGTTTGGGGTTTTGGAAGAAGGTTCAGAAAGCCGAATTAGGCACCGCCGAACAGGACAGGTTTGGGGAGCCCAGAAGAAATCTGCTCTCTCTATTCTGGTTTCTGGATGCTGTTGAAATGAAAGCACTTGTATTCAACTCTTAGTAACTAAAGTGTCTGTGTCTTGTCTCTTGATTTCGCATAGCTCTTTCTGTCCCGTTGCGTTTCCCCGGCGTGAACGGTACATCCCATCCGGTTGCTTTGCTTTTTCATCCAAGTCTTTAAAGAAAGTAAGAACAAGACCTTTCTCTACCCGACCCGAGACACTCTGCTATGATTGGAGTGTGCTGCACGCAAGACAGAAACGCTCTACTTGAGAAAATGCCGGGAATTAACAGACCCACGGGATACATTGTGCTCCGAAGAGAGTGTAGATCCGAAGGCTGGGTACTCTACTACAGCATCCATTGCCCGCCCACCCATATCTCGCGTATGTTGCTGGAAACACTCCTGTGAAATGTCTCTCTCCGGCCGGAAGAAGAAGAGAATCAAGTCTATTTGTTGGTGAGCCGTGTGATGGGAGACTGTCTTGCTGGGTTCGGAGAGCACTAAGCAGTGTGTATACTGGATGTCGGCCGGCCTACATGCGGAACTCTTGACCCTACTTGTTCGGATGGGTGTTCACCCAAAAGTGTTCCCGGACTGCATGCATACATCCGTAAGTAACGTAGTGCAACATGGAAATTGGTAGAGTTCTGAAAGCAAAGCAACCAGTTCTCTTCTATAGGTCTCGGACTTTCTTATTAGCGTTACGAGAGTGATATGTACGCGGAGCCGGGGGAGCTCTAAGCGGAGAGAATCCACCCAGCAGAGAGAAATGCTAGAAACTTTAGAGATGTGTAAGAGAAAAGCAGCATGTAGAACACCCGGTTTACGGAACACCCAGATCCAGATAACATCGTATATCCAACAAGTCTAAACTCTAAGAGAAACTTTCTTAAAGACTTTGAAGCACGGGCGAGCACCACATGGGACTGGCTGCTGGGTACCCTAAAGAACCGACAGTGTTATTACCCTCTTCCTTCGGGTCTGCCGACGTACTCTGTGAAATGCCTTGTTAGAGCGTTACGAAAGAGTGCCCTCGTTAGCTCCCTCCGGACAGCTCCACTTTCGGATGCTCGTACCTCCACTCTGTTTATCGCCTCATTGATCTCCCCAACAACAGTGATAGACCCAGCAGTTACGGCCGCCCAACTAGGGTTCCAACTCCAACGATACAGCATAGCAACCCGAATCTCTAATGCTTGAAAAGCAACTCTTTCAGTGGCATGTTTCCCATAGAAGAGCTCTACTTGTTCCAGAAGAGACAGACATTACGAGAAGAGAGAACCACCCCCCCGTAAGCGCACCCGTGTTCGGAGAAAAGAGCATGAGCTCCGTAGCCCAGTACACTCTACTCAGCGATTCTCCTTGACTACCTCGTGAAGTATACCTACGGTCTTCTCACCCATTGGAAATCTATTATGTATATTGGAAACAGAGCTCGGCAGCCAACTCAATGTGCTATGTATTCTGTTAGACAAGAGAGTTGAGTGGTTCTCTTAAGAGATAGAAACTTCCGTGTAAGAACCCTAAGAGAGTTTCCCGCCCGCTAGGTTTTATTACAAATAATAGGGCGGCAATGCTTTCTTCTTCAAGAGAGTTTCCGAATTCAAAGAGAAAGTCTTTCTTCCAACTTCCAATGAAACCTTTTTGGCTCGACAAAAGCAGGGTCCTGAGCGACGGTTATCTATCCACCTCTCCAGACACAATATCTTGAGTACCTATTAGGGTTACCACATCTGGCAGCATGTGATGTTTGGACATAGAATCGAGTCCTTGTAAATGGGCAGACCCAGGTGCTCTTATTTTACGACGGTAGGGACGATTGCTTCCATTACTGACAAGATAGACACCAAATTCTCCTTTAGGTGCTTCCACTGCGGTATAGGTAGAAGGAGCGGGTACGGAAAAACCTTCTGTATACGGTTCGAAATGGTGAATTGAGGTAGAGTAGATCCATTCGTTAGGCCGGCGGCTACTATAGAAGTGTTGCATCTGCTCCCATCTCTAATTCTATACTACTAGAATCACAGGTCCCCTCTCCAGACCACACGTGATAGTTTCCCATCATAGGGCTTTCTATCTCTAGATTCGATAGCAATTACAAAACCGCATTCCAGTGAGTGTGAAGTTCTCTCTTTTCGGAATTGAGAGGGTATAGCTCTTGGAAAATGGCTGCTC
Organism: Taxillus chinensis; assembly: GCA_023512835.1. Taxonomy (NCBI): domain Eukaryota; kingdom Viridiplantae; phylum Streptophyta; class Magnoliopsida; order Santalales; family Loranthaceae; genus Taxillus; species Taxillus chinensis. The sequence goes on along the minus strand of CM042091.1, from coordinate 180,858 downwards.
GGCTGGCTTGCTAAGTGATACACCAATTTCCGTTCGGCGTGTCAGTGGTGATGTTGGTTTGCTTGTTGTTTCCGCCAGATTAATTAATTAAAGGAGCGTATATGATGTTGGTAGTTCGACATCGAGTCTAATAGCTCTCTTTGGAATACCGGACGGCACTGAAAGCTGCAATGGAAGCACAACTCTTTTTGGGGCTCGGGGCACTGTGTACTCTACAATAGCACTTTCGGACCGTGGGCGCACTTGAAGAATCCAGCAATTTCCCGTAACGCTAGCAGCTAGAAATAGGGACGTTAGGAATAGGGCTTCCGCAGGCGATAAACAGAGTGGAGGGACGACAACAACACAAGAATAGGCTTTTTTAGGGTGCTTCGCTCTTTCCGATAAGAGGTGGGAGCTATGAGACACTTGTGGCCCGCCGCTCGATACAGTGCCGTGTTACTGGTTGTGCTTGTTGTTACAATGCTTCTGCCATTTCCATAAGGTAATCGCGAAGCGTTCTATCCATCGCTGTCTTTAAAGACTACCCTCTCTTGGCAGGTTGGTCCAGCAGCCTAACGAGGATCCCGAAACCAGCAACCCAACCTCACTAACAGAAAGTCCGGTTTCCAAAGAGAGCTATTAGACTCGATCGACATTCTATGCACAGGTCAGGTGCGCTCGCACGATTCCATGTTACACGTAAACGGTGTGTTGGGGGGTCCCGAGTTTCCTATGCCGCCGTTTCCCTTACAGGTGCTATTAGTGCTTCGACCCGAAGCGATCGCTCTTCAATTGGAAAAGATGACTGCGAGCTCACAAACAGAATGGGACGGAAGTGGTCCGCCGGAATGCTCGTTCTGATCTTGGACGCAGTACATTGGAATCCAGAAGCACCACCACGAACGCTACCGCAACCCTTTTGTGCCAGCAGCCAACTCCGGCGTGTCAGCTTTGTTATCCTCATCAAGCCACTGTATAGCTTCCCCATTCTGTTTCCGGTTGCTCTCTTCTGTGATATAGATAGTGTTGTCAGACACCGGAAGCGAAGCGTTCTATCCAGGTACTCAAAGAAACGGAAGAGATTGGGGTTCTCGATGCTTCTCAACGCCCAAAGAGATACGCAACTCGGGATGCTTACTCCAACACAAAAGGTTCCGAGACGGAGCTTCACCAGAGTCTCGGTTAAGAACGGCTTTGCTACACGTTTCAAACGGCGCACGATTCCATGGAGAGTTTCATTCCACATCGTGCTGGAGGAAATCGCTTACGATCAGAGGCTTGGATCATTCCAAGTGGCATTTGATTCGGACATTGCACTAGGATCCGAACACTTTGTCGCATCTCTTCTATACGGATACAGTAACGATCATAGCGATCTCCTCTTGTACCTAAAGGTACGTCAGGATCCGATTTGTCATGAACATCGTAAGGTGCTGCTCTTCGCAAATCCCAGCATACCCCTGGATTGGATGGGCCGGCACGGATTGTTTTCACTTTGTACCGGGCCAAGTTAGTGGGTTTCCCTCTCTTTTGGCTCCCCCCCCCCAACAAACTGTACTTGATAGTTGCCCATCATACGGCTCCATTCTATTTCCCCTATTCCAACCGAGAGTTCTGTTCTGCCCATTTCAGTACCGGTTTACACGCACAACGAGCATTCCGGCGGACCACTTCCGTCCCATTCTGCCCCATACAGAAGATAAAAGTAGTACACTTTACCTGAATCCGGGTTTGAGGCTTCCATTGAGTCGTATTCCGGGCGTTCGTGCCTCCACCGAATCCGCTATCGTTCTGGGGCCCGCTCCTAAATCGATTCTATTACGGGACAGAGGGGCAGCTCTCAAAGGGTATTTCTGTACTATAGGTAGTGTAGGTTTCACTTTCACTTTCAAGAAGGCGAGCTGAAAGAGCGGATTCCAAAACCCCATTCCGCCCCCACCTCGTTTCCGGTTACCTGGGTTTCTGAGGCTTCCTCTACCCGAATCTCTGTTCCCGCCGCTGAACTGCTCTTAGAGATAGGCTTACCATGTTCCATCAATCGCACCTCCTATGCCGATTTAGGCGGACCGTGCTCCACCCCGGTGATCACTCTATCGGTTCCGACGTGCCAAGAGGCCAGAGGCGAATCCGTTCACGGTCCTAGTAACACCCTGGATGGATCCTCTCTAGTACATGTTTGACTGGGCTTACACACATTCGCTTTCGTACGCTGTCCCCCCTCCGCTCACCCGTTATGCGACTATCACGTAATCGCTCCAGGCTTCAAGCCAAGTCTCTTTGGACAGAATCTGCTAGATAAGTCGGGTCAGGCAGAACCGTTGTTGCCTGTAGGGCACTTCCCCCCAGAATGCTTTTATCTCTGTCTTCATGTCGCACGACCTCTTAACATGACACCACTGAATCCCCAATCCTTGGCTTTCAGTGCAGTGACAGTACCAATATCCACTAATCGTTGTTTCCAGATACGGTTGCCGGTTGACATCTCTTCTAATTCGTCGATACGAGACGCAAATTGTGTTGTAAAGGAATCAATATCTCGACATAAGCCAATAGGAAGATCTTGTGCCACTCCACCCGGTCGTATGAAACTGGCATGCATCCTGGCTCCCGATACTCTTTCATAGAATTCCAACAATTTCTCCCGCTCCTCAAACGCCCAAAGGAACGGAGTTGATGCTCCCACATCCATTGCATGAGTTGTTAAAGAAAGTGAATGATTTGAAATTCTAGTAATTTCGCGGAATAACACTCGTATATATTGAGCTCGTAAGGGTACCTCGCAATTCAAGAGTATCTCTACGGCTGAAGAATGAGCGTGTTCTTGGGCCATCGTAGAAACATAGATAGGGTCACGGAACGCAGAACTCTATTCTTACAAGTTCACTTGAATCACACTGCTTAGTGCTCTCTGAACCGTGCAATAAGGGTGTCCATAACACGGCTCTCCCACTTGAGTTACCTTATGGTATCATTATAAATGGCAGAAGCATAACGCGTAACACAGCAGAGCAGGTCGGGTCGCCTTTGGAAGCCCGGTAACCCGTATCGTGCCCGCTCTACCTCTGTTCTGTATTGTACTTTTCATTACTCTCTGAAAAGAGGTCTCTCACAAAGGTGGCTCTTGCCCTCATACAAGATGGGAGCCAGTCTAACCATGAAACCGAAAGAAAGAAGAGCACGTAGTCGGCGTTCCGCCTTGCAGCTTCGTCTTTTACGCCCGGCCCCTTGGGACGACCCACCAAATTCTCCATGTGTACTCTCCATATGCTTCCCATATGTATGTGTACTCTCCATATGTGACCTCCTTCCCGAACACTGTCCTTGCGTTCCTATCCGGTGCTCACTCCACTAGCAGAATGGTACCACGAGCCCTCTGTCCCACACATCTTCGATGAAAAGTGTAGTTCACCGGTTCCACCGAATGCGTCTCTTAGTGGTGCAGTGATGCGTCGCCATAGATCGACTTCTCCTTCACTCGCTTTAGATCTCCGATACACTTTTGTGCTGGAAGAAAACCCTAGTCCGGCCGATCCTTCCCTATGAGTAGTGCATTCACGCCGTTTGACTGCCACTCTCTACGCTGCTGGTCGTTCTGTTGACATGCTGTTGTCGTCGCCATCTTCCATATGTCACTTAGTCATCTCTTCCCCTGCTAGGAGAGCACCTCTCTAACGAGTCCCGTACAGACACGGCCTTCATTCAGTGACTCCGCGATCGCCCTCTGAACGATCAGAATAAGGTAAAGCTTGAAGAAATGTTTTGTACTCTATTAATTTCTCAGTCCCTCTAGTCGGGTGGGCGGTATGGCCCCCCTCCGAACCGTACGTGCGGGTATCCCCGCATGCGGCTCACGCCATTCATAATAATGGTAAATCAAGAACTTCTCGAAACGCAAAGGAGACTGCTCGACTGAAGCGAATGCGCTTGTTGGCCAAGCTCTTTGCTAAACCGACAGTCCGAAAAGAGAGAATTCTGACTCAATATCCTCTTTTCTTACACATCTGATTTCAGAATTCCTGCCTTTGCCGTCAAATGACCCGTACTTTCTTTCCGAAGTCCTTCCTTGATTGATGCTCCCCCGCGGCGCTACCAAGCTTCGCCTTATTCTTTCGTGTTCGCCATAAGGTCTCTGAATCCAGTAGTTCCATCCTACCCTAAAAAGCCTATTCTTGTGTTGTTGTCGTCCCTCCACTCTGTTTATCGCCTGCGGAATCCAACCCTACCCTTTCGTGGAATGATACAGCTGGTTTCGGGAGCCTCGTTCCACTTCCGATTGGTTAGGTGCAGCAGGTGGTGATGATCACCCCGGGGTATTTGTTGTTCCGCCCTTGACAGGCACTCCAGGACCCGCCAACACTCGTACCCGGGTATAGCGTGTGGATAACGAGGCCACCTTCACAACCTTTTCCCTTCTGTCCCCTCTTTCAGTGTTGTACAGTAGAGTAGTCTTATCTCGTTAAGCGCTACGGAATGGGTTAGAGTGGGGCGCAGAGCGGCAGCATCAAGCCTACTCGGTAAGCTTCTCGTTCCGAACTGGAGTGATCCAATATGTGGTTCCGCACGTTCCACCACTTCTCCTTGCATTTCCAATACTGAGCGTGACACACCATGAGCAGCTGGATGTTGAGGTCCGGAATTCGAAGTTACATTATGCTGGATCCCGTTCCCAGTCATGGAAGCACATCCTTAAGAAAGAGATTACCCCCGATAGCATGTTGTACAGTACCACCGGGCCAAGCATCTGTATTTCGCACCTTTCTCAGGTCATCTCTCCTCTCTTGGATGGGTGGGCAGCGAAGGCCTGTCCTTCATTCATTGCTGGGGCTATCGAAGAAGAGAGCTCTTTCCCCTATCTGGTTTCCCACGGGCAGCTCGCAACCCAATAAGAGTTACCTTCGAGTTTCTATTGAAGAGTTACCTTGCAGACTCCATTCAATCATTCATGCATTCGGCGGGGCGGTCTGAAAGCGTAATCGTACAGTACCTTCTCCGCGCATTCTCCATCGGCAGGCTTGTATCTTAACTTCCGGCCCATTCTGTGCTTCCATTTTCTGTTACCGGTGCTTTCCGCACTCAACGTAACCTAGCGGAATACGGCATTCTGCTTTTATAGACACCTCTGGTCAGACCCATGACAGAATCTGTTGTGTACTCGCTTAGCGGAAGGTCCACCTCCAATAGCGTGCGTAGAACAGATAGATACGCCCACGGGATATTCCGGGTGTTTTGTTGTCTCGCTTTCGAGTTGCCCATAGGCTGGTGATGTATCGTACTCTGTTCCGAGTCCCATCTCCGTTGTCTGTTGAAGAACAGATCCCTTCCCCCTTGCAAGAATGCGGCACTCTCCCGTCCCGCTTAAGGTACTATGGACCCTCTGACTCCAAAGCCTTCCAAGCCCGGTCTCGCCGGTGTTGCCTGTATCGTGCTGTGCCTCGAGATGGCCTGTCTCTGTCCTCTAGGCACCAGAAGCAGAGTGCGTGTTACGCTTTCGTAGCGACGTTGGGGGAGGTGGACACACCATCCAGTATTGCCTTGCTTCGCCCAAAGGCCTCATCTCTAAGAAAAGCCCGGAAGGCGTCCCTCTCCACTCTGTTCCGTTCCGTTCCCTCGGTGACATGCTATGTTTCCCTAAGACAACCGGGTGAGTCCCATGCGTTGGAGGTCAATCCCTACAGGTTACCTGAGGCCGCCCTACCTAAACCAATCAGCATATCGGTCCCTAAGCCTTGCTTTACAACAGGCTCGGCTGCAAAACCGTACTTGGAGCTTCCGCCTCATACGGCTCCTCTAGGGATTTGTTAAGGTTGTAGTACACAGTGTCCTGTTTCGCTTCCCGGATTGGAATGGTTTGGGCGCGTAGACACTCCCCTAAACACCCATGACGAGAGAGACATACCTCTGTGAGCATCCACGATGCCAATGGATGGACCTTTCCCTCTCTGGATCCGCGGAGCCTCTTAAGAAGAGCATTCCAATCTCTGCCGTGGGACTCTCCGGTTGCTATGCTGTCATTGCGGCTAGACCCGATCGGCGAGTTATGGGTTCTCCGGCCGTACAATCATACGCGATACGGCAACGGCATCAGTCTCTGCGCATCCAAAACACGTAAGTGGAAATACAGAGCTCTTGTTTCCGCTTCCGCTTCCGGTTACTCATAGCGGAGAGTCTACACGTTTGGGTTTCGGGGCAGCGAATAGAGTGCACTTCCACCCATATCTCGCGTCACGTACTAGGGTGGTGCTACCTACTCTGTCTTCCAGGCAATAAGAGTGGGGTGGTATACGCGCAAGCACACACACACACACCCGTTCACCCACTCCGAATACAAGACTCGTAGGGTAGGGTAGACCATCCACTCCGGAGATTTCACTTCGTAATCCCAAGTCAATTCTTTTTTGAGTCAATACACACATACAGGTGTTGGGTCCTATTCAGTCCGGATCGAATCGCCTAGCCTTCGCTCTATACTTCTCTCTTCGATCTCTGTTGAAAGACAGCATTGTTACCTACCTGACTAAAGCCAGTGTTCCGTAATCCCAAGCTCCGGACATCTAGCTCCATAAACCGAATTGTGTGTGCCCGATGGGTCTATACTTCTGTATTTTCTGTTGAAAGACAGCATTGTTTTGTAGCTCTACGTACCCCGCGAGCGTCCAACACTGCTTTCGGCGGAATTGCTAAGAGAATCTCCAGTGGTTTGCTGTGCTGTGCTCTCAAAATGTGCCTTGGAGATCCGCTCTATTATGATTTTCCGGGTGGGACTGTCATGGCTTGAAGAGTAACTGCATTGGACCGACCATATCTGAAAGTCTGTCTCGGTATCGCCCGGTACAACTCTTGAACTGCGGAGGTTGCAAGCACAGCGGCAACACAACAAGAGCTAGATGCCGGAACCTCTAGTACTAGTGCTTTCTCTTCTAGAAAAACAAGAGACTGACTATAGTAGGCAGTCATACGCCGGTGCTCAAGAGCTACTCTTTCGATCTGTTGAAATCCATATGCTTTTTCTTTCTGACTCCCGATTCCATTTCATAGGCTCCGCTGTCAGAAGAGTCTCCGCTGCATAGTCTCGTACGTTCACCCACTCCGGATACAAGTACCGTCCATTCCCATACGGTTTCCCCCAGCCGTATCACCCGAAGCCTTCCCCAAAGCTCCGGTAGTACACCTGTCATGCTGTTACACCGTATTCCGGGCACACTCAACAATGTGAAAGAACACGCTAATTACACATGAAATGGTAACTGAAAGCTACTTGACACATTACATGGTAACAGAAAGCTCAGTAATGACACATGACATGGTAACTGAAGAGCCCGGAGCGTAACCCGGAGAAATCGCTACCCTGTTTCCAGTACTGTCCAGTATGCTACTGTCCTGTCCTTTCCAGTACTGTCCTGTATGCTACTGTCCAGTCCAGATACCGAGCCTTTCTCTCGTTAAGTGCTTTCAGTCTTGTTACGGCCGGCAATGCTTTCAGAGCTCTTGTGTCTGTACTCTTTTCATTTCACGAAAGGGTAGGACATCCAACAACCATACCGGACCAATGGCTCGACCCAATCCCATTGTTGGGCAGCACTAGCACACTCAACAACAGTTGTACACATTCCAAGAGAATACGGATCCGCTAGCTCTATAGGCTCGGGCTGGATGGCGCTTCCGCTCTTGCTTCTGTATTGTCTGTCGACTCCGTCCAAACTCTACTGAAAGAGCTCTTCGGAAAAGCCTTTTCCACACCGTCTACGTTATAAAGTGTGTGGTGCCCGGCAGTGCATCCCGCCTGGGGCCGTGTACTTTCTTGCTTAAGGTTTCGGATGGGTAGTCTTTCTGCAGAGTATAGACAACAGTGCTCCTTAGATACTCTGGAAAAGCCCACTCATGTTTCCACTCCATTTTCCTTAAGCAGATGTCTCGCGTCAGGATCCTTGGCTCAAACCGAATAACAACGTTATGGAAGTCCCTGGATCGTCTGCTGAAATACGAGTCGTACCCAAGATGCTAGTCGAGGAGCGAAATGGCACATTGGCTATGGAGATTCCGCGCGCCAATTCATACATTTCGGGGGTTCGAAAGGAAAGTGCTTTCTCTAACTCTAACTAACTCTAATGAAGTCAGAGAAGACGGATATGTAAGTAACACACGAAACAACTCTCCGTCCGAGGGCATGGAATGTATCATGTTTCGGTAAGAATCTCGAAAGTAATGTATCTGTTAGATGCGGAAATCCGGGAGCACTCTCTACTCTGCTCTTGGGACACGGAGTTTTGCCCCGAACTGGAAGAGCATTTCGAGCTATTCGAACAGATGATAGGGTTCCATGTTACTATTGTATCTTCGGCCAACACACAACCACAATATGAGACTTTACCACCGTGGAGCGGCTTGCAAAAAGAGGCATCGGGAACAAGAGCTCATGTCGGAGCGACGAAATAGACGAGATCAAACACGTAGATTGCTCGCGGCAAAATATGAATTGAGACGAAAGCTGTGTAAAGCCGTATGTACAGAATACAGAGTCCTCCCTGAGATGCGGGACAAACATCGTATTACGTTGTCCCAGTTGCCCAGACAGAGTGCCTGTGTTAGAGTCAGAAACCGATGTATTTCCACGGGTCGCCCTCGTGCCGTATATGAGTGCTTTCGAATGTCTCGTATCGTATTTCGTGTCTTAGCATCTCGAGGTCCTTTGATGGGCATCAAGAAATCCTCTTGGTAACCTTGGGATTGGACACCCAGCAACGGTAACGAGATAGATGTCACGGGAATACCGTATACGGGAACTGAATAGGCTTTCGAAAAACGATCTGCAGCGGGGAACACACAGAACGCCTAAACGCAACCCGGAGAGCCACCCATAGCACAATGTGTTTTAAAGAGACTGTCCAGTCCAATAACATAGATATCCTTTCGGCCTCGTGAAAGCGGAAGCACACAGTAATTGCGGGTACCGAGAGTCTGAGCTCCCTCGATTCCAACTGTGCCGAGACCAGGCCCATCGCAGTGGCACAGCAGAGAGTCATGCATTTCCCTTGGAAGGAAACACTCTTTGGATCCCCTGTTGTTAGCAGCTTCGCTTTCAAACGACGTATACGCAACACACAGAAGAGCCCGGCCCGGATTTTCCATTGGAAGTCTGGCAACTCGATCGGTGGCGCACAGGTAAAGTGAGACAACACAGTGTCCCTCCGAGAGATGAGCATCTCTTACAGGCCCCCATCTCATGTAGTGAACGAAGGATATGCTTTCAGTGTGCTTTCTGGAAGACTCGACTCGGACTCGGATGTCATTGGAATGCCAGCAGGCACATACCTTTGGATGCATTTGTAAGACAGGACTGTGTAGGCACTTCTCTTAGGGGCTGTGGAATACGTTTGGTAAAACGGTACGGGATATCTATCTTCACGCGATGTGAGACATGCACTGCACTGCACACGCTAAAGCACACGTATCGAGCACCTCTAGAAACCCTTTGAGAGCTCCCTCCAGCATACACTTGAGTTTCCATGTCTGTCAAGAGAAATGGTTCTAGATACCTCGTCGGCCACCGCTAAGCGATCTCCAGCGCATTTCCGGCATACGCAGCAAACCGTATTCCACTTTCAGGCGTTCTCGGAAACCCGGTTAACGACTCGCAAATTCCCTTGAATCAGACCTAAGGGAGTACTACTACGGTCCAGATAGACCTCCCAGCCATGACAGTCCCAGCCATCCGACTACAGACTCGAAGAGTAATGGAGCACCACAGATTCATAGAAACATGGGGCTTGCTATTGAGCTTACAGACAGAATGCACGCTACAGAAAGGAGGGTAGTAACTGCTGAAGAGAGCTCTTCGTTTATGGTATCAAGAGCATCTCTGTACATAACCGGTGTTGCCCTACGCTTTATGGTTCGAGGGCCCGTTGGTCCATCATCCATTTCAGTACTCTACTCTTTGGACGGAGCCGCATGCGGGGATACCCGCACGTACGGTTCCTTTGAGAAGGGTGTGAACCCAAACCTATCCGTCCCGACGAGCGGTCCAAGGAGCTGCATCCCTACTCACCTGGTCCATGCACATCGCTCTCTCCAGGAGGTTGGCCGCCTATCCTAGAAATGCCTATGTCAACCAATATTCCCCCGGGCTCGCTCTGGTTTAGTCTCAAGGTACTCTTGTTTCTCTTTGTATTTATATGGGTCCGTGCAGCATTTCCACGATATCGTTATGATCAATTAATGGGACTTGGCCGGAAGGTGTTCTTGCCTCTCTCATTAGCTCGGGTAGTCTCCGTTGCCGGTGTTTTAGTAACCTTTCAATGGCTCCCATAATCGAATTCTGTCGCCTTCTGCTTCTGCTGTGCTCGGAATTCTCTTTGGAAAGCGGGCTAGTCCCCGAAAATGCCCATAGGTTTGGGTGGGCTCGATCTGTTTTCGAGAAAAGGTCCCGTTTCTTTCCATCTGGGATTGTCTGCCAGGCCAGATCTCTTCAGAGAATACAAAATCGAAAACGTACACTGTAGTTCCAGCGGAAATACTCTTCTTAATTCTACCACTGCTACTAGGAGTTGCCTTTTTTAGTGCTCGCGGAGCGTAAAGTAATGGCTTTTGTGCAACGTCGAAAGGGTCCGGATGTTGTTGGCTCGTTCGGATTGTTACAACCGATAGCAGATGGTGTGAAATTGCTGCTCAAAGAACCTATTTCACCAAGTAGTGCGAATGTCTCCCTGTTTCGAATGGCTCCAGTGGCCACATTTCTGTTAAGTCTGGTCGCCCGGGCCGTTGTACCTTTTTATTATTATATGGTATTGTCAGATCTGAACATAGGGCTACTTTATTTGTTTGCAATCTCTTCGCTAGGAGTTTATGGAATTATTCTGGCAGGTCGGTCTAGTAATAAGGGGGCGGCCGTTCGGTCGCCTATGAGACTCTCTTGTGCTTGCCTATGGGGTTGAAGCAGGTGGTGTTGAACGATCTACTCTACACAGGTGTGACGGGGCTACACATTTTATGGAGCGATACGGTTCCGGTAAAAACAAGGGGGTATCAAACCTCGGCCGGGATCGAGTGGAAGTCATACACAGATGCACGGACTCCGAAGAGAGCAGCTTCCAAGCCCAACAAATACGCTAGTCCCGGAGGTCCCGTAACGTACAGTGAACGTCTCTCTTAAGAGTGTGAAGAGCTGGCAGGCATCGCACTCACTTTAAGAAAAAGAGGTATTGAGTATCAACGCTACTGGAGGGACTTTAATGGAGTCTGAGAGGTGTGTTGCCACCCAAGGTGTTCCGCTGTCTCTATCTTATCTGTCCGCGGCAGCAATTCGGAAGTGTCTTTGCATCAACTACGCGGGTTGGACTTGACTGGCATTCTTTAAGTTAGAGTTAAGGGGAACGCAATACAGCACTGGTGCGATTCTCGCAGCCAATCCATTCTCTTATAAGACAGAACTACTATGAGTTATGACTGCACTGAGTTATTACTGCACTGAGTTATGCACCTTTTTCCAGAGACCTATTGCGTATTGTCCGGGATACGGGCCCTTGTCGAATCCGAAAGCAGCATGCCGCAACCACTGGATGGTCTAGGAAATGTCGGGGGGAAGTACTACCCATGGTGAACCTCTCCTTGTGATCGGGAGGAAGAGATGCCGGGCGGAAGTACCGAATCGGAGTTCCCTTAGGTAGCCACCGACCAAAAGAGTGCTCCTTACACTTCCGTGCTTGGAACAGCGCTTTCGCAAAGAGGTAACAGGTTGTTCTCTGCCTGAACTGGGATCGCTCGCCTGCTAGGTAAGATTGGGAGCGACTGTGTTTGAGAACATATGACCTTACTGGGTTGGGGGACACGGGGCGGAACGACCTCTCGATCTACTGCATTCCCGAAAGACAGGTCCGGAAAGGTGCAACCTCTTATAGGGGCAGCTAGCCACCAGGAGATCTCCTTGGACGTTGTCTGGGCCAAGAGCCATAGGAGAGTTGCGGTTGCCATTCTGTATAGTATAGTGTTGATACCGGCACCCAGCTAGATAGGATGGATTCAGCTGGTAGTGAGAGTCCTCTGAGTACCAGCATAATACCATCTTGTATTGCTATCCCTATGCTGCGGGAAAGGACTCTGTCTCCCTACGCGCCAGCAAAGCCAGAAAGCATTCCAATCTCTACTCTTCTTCTGGAAAAACGGATAAGTCCGACGTCATAGGCGCAGTGCGGAGCGGAATGGAGTGTATTGAGAGCTGCTTTCGAATACGGGAACACATACAAAAAGGGAAGCAATCCATCTTTTGGAGATCGCTTTAAGAGCTCTGGTGCTGCCCACTCTCTTTCCGTAAATGTGTCTCAGCATCATGCTAGGTGTGCGTCTTCGACTCTTACACGCGGTTGGACAAATTGTGCTGCCGATCGGGACACCGTATCCAATCCGTGAAGTCACCGGAATAGCATGTCGGGAAGCAAGCCCTTATTTAGGTATCCCGCCGCAAGGGTTTCGGAATGGTCGAATAAGGACAATTGAAAGACATCGTCATGCTGTTAGGTACTCTTTTTAGGAGTTCGGCAACGAGGATCTGGGGAAAGCTTCTTAAAGAGCTCTTTAATTAGAGAATGGACAGTACAGTACTGGAATGGACACAACAACCCGGATAGACAAACTGGGCGCACGGACTTTCCGCTTAGGTACCTCGCTGACTTAGCTCTTTTTAAAGCATACAGATCTGACTCTACTCTAAGATGCTGTGCCACGAGATCCGAGATGCTCTTGCTACGTTGCTTTGTGCAAGCAATTCCATTATCGTTCCGTGTATATGAGTCGGATTTCCGGTGTGTGTAGTCCCGCCCCATAGCACTTTCGAAACGGCACGCGAAAGCAGTC
>CM042091.1:140530-163030 GCA_023512835.1 Taxillus chinensis | reverse complement strand
CGAATCAAAAGGGAATGTTTTGTTAAGAGGAACAAGAAACACTGTATTGCCGTCGCAATATAAACTATCAGACTCATCCGAGCTGCAGGAACATGTACAAAAGGAATACGAGAATTTCCACCTTGTAGAAGATCTTTTGGTGCTACCCGAAGACTTAAATGAATTGCCATCGCAGTTAAGAAAACCCGAGATCCCATGAGCAATTGCGCGTAGCTTTTGGTCTTATGCATCAAAATAAAGGGTTGTAAGCACGAAATGGACATCTTTTGAATTAGGTCGAAGTGGAACAAGACAGAGCATACGAAATCAACAACAGAAGCACCCAAACAGACTAATAGCACGCTTCGCGACCTGGGAGTGACACCAGCAGCACCCTACTCTCTTCCATCTGCCGGCCGGATTGAAAACAGAATCGGAAACATAGCAGTCTAAAGCAACAACCTATAGAAAACAGTATGTACTGGAACAGGACCCCCTCCCTCCCCTGTTATATGGAATTTTGATTCTCTTTCGAAAACGCTGACTTCTGAGAGTTCAAGTGCTTCTTGGAAAGCTTGGATGCCCCTGTAAGCCGGCTCGAACATGGAAGTCCAACAATTCCAAAAGAGAGCAGTCCCCTTTCAGTCTGTCTTTGGCCGCCTCCCTCTCCTACTATGATATAAAAGAGAGCTCAAAACCATTCTGTCTAGAAACGCTTTGGGGTTCCGGTACCGGTATTGGATGTCCGAAGGGAAAGCATGCCTTGTTGTGGAAATGAAAACGCGTACGAAAGTAGCCCCGTTTTTAGCGAGTCGAGGAGTTAGGCACGGAAAAAGGAGATGTGAATCCGAAGAGAAGGCGTAAAGTAGACAGTAGAGTTGCTGGATAGAACTACTAGAGAGGAACAACTGGGGAGAAAGTGATACTATTGTGTCCCCGGCCGGACCCTATCTCACTTTTTCGATTTTTAAGAGAGCAGACAGGGTTAAGGACTAGCAGCTCTTTCTCTAAACACTCAACAACAGACTCGACGAGAGCGATATCCGGATCCGGTTGCTTTATGTTCCATCTCGAAAGACATCTAGTAAAGTAGCGTACAGTCTTTTCTTGAGTGACTCTACTAGTGTAATCGGAAGCTATTCGCATTCTGCATTCTCTTCTCTGTAAATCTCCGGACATTGTGGGCACTCGGGGGTGTGGCACTTGTTTCATTAGAGTCTATGCCAGCAGAAAGAGCTCTTGAAAAGAGAGGGTAATCTCTTAAGGGAACCAAAAGTCGCTAGGGTTATAGAGTTGGATGTAACTGACCGTGACTTTAGTTCATGGAAAGCGAGGCATCTGCCCGGTATAGACAAGAAAGTAACCGACTTTCACATAGCTCCTTGTATTCTTTTCAACTCATAAGAGAGCAGATATTCTAACCGCCCCACTTCTCTAAGCTATAAATCCGGAACGAGATTAGGACGCGAGAACAACCATAGGATTCTCTTTTCTTTATGGAATGTTTTTAGGTTGTTTAGCTCCGACTTCAAGTCTTCTTTTCAACTCATAAGAGAGCAGCAGAGAGTTTCTTTTCCAGGAAGCGTATTTCTTAAAAAACCGTACGAGGGGCGGCGCGTGTTCCAACTCTATTATACATGCAAAGGCTCGAGAAATATAGGTTATGAGAGCGCTTTCAGACCTCTCTTTTACTTTCCGACGTTCCAAGAAGAGAGATTTCCGTTGCTTAAGTAAGATGGATCGCCTACGCGCAAGGTACTCTCGCATACAAAATTGAGATACCCTCTGAGCAAAGACACTATACTAGACTCTTTTGCCTTCGGTTGAACACACTCTCCATTTCCAAGAGAAGAGAGGTCTCTCCTTTTAGAGTTCCAATAAGAATATATAATAGTAGTTATCGATTGATGCATGATGATACTGTACCAGGTTGCCCCATGAGTGAGATAGATATCCGTATATTCCCTTAACTCTCGAGTCGCGTTTCCGGCATTTCTTATTTCTAGGAGTGAGCCGCCCAGTATCCACGGAGCATTCGAACATCCGGAGTCAAACATGTAAAGCCAAAACATTGCTAGTTGGATTACGAACTGTAAGTGCCATTCCAGATTCTCTTATCTTATAGAGTAACAAGTGAGTGTTTTTCTTTCGATGATACGACTCAAAAGCACCGGAGTGAAAGACTTTCTCTCGAGCCTTTGCATGTATATCTATAGGTTTCATGCAGGCGGAGAGGGTACTCTATAGTTTTGTGGAAGACTACTCTCTTTTCGGATACTTGAACACATGGATTTCGAACATGAACGTGCGTTGAGAAGTCCAGGAAGGAGATCGACAACATGGCTTGCGCATTGCAACTGCTCTCTTATGAGTTGAAAAGAAGACTTGAAGTCGGAGCTCCAGTAGGAAACTCTTTTGTTGTCTGGCAACGTTAGTAGCTCGTAGAAAACAACTAGGGTAACTAGGGTAGGGAGCGTAAGCGAGGGCATTCAATCAGACACGACATGATAAGCTATAGTTCCGAAACAACAGCACTTACCAAACCCGTGGGAAGGGAAGAGTACTGTGCAAACACTCTTACTCTGGGCCTAGGCGATGTTCTGAGAGCATACGGAAGCCTAAATCTTGTATCCTAAACAAAAGTGCTTCGTCCAAGACAAGAGAGGGAATAACGCCTCTTTGTTGCTGCTCTCTTGTTAGAATGACAATCTTGCAGTGAAGAGAAAGTTACCTTTGAATTTCATGAGTAGACGGAGCTCAGTGTTGGAAAACAGTTCTCAAGTTCTCTTAAACAAGAGTTGGCAGCATTGACTAGAGCTATCTTTCAGGTATAGACAATACAGATATGGAATATCTATCCTGTTTCCAGTACTGTCCTGTCCATTCTGTACTGATAGAGCTCTTATAGAACTACTCTAGAGAGAAGAGAGAGTTCGGTATACTGTGTTGAGTTACACTCAACCATAAGAGAGACAGTGTTTCGACAGATCGCAGAGATGTCAAGCTCTTGAAAGACAGAGAGAGTACTCTCAGCGGAGAGATCTTGTACAGTACACTTTAGAGTACAGAGTCTTGTCTGCTCTCTAGAGTAGTCTACTTCGAGCAGAGTGTAACGCATATGAGACCCCGTGGCTTGCATGGCACCTTTCGGGGGCACCTAATAAGTCTTGTTCCGAACAGACACAATACAGCACAAAAGCGCATAGCGAATAGCAGTAGTTCTCTCTCGATTCGAGACTGGTAGTTCTGAGCTCCGGTGTATGTTGGTATTGTCCGGTCGGCTTGCTGGGGTACGCTGGGTTGGAAAGACTCGGGTAAGCACCCATTCCAGAGTACGAATACACTCGGAGAGCTCCACCAACGCCTATGAACTGCACATAAAGACTTAAAGACAGACTGAAAGCGTACGGGAATGTCTTATGCGGGTATTCGCAGAAACAAGTAAGACAGCAACCGGGGGCCGGCCAGACTCTCTGCTCTCTCCAAAGAGTCCCGAACAAGTCACAGTAACAGTAAAACCATATCCCGGCCTGTATGATGCTATTGATACCATATATCGAAGTAACAAATAGACAATCTGCTATGGCTACTGAAAGACTGAAAGCACACCGGAAGTAACACTGGGTATACGACTCATAGTCGATAAGAAGTGCTTGCTCTTCGGAAAGATTGGTTTCTATCCCCCGGGCTTGGACCATGTCTCCCGAACACTCTCAGTACATATGGCGCCAGACTCCCACGTATCGAGGTCGGAATGGTTTCGGGTGTGTGCACGTCTAACCGAGTGCCCGGGCATTGAGAGATGCTTGAATGCTTCCGGTAGGTAGCACTGGCAGTATTGGTGTAACCAATATCAATAAGTGTATCCCGGGCCCCGGATGAGTTGGGTTCAGAGACGCACCAAGTGCTTGTTTGGAAGATGGTTGCATTGCCAGCAAGCAATATCGACAGATTGCAAGAGATATGGTTCGAGTTATGCTTATAGCACTCTCACTCTCTTGTCATCAATCCAGTTAAACAAGTAACTCTTCCGGGAATGTCATCTTTGCAGTGCTTCAGTCCCTCTTACGAGATGCCGCAAATCCATCTGTCCCGTAATAGAGCGTTACGCCACTCATCCGATTTCAGTATTCTAAAAGAGAAGAGAGTCGACAGACACTTTTGGAAAACGTTAACCACTCGGCGAAGGGGCCCTGTGGACACACCCGATTCGAAAAGAGAGCACTCTTAACACTACCGATATCGATCAATTAAGAGCTGCGGGAAGGCATAATGGAGAAAACGCAGTTCAAAGAATGACATAATCGGAGAAAAAGGAAGCCTCAAAACGAAGCAAATCGTGCAACAGCGGAATCTCTTAGGGAAACCGCGGAAAGTCCGTGCGCCCAGTTTGTTAGCTCCGGGTTGTTGTGTCCATTCTGTACTGATAGAGCTCTAGCAAAAGGGTATACGGGACGGGCAGCCCAATCTATTTCAGACAGGAAATGGAGGGGAAAGAGCTCTGTTTTCGAGTGTTTCAGAGTTCGGGCCCGTAATACCTGTCTTTTCTCCTGCGTGTTGCTTGTCTATTCCGAAAAGTCGAGTAAGCAAGCCTCTCTTTCAAGTAGTCATCCCAATCCAGAAAGAGACCGGCCGAATCTTGTCTCCCTTCCGTTACTCCGAGTCGTGTACAGACCCGAGAGCCATAACCCGGTCCGCCCCCGCGCTCCCTATTGTATATTTCTTTACGTATTTACAGTTACACTTGACTCTATTTGTGTGACTTGCCAAGCAAGCAAGAGCAGAATGACAGGAAACCACCCGTCTCTTACCCGACTGAAAGCCACCATACAGAGTGCACAGCCCGAGCAGCCCAATCTCTCCTATAATGTGTTTTAAAGTTCTGGTAGCAAGCAGAATAGAATACAGTTCTTTGTACGACGTGTACGTTTTCGAAAGAGAAAAGAGAGCGATAGCTGCACCCGAAAGCCGACAAGAGTTGCTTTGAAGTCAGAGATTTCCTACCCACTCCAATTCCGAAGTGAAGAGAGCTAGGACTCTTAGCAGCCAGCAATTCGATAGTGTGAGCACGCTTCTCCGATTGGAATGACACCGAAGGGAGACACGGCTGCCTATTCTTGAAATGGATACGCCGGACCCACCTACCCACTCTTCCAGGTACGACGGTGTTATTCATGATATGTATGATATTCCCTCTGAAAAAGGAATGCCATGCTCTCTGGGAAGTACTTCTAGTGTTGCGGAGAGCGCTCCCTTAAGGCCCGGTCCCGTACTCTCTCCTCTCCTTGTGCACTTTTAGTTTCATATGTCTGTTGTCATTCTGCCGTGTTCGATTCGACTCTATGTTAGATTTCTTTGAATTCGATTCCGATCTACTGGGTCTTATTCTGTGTCCCGTGCTAGGCAGCATTACTCCTCTTTTCATTCCTAATTCAAGAAAACGACCGATACGAGGGATTGGTCTTTGCGCCTCTCTGCTTACTTTTTTGTATCCCCCTGTTCCTCGGATACAATTCGATCCTTCTACGGCCAAATCTCAATTTGTGGAAAGCCTTCGATGGCTGCCTTTTGAAAACATGACATGTTATTGGGGTATAGACGGTATCTCTTTATTCTTCTTGATATTGACCACATTTCTGATCCCTATGTGCATTTTAGTGGGTTGGTCTGGTATTAGCAGTTTTGGGAAAGAGTATCTTACAGCATCTTTAGTTAGTGAAGTGATCTTGATCGCCGTGTTCTGCATGCTGGATCCTATACTATTCTATGTTCTTCCCGAAAGCGTTCCAATCCCTATGTTGTGCGGAGCTGAGCATCTGAATTTCGCTGGGATAGAGTTTCCTCTTCCGGGGCCTTTTGAAGTAAACCCCCTACGGGCGGTCTCTTCTCTTATAGAGAGTTCCGCGAAGCTTTCGGGAATCGGGGTAGTCTAGTGTTTCCGCAGAGTGTTTCCGAACCCTAAGAAAAGCTCTCTTTCTGAAACTCTTGTTCGGGGAGGGTACCGTAGTGGGTAAACCGCCGACTCGGGTCTTGTTTGGATATGCAGGAAGGGGTGCTCCTAGGTGTTTTGTTTGAGTTGAGAGGTTAGGGGGGTGTGGAAACACTAGCGCGAATTCGGGTAACGGCTACAAGGGATATGGAATGGAAACAGTCTCTGGGAAGGACGTAAACTCGTAAACCGGGATACTCGTCCTGGTCTGTGTTGTGTTTGCAGCCCCGAAACCGGGTGGGTACCTCGCTGACTTGAGCTCTCTATGGGTGAGAAGACCTGAAGTTGCTGTCTAAAAAGGGGAGGATCGACCCGTTCCGTACTATTCATATCATAAAGAAAAGAGAATACGGGTATAGATATACATATTTCCGGCCTCTGTAACACCTGTGTAGAGCTGAAAGGCGGAACGCCGACTACGTGCTCTTCTTTCTCTCGGTTTCATGGTTAGACTGGTCCATAAAGAAAAGAGTTCCACACCTTTTTGCTCCTTATAAGACAGAGTGATTACGCGTGCCGAACCGCCATAGATGCTGGAAGCACTCTTAGCTGGGCCCAAGCGGAAACAGTGCTCTCTCTCTTGTTCCGGCCGGCTTACTCTTTCAACAGATTTACTTCTTTAGCGTAACCCGACATCGACTCATTTGCTACTCTCCCAATCCTTAAACTCTTTTCTTTATGATATGAATAGTAGTTTTCCGACTGTAAAGCAAGAGTGAGACAGGTTCGAGTCTACACGATTTGTTGATACACTTCCAAAAAGCAAAGTGACACATCCTCTTAGAGTCCAGGCAGCGATACATGTCGAAGAGTGTTCGAAAGGCGTATCTTTGGACGGAGCCGTATGCGGGGATACCCGCACGTACGGTTCCTTTGAGAAGGGAGTGGCTACCTACTGGAGCTCCGACTTCAAGTCTCTTCTTTTCAACTGCGGGAAATTGTGGGGTCACCCCTCACTCTACCATTATAATTGGGGTCTGGGGTTCGAGAAAAAGAAAGATCCAGGCGGCATATCAGTTTTTCCTGTATACTTTACTAGGATCTGTGTTTATGCTCTTAGCAATTCTGTTGATTCTTCTCCAAACAGGTACCACCGATTTACAACTCTTATTAACAAGTGAATTTAGTGAGCGGCGCCAACTCTTTCTATGGATTGCTTCTTTCGCGTCTTTCGCCGTCAAAGTTCCCATGGTACCAGTGCATATTTGGTTACCCGAAGCTCATGTAGAGGCACCTACGGCAGGATCAGTCCTATTGGCTGGAATTCTTTTAAAATTGGGCACCTACGGGTTTTTAAGATTTTCCATACCCATGTTTCCCGAAGCGACACTTCGTTCCACTCCTTTCATTTATACTCCAAGCGCGATTGCTATACTATATACTTCCTCGACCACTTCAAGACAGATCGATCTTAAGAAGATCATTGCTTACTCCTCCGTAGCCCATATGAATCTTGTGACTATTGGTATGTTTAGTCGGGCGGCGGCCGTTCTTAGGATACCTATTGGAAGAGTTATGGAAACAATATGGAAATAACACATGTTCCGGGCGTTCGACCCATCAACCCACTAGAAATTGGGGAGAAAACACAGCATGTCGCAACAAACAACTCTGAAAAAGGGTACTTTTATGTTAATAACACAACTTTAGGCCCGAACGAAAACGAATAAGAGCGCGAGCGACTCTCTTTTCCAATCATAGCAGAGTTTCCAGTAAACCCTAAGAAAGCACTTTCTCTTTCCGACTCCAGTAGTGCTTCAGTCGACGCATGTACTGTCCCGATTCGAGCGTCCAAACCATAAGAGAGATACGACCCTATCGTCCGAAGAGCACGTAAAGCGATGAGTTGAGCCTGCGCTGGCGAACCTATGTGTTTTTGAACCATACTGCTTCCAACAGAACCCTTTTCATTCAAGCCTGTCCGAAAAGAGAGCTCTTCTTAGGGTTCCCCCGCTGTTTACTCGGGGACCGAGTGGTAAGGCATTCTCTAAAGGGGCACGGATCACTCATTATGCCATTGGGGACAGGTGCACGAACGACAACTCCAAACGTAATCTCCGATCCAAGACTACTTTAGGTGGAACCCGCGAGATCCAGCGTGTGCCAAGAGTTTTCCCGGTCTAAAGAGAAACGCTTTCTATAGGGGAGAAGAGAATGGGTACGCTGTGCCGTGGGGCAGTTTCGGGAACTTAAGCGATTCTTACAGGTGGATCGAGTCCCACTAACGCTTGTATCTCCATCTCTCGTCGTATACATATAAACGTTTCGCCTTTAACCTAACTCTTTGTAATCCGGCCGGTATCCGCTCCCGCCTCAAAACAAGTATTATAGTATAGTTATATAGAATGTTATGCTGCTCTTCTCTCTGACCTGAAAGTGACTCTTACAAGAAAGCAAACCACTACACTTATGCTCTGAACTGCTGTCTAACCCATGGGTCGGGCACAGGCATCTCCAACATATCTGCTTTGAGTCTGCTGCTCGAGTTCAGTGACTGGATTTCAGTAGTTACTTTGCTCATCTCCAATGTGTGCTATCTCTGGTATTCTCGTGTTCCGCAATGGAACGTCACGCATCTCTGTGCAGACTGTGTCAGTCATAGAGTGTGCAACTCTGTATGGTGGCTTTCAGTCGGGTAAGCGTACCTGGACCTGTTGTGCGCACAACCCCGGTTACTGGCATTCTCTCCCGAGATCGTGTTTGAGCTGCCTGGGCTACCACGATACAGACTGTAGTGTACTACTTTTCGCTTACGAAACACAAGCGCTCGGGGTTCTAAACGACAGTAAGAGAATCCGGTCGGCTTTAGAATGCCAAGTGGACATACTGTGTCTTTGGCATGGTGCCTTTCGTGCTCTTTCAGTGCAGTGAAAAGGTGGTTTGCTTTCAGTCTTTCAGTCTGTGTGCAATGTCTCGGCATACTGTGTCTTTGGAGTGGAGTGGAATGGTTGTCTGTTTAAGGCTTGTCAGGCGTAACAGATTGCACAGAGTACTGCTCCATCCACTATAGATATCCGGTAGTCAGAGTGGAAACAGTATGCGTACGCTCTGTTGGAAGTGTTATGGGCCGACAGCGGAATGCTTCGTAGACCAGAATCCCTGGGTGTGGGCAATCAAAACGGATGGCCGGAGCTTGCAGCGAACTTGCTGGGTGTCTTTCAGTCTGTCTTTGGATGAACTGACTTCGGAACAGAGAATCGAGAGTGTGCTTCTAGAGCTTTGTGCCCTAAGGCCTGGTTGTACACTCTCCGTTCGGTGTTTTAACTCTTGGGTGTGCTTGAGACACACGTACTTGACGCTCTCTCTCTTACACCTCCGGTTGGTCAGGTGACGACAAGTCTTGTTGGAGGCAAGCCATTCTCTGGGTGGACCAGAAAGCTGGGTGGTTGGGCTATAGTCCGCTTTTTGCGCGAGTAACCTCTACGGCTCCGCTGGACGACCCGCCAACACTCGTTCCAATAGAGGCCGTTTGTGATGGTTCCCAAGGATCCAATACCACACTTAGGTCTACGTTGCCACATTGTGCTATGGCAGAAGTTCGGCCTGCTTTGTTGGAGAGTTAGGGTGTCTTACGAATATTCCAAAAGTCTACTCCGGGCCCTATGGTTGTCTCAAGCAGCGCTACCCGGTTCTACTTGACTAAGAAGCGCTCGTCCGAGTGTGCTTTAACTCTTTTACTGACAGAAAGAAAACAAGGCACCCCGCCTCATGAGTCGAATCAGGGGCCCCAAGGCTGAAAGGCGGAACGCCGACTACGTGCTCTTCTTTCTTTCGGTTTCATGGTTAGACTGGCTCCCAAAGCAAAAGCGTAAGCAACTCGGTGCTCTTTTGGCTTCCCTAAACTCTTTAGATCTATACATAAAGAAATAAGGTAGGTAAATATACCCTTTCCGTCAGAATGAGTCCCTTGGGACATGGGCTTCTTCCGCCAACAGTGAACGATGCAGGATCACATCCCGCGCATATTCTACATTATAGCCTGCAACTGATTCCGCTTCCGCTTCTGGGAGATCAAACGGAGCTCGATTCGTTTCTGCGAGACGAGAAATGAAGAACATTACCAATACAGGGAACAAGGGAATACCGGACCATATCTGCTTTTGCGCCATGACAATCTCACTCGAATTACGGGGACCTACACATATTAGTACAGTATACCGGACCGGCCAGAACCACACGTGCCAGTTTCCCAGCATGTGGCTCGTCCTTGTTGCGGCTATCCTTTCCGAGGCGAAAGCAAACCACACAGAATTCCAATAGCGACCTAGACACATATGGAATAGGGTAGTGTGCCATGCATTTCCCCAAAGAGAATTCGGCGAGTTCGCTTTCTGGATTGGATGTTGGGTACCCCAGTACGGCATGATATGGCCGGCTTCACGCTCTTGAGGTATCTCTCCACTCTCTAGAGAGCTGTGTTATGCATTTGTTGGGCCGCCCATTCCCAATTCTTGTTGCCCGGCGGATATCCTGTATTCCAAAGCTCTTGAGAGTGTGTCGAGTATAGAATGGTTATGCGGCTTTTTCGGGAGTCCCTAAGGCCTATTACCGTCCCGATCTCTCCACTCTCCGGATTGCGATACGCGTTTTAGTCCATGCAAGGCGGCAGCACTTTCAGGTCAGAGAGTCCCGGCCGGCCGTAAAGCGTTTTCACTTGTGTTGCGTACTATATTATAAGTGCTTGAAGCTCTACCCTTTCTGCCAATCCTAGAAGAGAGACTGAAAGCGTACGGTGCTTTTTGCATCCTTAAAGAGAGTATACCTTTCCGCGCCCCGAGCTCTTTCTTCCATCTCCTAAAGCCCTTTCATCTGCTTTCTTGGAATTCCTTAACAGCGGGCGGCATCGTAGCCCAGGTTTTCCCGTAGTACTATGGCCGATCTGTCACCCAAAATCCGATCAGCGCTTTCGCTAGGTGCAGACTCTCCATTTAGTCCATTCTCTTTGAATTCGGGTAACGGCTGCATTGATTGAAGTGCCCATCAGATTCGGTCGGACCGCCCCACTTCTGAAAGCATTTCTTCTGACCTCCTAGTTGGGTGATCCCTTGCTCCGTTCGGTGTGTCTGCTCGTCGTGTAGGCCTTCTTCTTGCTTCTGTTTCACCTACGGTATGGTTGTTCTAGCACCTGGATAGTACCTGGACCCTTGTGCTTCGCCTCATAGAAAGCTGCCCTATTACTCGAGAGAGAACCCAACATCCACTCAAGAAAGCATAGCCTTGCGACGCGCGGACATTCCCCATGCTGCGGTTCCCTCCGGTCCGTTCCCGGGTTGGGTTAGGGGTGCATCCGTCAGGCGAATTCGCTTACCTTCGGATCCAAACGCCCCAACATAACAAGGCGCACAATAAGAATAAGACCTATAGAGACTTCATAAGGGACCATTTGAGCTGCAGATCGTAACGCTCCTAGAAAGGCATATTTCGAATATAGACCCAACAATCCACTAGTGGATCACTCTCTTAAGAACCGTACGAGCACGTATACCACCCCACCGCGCTTACGGCTCTAAACATCCCACTGGCCGGCCGTACCCTCCCGTTCGGGGTCTTTCAGTGCAGTGAAAAGGTGGTTTGCTTTCGGTGAGTGAGATAGAGAGGTCTGTTGGAATAGGGTTGCTTATTGGGTTCGGATCAGATAACACAGAGACGGAACGGACTATCGGATACGATTACGAAAAAGGGCGAAGCTACCTGTCGAGAAAGAAAGCTCTCTCCGAGCGTAACGTTGGTGGCGGGAGCAGAGCTTCAAGCACATCTAATAAAGATACGCAACACAAGTGAAAACGCTGGCAGCTGTGGCTTGCTCCATCCAGTCCATATCCGCGATGCTGGTCGGATTCCCTGTGTTCTGGAAGTGCCCACTCTAGGCTTCGGTCTTTCTCCAGGGCGCGTCGAATTCGTGTAGTCTGCGTATGGGTTGATAGGCTCCTTCCACTTGGTAGAGTGTGTACTATGAGCCCTCTTGCCCACGCATCTAACCCCCGCGTGGTTCACCGGTTCCACCCCTTCTTTTGGAGCGGAGCATAGTGCTTTAGGTTACGCTTTGTGTGTCAGAACACCTTATGGTTTGATGACAGCTGCCAGCGTTCCATAAGGGGAGATCCGAATGCACTTCATGAAAGAAGAGCCCTCCCTGGATGCGCTAGCGATCGGCACATAACAATTGGAGTGGTTGCTCTGGTAGTCTCTCGCGTTCATGAGCGATTCCATGCCCCGTACCCTCTCTGCGTCTCCCGGAAGTGGGATTAACGCGTTAGCAGAACCCGGCCCACTGCTCTTGGACAAACAGAAGGTGACTTTCTTGCCGCCCTCACTGAACCGACTTGATTCTGAACTACGATGCATCTCAAGTCTTACCGAAATCGGATTGCCTTTTCGTGCCATATTCGCGTTATGTACTTTTTTCCGTGACATGGGAGCGTTACGACTCGCTGCTACATTCCCTAAGTCCCGGCCGGCCGTAAAGCGTTTTCACTTGTGTTGCGTATCTTTATTAGATAAGTGCTTGAAGCTGGGCAAAGATGTGGAAAAGCGTTCACGAAACCATACGCTATCGCTTCCACAGTGACTCCGTGTATGTGCTGCTATGACAACCTCTGTCGATTCCAACGCAACTTATCCTTTTTTAGAAGACGTAACACACTACGCGAGCCTCCGGACGAAGCCAACAAAAACCCTATCCGAATTAAAAAAAGAAATGGAAGTTTCATTAAGGTGGTATACCAGCCTGTTCTGGAAGTGCCAATCGGAGCATAGAAATCCGTAAAGGAATTTGTATGTATAGCAACTGCTGTCGTGCTCGTAGCTCGAAAGTATCTTTTTTCTGGGTACATGGTAAACCATACATTCTGCTGTTCGCTATTCCACCGATGCATAAACAGCTCCAGTTTGAGGCTTCCATTCTCAGATGAGGCCAGAAAGTGTATTGGCAACTTGGAAGCGAGGTGATTCATCATGCTCAAGCAGCCGATCGGTTAGGGACTGTGGATAGAGCATCAAATTCCCAGTAATGGAATGAGAAGTGGGTCCATGTAAATGATCGAGACCTCGCAAACAACAACGCATACCATACCCAAGATGGAGTTCGGAACCCAAAGGGAATCGTTGAGTGCACTTGATCTGCTTTGTCTTAGTGGACCTAAGCCGATACCCTACGAGTCTGGGTTTGGTGAAGCTCGGCCTCCGAACTGTACGTGAGACTTTGCTCTGCCTCATAAAGCTCCGGCGGGGGAAGAAGTTTCGGGAGAGGTCAAATCTTGCTCGTACAGACAGATGCACATCAAGTCATCCACTAGCGCTTCGCGTGCTCTCTACTCTTCCTAGTAACACGATACAGTTATCTGCTCGGCTCACCAACCCATTCTGTCTCGCCCCCCCTTATGGAATGGTTCTCTTACGCCCCTCCCCACGTCCGCTTTTCCAAGTCCCGTACTACGCGTTTTCACTTGTGTTGCGTATCTATATTATAAGTGCTTGAAGCTTTGCCAACACACATGTTTCTTGGACTGCTTCTTGGAATTCCCGTTCCCACCGCGGTAAGGCCGGACAGTTGGAATTCTCCCGTTCCCAGTTGCCAATACTTGTTGGATGCGGGATCTACTCCACTAGGAGCGGTACGGACGTAGAGCGACCTCCTATTGCGTACCGCGTAGGATGCTTAACGCCACTTCGCCAACAGGCGTTACCTGTATTTCTCTCTCTTTCAGTGTGGTCAGCACAGGGTGTTTCCGAGCAGCGAGGCTTACCTCCCATTCGAAGTTCATCCAAAGTGCCTTTCCCTTATGCACGAATTCTGTTATTATGGAAAAAGCACTCTGCCATTCTATGTGAGAACCGAAAGGTGAAGGAGTCAACTGAGCATCTAAGCGGCGGGATTGAATACCCGGATCGAATCAGAGTTCACGCCGCCCATACCTAGAGCTAGGAGGCGTGGGCCACAAGCACATAAGGGTCGCACGACAGATGCACACCCAACAGACAGATGCACACTCCAACATGTGCAATATGCATGGATTGGTTGTAGTAGTTACCTTCCATCCGCTTTCGGCTCGTTGGTAAGGCATCAAGTTGTTTGCGTACACCCCAAACACAAGCAACACCCGGTACAGCGACAGCCAAACCAGCTCTATAAAGAGAGAAATTGGGACTCATCTGGTCATTTCGTCGTTGCTCATTCCCTAGGAGTAACAAGTGTGCTTTTCTCTTCAGCGAGCTCTGTCTTCATGTTGCATAGACCTCATTTAAATAGCAGAGTACGAAACAAGAGTAAACGGAGCACACCGCAGAAAGCTTCTAAACAGCAGAAGTGCCCCTTTTCGATAGCACTCTGAAGTAAATGCAGCACGGGAACGACACGAAATGAGGCGTTTCTAGCTCTTGTGTCATAGCGTCTCCCAAATCTGTCTGGAAAGCGAATGGGGCTTGCTTTTACCCATACTCCACTTACTCCGGAGCGTATGAATGGTGGGCTGCTGGCATGTATATAGAAAAAAAGGGGGGAATGCTGGGATAGGAATGGGAATTATAGTACCATTGGAAGAAGGGGCACCTGTGGGAACATCTCTACTGACGAACCCTCTCAAGAGTACGGGTGCTGCCGTGCCACGAGGAACGACCATGGAAGTAATGAAAAAGCAAACGTTTTGTAGTGGGACCATTCTCTATCGAGCTCCTATCAATATCCTGACAAAATGAAAGTGTTCGCAACGCATACCGACCGGGTACACGCCCAATCCAAGAAGTCGTTCGAACTCCCCTTTCGGATCTCCCTCGAAATACGTATTGGTATCGGTATGTCCACTTGATGTGTCCTGTTTCGCTTCCCGGTTTAAGAGATAGATAGCCCGGTGGCAATAGACTCGATGGAAAGGTGTGCACTATTACTCGAGAGTGGGCACTTCCAACACAGGGACTGGGAGAATACGGAATGGAAGAGTCCACAAGAGATTGCATTTGCCTAAAGCTACAGATTCTCTATCCCATAAGGCAGAAACTTCCGTGTAAGAACCCGACCCGAGGGAGGACTGATTTCGGAGTGTGCACTTCCCGGTAGCGGTAGAGAGATGCACTTCGTTTGCCAAGTTACAAAGCCTGTCTTCCCCTATGGTAGTGGGATTGGAGATGTCGAACCGAACCTGTTTCCCTGCGGCGTATAGAGTTTGGAACGAGGTGAGAGTCCTAATGCTGCTGGTTGGATCGCGTGTGTACCCTTATCAGTGTGAAACGCTATCCGCTTGCATATCTATCTCATATGCGCTATGCGTCCTATCTCGCAAGAGTACAGTACCCGCTGCAGAGAGTGCACATTCCTCCGGGCTCTTCTCTTATTGTGACTCTATAACTCCATAACAATACAGAAGCAAGAGTGTTGCCGCTGTTCTGCTCAAGTCATGTCGGGACCATTCCGCTTATGGCATTGTTCCGTAACCGGTGGTTTGCCAGCTGCTATAGATAGCCCACAAGAGTTTCAGTGATGCAGAGAGCCTTCCATTCATGGATTGGGCGTGGACGTGGTAGCATGGTTGTTCCAATACTGTATCATGTCCCGGAATCAGAGACTAATGGCTCAAGTGGACAGATCTAGAGAGAATGCCTTCCATAACACACATAACATGTGCAAAGCATACGGTGTGTATAGCAGCTATCCATTCTCTTACTGTCCAAACTCTCCCTTTCCAGAAAGCCTACAGTCCCATCTGCCAGCCCGAAACAGTGTACTCTCTAGTGTTGCTGCCTATCACACTCTCGATTTCCAAACTCTTCCGGCGCTATTCTGTATGCTATTGCTTCCCAATTTTGGTACAGAAACTCTAGAGGTCGAGCAGATGCCTCGCTTTCGCTGCTTTGTGTGACTTGCCAAGCAAGCAATAGAGAGTTGCCCGTACTGGAAACAGACTGAAAGCGTACGGTGCTTTCCGCGTACAGTGTTTTGTTACACACAATTGGTACCGCCTTAACTCTCTAGTTTGAGATCGGTCTGCTTTCTGTGTTGGTACTTGTATTCTGTATTCCAAGAGAAAGTGCTCTTAGTCGAGTGAAAGTGCTGTACTTTGGAAGCTACACCAGTATCGTATCCACTTCTTTTAACAGTGTGCATTGCTCGACCTCTAGTGTTTCGTGTTTCCGGTAGAGAGTTCGGTGTTCTACATTCCAAGAAGAGAGATAGATATCCCGTTCGATCCAAGAGCTTACCAGATCCGTATCCCTCCGAAAAGAAATCGCTACTGAAACACCCTAAGAAGAGCTCTCCTGGTCACCCGAGTTCATGTTCTGTCACGCTACCCTAGAGTTGGGCAGAGCAACACGCATGGCATATCCCGGGGGTTCATACATGTCTCGAAGACAATTGGAACGGTGGAGTCTAGCTGTCTGGTATCTGTGGAACAGTCGAAGGCATTCAAGCGTGTTTGATCGGTATCTTTATGTATGCATTCATGACGATAGAAGCATTCGCAATCGTGTCAGCATTCCGGAACACCCGTGTGAAATATATAGCGGATTGGGGCGCTCTTTCCAAAACGAATCCAATTTCGGCGATTACCTTCTCAATTACATTGTTCTCTTACGCTGGAATACCCCCGTTAGCCGGCTTTTTTAGCAAATTCTCTTTGTTCTGCGCCGCTTTTGGTTGTGGGGCGTACTCCCTAGCCCCAGTGGGAGTAGTTACTAGCGTTATAGGTCGTTGGGCGGCCGGAAGGTTCACGAGAGTGATAAAGTATAGGACTCTTTTGATATCTGAGCGGATCGGATGCGGACCCAAACAGACTCGAATAGGGTTGCTTATTGGGTTCGGAAAGAGTAATCGCTATACCATATAAGACTTACGACTCGAAAAAAAGCACTACACGCGAGAGATGAACCTGTTTTGGTGAATGGAATTAGGACTCTTAGGCCATTTTCCAAGAATCGTGTATACGTATTTGCTCCCCACCGGTTGTTGGAACGACGCTGCCGGCCGGATTGAAAACAGAATCGGAAACATAGGGCAGCAGTCCAAGGGATCGAATCGACATCTCTGATCAGACAGCCTTTTCAATTCTCTATTCGAGTGGAAAGCACGGCGAAGTCCATCCGAACCACTACTATAAGAGAGCAGACAATGGCATGCGAGCACGTAAGAGCAAAAGCATGTTGATGCGCTACCCGAAAGACAGTCTCTTGCCTCCGTGCCCTCGGGGATTTGGGGCTAAAAGCGACTATACGGAATCCATGATAGAAGAAATGGGAATATGAATACGCTCTTGGATCTCTGAAAGCATCTGAGAGGAGAGTGTGCTTCAAAGCACTCTGCGCTTTGCCCCCCCATTCCTAAACGGCTCTTCGGAAATGGATGGAAGAGGGTCCGTAGTACCCGAATCAGAGAATTGTGACTGGGAAGGGGACTAGAGAGAAGTGCCTACACAGCCGGAACGAGTAAGCACCGGAAAGACTGAATGGCAGCGTACTTGACAGACTTAAAGAAAGATTGGCAGCCGCTAGCAGACAGACTGAAAGCGTACGGGATGCTAGCATACTTGACTGACAGAAATGGGAGCGTTACGACTCGCGGCTAACCCCATTCCGGAATCAGAGTGCTAAGAGACAGAGTGATCCGAACCCGCCCGGAGCGATCCTCCCATAGAGGCAGAAGTTGGTGAGCCGTATGATGGGCAACCTTCAAGCACGGTTCGGAGAGGACTCAGTACCCCTCGGGGTGGACCCTTTCACTCTATTTTATTATATACGCTTCGCGAAAAGAATGTTTTTTGATACACCTAGGACATGGATTCTATACGAACCCTTGGATCGTGAGAAGTCGTTACTACTAGCAATGACTTCCTCTTTCATTACTGTTTCCTTTCCATATCCCTCTCCCTTGTTCTCTGTAACTCAGCAAATGGCACTCAGTTCATATCTTTACGTTCGATCCGCTCTCATACACAAGGTTCAAAGAAAGGGTGGAGTGGACCCGCAGCATACTATGCCATGACAGGAGCTGTCCTACGTCCAAACTCTACAGAAGAAAGAGCTCTTTAGACACTAAGAGGCGGCGAGCCGGCACAATCTGTCTTAGGCAGAGTAGAGTATTCACCTTCCCGAGCGTTCAATCAAACCTGGCGAACCCAGAGGCATCGGTATTCGAATGCTTGCGCCGGAATACAGAGTGTCTAGGTCTTTGGTACTGTACTCTTGGAAACAGACAAGACAAGGTAGGACTCTATAGACTGCGGAACTCTACACAACCGAGACTCACTGACACTCTAGAGGTTTCTTCGAAATCGAAGTGGGCCAGCTCCGCTCTCTCTCGGTAGTCAAGTGCTTCCCACTTCACCGATCCATATGCGGCTCCAAATACATTATGCCCCCCGAACTAAGAAGGCAACACCGGCCCGGTGCGTACTCTTAAGGTATAACGGAGGGGAGTTCGAAAGCAGAGCGTAAGCAAACCAGTTCGAAATTGCATATGCGGTTTTAGGAGTTGTACTGACAACAGAAGAAGAAGAAGAAGGATCTCTCTGGGTATTGTCACACAACACATTATCGTCCAAAAAGGTATGTGTGGAAACACCCGCTGTACTATTACACATGAACTTGGAAACAGACAGTGTGCTTCTACCGTTTCATAACCTTTCGATGGGCTGGATGGCGCAGTAACTGGGTATTGGGTCTGCGTGTAGCGGCGAAAGAGAGATTCCGAAAGAAGAGAGCTCTTTCCCAGGACACAAAACAGTCTTCAGATACCCTTGTAAGATCTGCTGCAACCTTTCCTTCGGTCCTATGGCATACGTAATCGAGCTGCCGAATCTGTCTTGTTGTGTCTTGTTGGGCAGAGCAAGAACCATTGAATGGCAGCGTAGCAAGGGAGAGTCCTACTTTTCCAGGTGATTTTCAGGTATCTGTTCAAGGCTCCAAGAGAGAAACACTCGAAGCGAAGGCGTCTGGGGCTCTTTTACGACAGTGTAGCAGCCTGCTTTCAAGGACACGACAGATTCGGTAGCTTCTTAAAGAGCGGAAAGCAACAGCGGTATCTCGACATACAGAGCCCAAGGAAAGCCCAATACCTACTATTGGATTTGAACCAATGACTCCCGCCGTATGAAAGCGGTACTCTAACCACTGAGTTAAGTAGGTGACAGAAACAGAGACATGTACTTGAGCGAAGCAATACCAAGCGGAAAGCCCATAGCAAGAGGTTATGAAACGGTATACTCTATACGTTGTAGACTCCCCAACCTGCCAAGAGAGGGTAGCAAAAACAGATCTATGGAACCCGCGTACGCCAACGAGCCTACTTTCGCTTCGCGTATCTATAAGAAAAGAAATAGTTGCATTTCGCGTTCCGCTCTTTAAAATAAGGAGAACACTCTCTTCGGATTCTGCATCTTTCGAGTCTGTCGGCATCGGGAAAAAGATCTGCATTCCGTACCGACAACCCAGAGTCCTTGAAAGAGGGAAGTCGGGGGTGTGGGGGCTCACAGAGATGCTTGAAAGAAGAGAGCTGTTTCCATTTGCTTCGTTAGAAGTACCAAATAGAAGACGGGAATGTGCATGCACGCCGGAACAACAGGCAAGAGAGCAGATCCAACCCCTGGACTCTCCGAACAGTGCGGGCTAGACATCCGGGAGCATAGGCCGAGACAAGAGATAGATAGCCCGGTGGAAGAATGCTCGAATGCGGAACGGAGCACTCAAACTCTTCCGCATGCCATAAGCGGAATGGTTGGTTGGCAGCATCCAATATCTCCGGCTTTCAAGGGAGGACAGTCCATGGCCCAATCTTGCCAGAGCCCGAATCGATGCATGCACGGTGTGTTCACCCGGAATCTGAAAGATGTCTTACTCTGGAATGATACACTTTGGAATGCTTCTTACCGCTCCGCTCGCTATTGATTCTGTGCATGTATTTCAGCGGAATTGGCGTATGCTGCCGCCTGTTTCATGCAACTACTAGTATCACTGTAGCAACCGGATGTAGAGAGAAGACCCGCCCCCCGGTCGAATAGTGGTCTAGGTATTCCAGTGTCTGCTCAGGCCCACCGAACTCTGCATCCCGACAAGAAACTGCATCACCTCGATTGTCAAGAGTACAGACACTCAACAAGAGAATCGAGACTATAACAGGCTAGCAACTCTTAGAGCATTTCCTGCCAACGATACAAAGAGAAGAGAATCACGGGTAACTCTTCATTACAGATCCATCCGCCTTGAACACGGCCCTAATTGATTGCTGGAACTGGAAGTTCGGTCCCTACAATTACGAGAGACGGACACCACGTGGATATCTCCCTGGACTGCGGTATTCCTCCGACTTCCGGCTGCATCTCTTCCCACCTTTTTGCGAGAGTACATTGGTGGAGTGGGTACTGTACCAAATGATGGCAATGTTCCCTGTCTGTCTAAACAGTGGCTTTCTCCATGCAGCGACAGAGCTCTTTCCGACCGGTATGTATGCTGCGCGAGGCTACTACGCGAGAGAACCCATTGCTTATATGTCGGAATTTGCACCTATATCTATCTATTTAGTGATCAGTCCGCTAGTTTCTGTTCTCCCACTCGGTGTTCCCTTTCCATTTGCTTCCAAGAGTGCTACCAGTCCAGAGACATTGTCGGCCTACGAATGTGGTTTCGATCCATTCGGTGATGCCAGAAGTCGTTTCGATATACGCTTTTTTTCTAGTTTCGATTTTATTTATTATCCCTGATCCGGAAGTAACCTTTTCCTTTCCGTGGGCGGTTACCCTAAAAACGCTGGATATGTTTGGATTTTGGTCAATGATTGGCTTTTTATTGATATTGACGATTGGATTTCTCTATGAATGGAAAAGGGGTGCTTCGGATCGGGAGTAGGATTGGGTGGGGGCGGGGTGTTACAGAACAGAAAATACTAGTTTTAGCACATGGACATCTATGAAACATTTCATTATGCGGGGTTTCCGGGTCTTTTCGTAGTCTTCATCATGTACAAGAAACCACCAGCGTTTGGTGCAGCACCTGCATTTTGGTGCATTCTGCTTTCATTACTGGGTCTTTCGTTCCGTCATATTCCGAATAACGTATCCAATTACAACGTATTAACCGCTAATGCACCTTTCTTTTATAAAATCTCCGGGACATGGTCTACTCATGAGGGTAGTATTTTATCATGGTGTCGGATCCCTTGTTTTTATGGATGCCTTCTGTGTTACCGGGGTCGACCCCTTTCCCATCATGTTTCTAAACGCTGTTGCAGACACACTCTCTTAATGGAATCCTTTTTATCGCACTTTGCGAAGTCCATTCTGTCCCAAAGCCGTGGAAAAAGGTGGTACACTCTTCTCTTTCGTTTACCTCTATGGGAGGCACTTCCGCGAAGGAATGACGGGCCAGCCCCCCTATCTTCTTCGCCTGTCTACCCTGAAAGAAGGAGCGTTTCTCTTTGTTGCGCGACTAGCACCCGATTCTCGCCGCGGGAAAGGACTCTGCTTCCTTTTTTGAGAGATGATAAGAAAGCGTATACTATAGATGAACTGCGTGTTGGCATGGCATTGTTTTTCATTCCATTCCGCGAGTTCCGATCCTTTTGTGCGCAATTTATGCGTTCGTACCGAACCGCTTTCGGAATCCAATCCTGTTCCACAAGATCCGATTTCAGCTATACATCCACCATGCATGTATGCCGGAGACGTCGCAAGTGCGATGGGCTATTGCTTCTTTAGATCCCAAATTCGGAATTGGATGGTTTTGGAACTCTCGGACCAAGACATGCGGAAGGATGCCGAAAAGAAGGGTACGCTGCTTCGTGCAGGATGCGTCGGATCCAAGACATGCTGTCTCTTTACTACCCTAATCAAACAGAAAGCAAAAAGCGATCCATATATATGATTGTCGCTGCAGCTGGCTCAACACACACTATAAGAACCCATCCGGAAAGCTTTGGAAACTCGGAATCGGAAACGAAAGATGGAAGTGGAAGACTCATAGAGCATGTTGGACCGAAGCGAACACAGTGGTATCAGACAATTCACCGATGCGCATTTGGATCTTGACATGTCGGTGGTTTTTAACCGTAGGAATATTTCCAGGAAGTTGGTGGGCTCATCATGAATTAGGTCGGGGTGGCTGGTGGTTTCGGGATCCCTTATAACATGCCGCTTTTATTCCTCGGGTATTAGCAACTGCTCTTCTGCATTCCGTAATTCTACCCCTGCTTTCTTGGACCTCGCTTCTTAATATTGTGACTCTTCCATGCTGTCTCTTAGGCACCTATTCCATACGGTCCGGATTGCTAGCTCCCTTGCATACTTTTTCGAAAGAGGATACAAGAGGCCTATTGTTATTGGGGTTCTTCCTGCTTTTGACCGGAATATCGAGCATGCTTTTCTACCAGAGGACGCTGCTGGCTTCGGTCCGTAGAACCTATAAAAAAGAGAGGGTTCTGGCGCGCTGTACTATGTTGCACCTACGTCACTAGGCTCGCGCAACCGATTCTCTTCTTCTCTCTTGTAATGTCGCTTTTTGCTGGTTATAAAGAGCTGGCTTCCATCTTGCCTTTCCTGCCGATACTTCGAGTACGG
>CM042091.1:117500-140030 GCA_023512835.1 Taxillus chinensis | reverse complement strand
GGTGTGTCACGCTAGTATTGGAAATGCAAGGAGAAGTGGTGGAACGTGCGGAACCACATATTGATCACCCAGTTCGGAACGAGAAGCTTACCGAGTAGGCTTGATGCTGCCGCTCTGCGCCCCACTCTAACCCATTCCGTAGCGCTTAACGAGATAAGATTACTTTACCGTACAACACTGAAAGAGGGGACAGAAGGGAAAAGGTTGTGAAGGTGGCCTCGTTATCCACACGCTATACCCGGGTACGAGTGTTGGCGGGTCCTGGAGTGCCTGTCAAGGGCGGAACAACAAATACCCCGGGTGATCATCACACCACCTGCTGCACCTAACTAATCGGAAGTGGAACGAGGCTCCCGAAACCAGCTGATCATTCCACGAAAGGGTAGGGTTGGATTCCGCAGGCGATAAACAGAGGAGGGACGACAACAACACAAGAATAGGCTTTTTAGGGTAGGATGGAACTACTGATTCAGAGACCTTATGGCGAACACGAAAGAATAAGGCGAAGCTTGGTAGCGCCGCGGGGGAGATCAATCAAGGAAGGACTTCGGAAAGAAAGTACGGGTCATTTGACGGCAAAGGCAGGAATTCTGAAATCAGATGTGTAAGAAAAGAGGATATTGAGCTTAGATCTCTCTTTTCGGACTGTCGGTTGCGATAGAGTGTTGTGTAAGAATCCGGAGTGTCGCTTAAAGTGTATCTCCTCCGCGGGAACAACATCCTGAATGCCAACTCTCTTCTAAGAGACCGAATGAAAAGGTGAGCGTACTACTTTATTTGCCTATAAGAAGAGGTGCCGTTGGTGGATGAGATTCCGCGATTCATACCTCTTATTAGAGCGAGGAAGCGCAGAGGAAGCCGTGGATCCATTACAAACCTTGCCATCCGGAAAACTCATACGTCTGGGGTCCTAAAGAGCTGGTGTTCGGGTCGCGTAGCGATCGATCCGAAACAGACATTTGCCAGTTCTAACTACTCTATATTCTATAGTATACGGGGCTTGGGTTCTCTAAGAGTTTTCTTCTCTTAATGGTGGAAAAAGCGTTGTGGATACGGTGGTCCGGTTGGTGGTTTGGCGCAATACACGAAATCAAAACACGTACACTAGGAAAGAGCGGAACTTAAGTTCGAATAAAGACAGGTCGACCCAGCAGCAAGACAGAATGGAATACGCGGGATAGGTAGGGCGCTCACCTCGAGTGTACTTATCGTGGGAAGTTTTCTTAATTCGAGTCTTGTTTCGGAATCTTAATAGTATTTTTGTACGGATGCCCGCCCGCGGAATGGAATGTGTCGAGTATAAGGTAAACTCTCTGAAAGAATGTAGAGCCGGAAGCGTATCCCTTCCCTCTGCTTTGAATTCCTTAACAGTGTGGTCGTGTAACCAACCCGGCGGGTACGATAGCCTAAGGAGTTACCTATCTAAGTGAAGCTTCTTCTTTCCGAAAGTGGAGCTGTCCAACCAACTGGGAAACTCTTCAAGAAAGCATCCAAAAGGTCATTATTATAGCTCTTACGGAAGAGAACGTTACCCTAAGTATAGCTCGACGGCGGTGCCTTCTTTTCCATGAGGTTGTATCGTAGAAGAAATTTCTCTCCCCGACAAGTACATGCCGAACGTAACCACCCGAAAAACGACATGATATACCTAGAAATATCTCTCTTGAATACCTACAGCAGTTCTCGCCAAAGCAATTGTTGCAGCTCCGGCACCCATTAATTTTGCAACTTCTAACATCTATACAATACTCTTCAAGAGACAGACAGAGAGTTTAGAATACCAATATCGGAATAAAGGACAGACAAAACACCAATCACACGGCAAACTCGATTACACCATTATGGCAACACTACAGGTCGACCCAGCACTATAGGATTGCTCCGCCACTTTCAAAGTATACCTCTGTCCTCCAAAATGTTTCATTTCTGTTTCTTTTCCGAACGAATGAAACGCTTTTTCTATAGAGTGTGAATGCCCAGGCCCCATCTTCTTAGCTTAAGGAGCTAACTCACCATAGGGGAATGTCTATCCTTTCGGCTTTTACCTGTTTTCCCGGAAGAGCTTCTCGATACGAAATCCGGATCTCTCCTATAGTACACCGTGTGGCCCGTAGGATGCCTTTATTTGTTGCAGGTATACCCTTGCTTTTTTATGTTCGTACCCTTTTCGTTTCGAAAGTATAGAGGGCCGGAACATAAACTATTATATGGAAACATCGGAAACAACCGAGAGCGATACATTCCATTCCGCGGGCGGGCATCTATGGTATATGAGAGAGAGAAGCGAACTCAATACTTTCGGGAGATAGAGTTTGGCTTCGAACAGAGAGTCTGTACAAAAAGACTTTTTCGAGGCTTCCTGAGCATACCTTGGGATAAGAGAGTTTAACTGTACACTTAGAAGAGACACATCTTCTGTTAGTGTTGCTGAAAGCTCTATGAGCACTCCAAGAATGGAATTCCATACAATAATAAAGAAAAAAGGTCCTGAATCGCAGCTCTCATACGGTGTTTAATGATTGAATAGGTTCTGCCGCGCCATTCCTTGGGTATGTGATTGTGTGTAGTAAGAACATAACTACTACTGTATAGAGTTGTTGAATCGAGAGTACTCTCTCTTGTTTCCAAGAAAAGCAGATGAGCTCTAGCAAAAGGGTATACGGATTGTATTAAACACCGTATAGGAGAGATGCGGGTATCCCGGTCGCTTATAAGAGAGATAGATATACTAGGCCCGACTCGGCCTATTCTTTTCAGTCGTCGAAGTAGTATTCTTTCTTTCAGTAGAACCCCTAAGGCAGACCTCTTTTAAGGTCGGAGTTGAAGTCACGCATAACACTGGCATCATCCTCGAGCGTGTATCATCACTCTCCTCTTTTTGGGGAGCTTTCAGATCTATATATGATGTTGGTTGGCCGCCCTTTGGTTGACGTTCTCTGCGGTTCGCATACGACTGAAAGAGAATAGGTATTTGTTGTTTTCCTGCTTCGCTCTTCTCCAACAATAGGACTATGATGCTTTGTGAAAGCTTTCTATGACTATACGACTCATAGTACACTCGAAGGGAGAGCTCGACCACTAGTGTCTCTGCGGACGCACGCTTTCAAGAACTCGAGAGAAAGCACCTCCTTTTCGAAAGAGTACTCTACGGGAGCCTCCTTACTGGGAGCAGCGTAGATATCCTGCCAAACTCTGTAAAGAAGGTGTCGGAAAACGCGGAAAGCGCACATTTCTCTAGGAGAGATTTCCGTTGCTACTCGAGCTATAGATTCTCTCTTGTTGGATATGCTGCTCGGCGTGCACGCCTTCCAATAGTATCTCCGAATTACTCTCTGTCTCTTGAGTATCTCTGTCTGTCTCTCGAGTCTCATTGAGAGTTGAAAGTGAATCGTTCGGGTGGGCCGAGCTCTTTGTAACTCTAGTAACAGTGGATGAAGGAGTCTACAACATGGAATTGTGTAACAACCCTAATGGACGTTGCACAGCACCCGAGCTACGGTCCGGCAGCAATAGCGCTTTCGCTAGGTTGTTCAGACTCTCACATAGGAGAACGGGACAAGACTGAATGGCAGCGTACTTGACATACTGAATGACAGATTGGCAGCCGCTAGCAGACAGACTGAAAGCGTACGGGATGCTAGCATACTTGACTTAAAGACTGAAAGGCAGCTAGCAAGTGACAGAGTACGCCTCGCAATTCAAGTTGGAAATGGGTATGGTAGAATGCCGTCGGAATCCAACCATTCCAATCCAATCTCTCTTCAAGTGTAAGAAAAGTCACTTTTGTGTCACCCGGGGGCACTCTGTCTTTCGAGTCCGGGTAATCGGTCCTAGGCTCTAGGCGTATATCCCCCGAAAGTAAAAGCGTTACACAGGGACGACTGAAAGCACGAACCACCCAAAACGCACACGGTTCGGAGAGCTTTGACCATCCTCGGCTCTACAGTGTACGCGGCGGAGGTAAGCAACCGATAAGACTCTCTACTGTGTCTAAACTCTGAGTTTGGGGTTTTGGAAGAAGGTTCAGAAAGCCGAATTAGGCACCGCCGAACAGGACAGGTTTGGGGAGCCCAGAAGAAATCTGCTCTCTCTATTCTGGTTTCTGGATGCAATGAAATGAAAGCACTTGTATTCAACTCTTAGTAACTAAAGTGTCTGTGTCTTGTCTCTTGATTTCGCATAGCTCTTTCTGTCCCGTTGCGTTTCCCCGGCGTGAACGGTACATCCCATCCGGTTGCTTTGCTTTTTCATCCAAGTCTCTACAATAAAGTAAGAACAAGACCTTTCTCTACCCGACCCGAGACACTCTGCTATGATTGGAGTGTGCTGCACGCAAGACAGAAACGCTCTACTTGAGAAAATGCCGGGAATTAACAGACCCACGGGATACATTGTGCTCCGAAGAGAGTGTAGATCCGAAGGCTGGGTACTCTACTACAGCATCCATTGCCCGCCCACCCATATCTCGCGTATGTTGCTGGAAACACTCCTGTGAAATGTCTCTCTCCGGCCGGAAGAAGAAGAGAATCAAGTCT
The DNA here is from genome assembly GCA_023512835.1 of Taxillus chinensis. NCBI lineage: Eukaryota > Viridiplantae > Streptophyta > Magnoliopsida > Santalales > Loranthaceae > Taxillus > Taxillus chinensis. The sequence goes on along the minus strand of CM042091.1, from coordinate 135,495 downwards.
ATTTGTTGGTGAGCCGTGTGATGGGAGACTGTCTTGCTGGGTTCGGAGAGCACTAAGCAGTGTGTATACTGGATGTCGGCCGGCCTACATGCGGAACTCTTGACCCTACTTGTTCGGATGGGTGTTCACCCAAAAGTGTTCCCGGACTGCATGCATACATCCGTAAGTAACGTAGTGCAACATGGAAATTGGTAGAGTTCTGAAAGCAAAGCAACCAGTTCTCTTCTATAGGTCTCGGACTTTCTTATTAGCGTTACGAGAGTGATATGTACGCGGAGCCGGGGGAGCTCTAAGCGGAGAGAATCCACCCAGCAGAGAGAAATGCTAGAAACTTTAGAGATGTGTAAGAGAAAAGCAGCATGTAGAACACCCGGTTTACGGAACACCCAGATCCAGATAACATCGTATATCCAACAAGTCTAAACTCTAAGAGAAACTTTCTTAAAGACTTTGAAGCACGGGCGAGCACCACATGGGACTGGCTGCTGGGTACCCTAAAGAACCGACAGTGTTATTACCCTCTTCCTTCGGGTCTGCCGACGTACTCTGTGAAATGCCTTGTTAGAGCGTTACGAAAGAGTGCCCTCGTTAGCTCCCTCCGGACAGCTCCACTTTCGGATGCTCGTACCTCCACTCTGTTTATCGCCTCATTGATCTCCCCAACAACAGTGATAGACCCAGCAGTTACGGCCGCCCAACTAGGGTTCCAACTCCAACGATACAGCATAGCAACCCGAATCTCTAATGCTTGAAAAGCAACTCTTTCAGTGGCATGTTTCCCATAGAAGAGCTCTACTTGTTCCAGAAGAGACAGACATTACGAGAAGAGAGAACCACCCCCCGTAAGCGCACCCGTGTTCGGAGAAAAGAGCATGAGCTCCGTAGCCCAGTACACTCTACTCAGCGATTCTCCTTGACTACCTCGTGAAGTATACCTACGGTCTTCTCACCCATTGGAAATCTATTATGTATATTGGAAACAGAGCTCGGCAGCCAACTCAATGTGCTATGTATTCTGTTAGACAAGAGAGTTGAGTGGTTCTCTTAAGAGATAGAAACTTCCGTGTAAGAACCCTAAGAGAGTTTCCCGCCCGCTAGGTTTTATTACAAATAATAGGGCGGCAATGCTTTCTTCTTCAAGAGAGTTTCCGAATTCAAAGAGAAAGTCTTTCTTCCAACTTCCAATGAAACCTTTTTGGCTCGACAAAAGCAGGGTCCTGAGCGACGGTTATCTATCCACCTCTCCAGACACAATATCTTGAGTACCTATTAGGGTTACCACATCTGGCAGCATGTGATGTTTGGACATAGAATCGAGTCCTTGTAAATGGGCAGACCCAGGTGCTCTTATTTTACGACGGTAGGGACGATTGCTTCCATTACTGACAAGATAGACACCAAATTCTCCTTTAGGTGCTTCCACTGCGGTATAGGTAGAAGGAGCGGGTACGGAAAAACCTTCTGTATACGGTTCGAAATGGTGAATTGAGGTAGAGTAGATCCATTCGTTAGGCCGGCGGCTACTATAGAAGTGTTGCATCTGCTCCCATCTCTAATTCTATACTACTAGAATCACAGGTCCCCTCTCCAGACCACACGTGATAGTTTCCCATCATAGGGCTTTCTATCTCTAGATTCGATAGCAATTACAAAACCGCATTCCAGTGAGTGTGAAGTTCTCTCTTTTCGGAATTGAGAGGGTATAGCTCTTGGAAAATGGCTGCTCGGCTGGCTTGCTAAGTGATACACCAATTTCCGTTCGGCGTGTCAGTGGTGATGTTGGTTTGCTTGTTGTTTCCGCCAGATTAATTAATTAAAGGAGCGTATATGATGTTGGTAGTTCGACATCGAGTCTAATAGCTCTCTTTGGAATACCGGACGGCACTGAAAGCTGCAATGGAAGCACAACTCTTTTTGGGGCTCGGGGCACTGTGTACTCTACAATAGCACTTTCGGACCGTGGGCGCACTTGAAGAATCCAGCAATTTCCCGTAACGCTAGCAGCTAGAAATAGGGACGTTAGGAATAGGGCTTCCGCAGGCGATAAACAGAGTGGAGGGACGACAACAACACAAGAATAGGCTTTTTTTAGGGTGCTTCGCTCTTTCCGATAAGAGGTGGGAGCTATGAGACACTTGTGGCCCGCCGCTCGATACAGTGCCGTGTTACTGGTTGTGCTTGTTGTTACAATGCTTCTGCCATTTCCATAAGGTAATCGCGAAGCGTTCTATCCATCGCTGTCTTTAAAGACTACCCTCTCTTGGCAGGTTGGTCCAGCAGCCTAACGAGGATCCCGAAACCAGCAACCCAACCTCACTAACAGAAAGTCCGGTTTCCAAAGAGAGCTATTAGACTCGATCGACATTCTATGCACAGGTCAGGTGCGCTCGCACGATTCCATGTTACACGTAAACGGTGTGTTGGGGGGTCCCGAGTTTCCTATGCCGCCGTTTCCCTTACAGGTGCTATTAGTGCTTCGACCCGAAGCGATCGCTCTTCAATTGGAAAAGATGACTGCGAGCTCACAAACAGAATGGGACGGAAGTGGTCCGCCGGAATGCTCGTTCTGATCTTGGACGCAGTACATTGGAATCCAGAAGCACCACCACGAACGCTACCGCAACCCTTTTTGTGCCAGCAGCCAACTCCGGCGTGTCAGCTTTGTTATCCTCATCAAGCCACTGTATAGCTTCCCCATTCTGTTTCCGGTTGCTCTCTTCTGTGATATAGATAGTGTTGTCAGACACCGGAAGCGAAGCGTTCTATCCAGGTACTCAAAGAAACGGAAGAGATTGGGGTTCTCGATGCTTCTCAACGCCCAAAGAGATACGCAACTCGGGATGCTTACTCCAACACAAAAGGTTCCGAGACGGAGCTTCACCAGAGTCTCGGTTAAGAACGGCTTTGCTACACGTTTCAAACGGCGCACGATTCCATGGAGAGTTTCATTCCACATCGTGCTGGAGGAAATCGCTTACGATCAGAGGCTTGGATCATTCCAAGTGGCATTTGATTCGGACATTGCACTAGGATCCGAACACTTTGTCGCATCTCTTCTATACGGATACAGTAACGATCATAGCGATCTCCTCTTGTACCTAAAGGTACGTCAGGATCCGATTTGTCATGAACATCGTAAGGTGCTGCTCTTCGCAAATCCCAGCATACCCCTGGATTGGATGGGCCGGCACGGATTGTTTTCACTTTGTACCGGGCCAAGTTAGTGGGTTTCCCTCTCTTTTGGCTCCCCCCCCAACAAACTGTACTTGATAGTTGCCCATCATACGGCTCCATTCTATTTCCCCTATTCCAACCGAGAGTTCTGTTCTGCCCATTTCAGTACCGGTTTACACGCACAACGAGCATTCCGGCGGACCACTTCCGTCCCATTCTGCCCCATACAGAAGATAAAAGTAGTACACTTTACCTGAATCCGGGTTTGAGGCTTCCATTGAGTCGTATTCCGGGCGTTCGTGCCTCCACCGAATCCGCTATCGTTCTGGGGCCCGCTCCTAAATCGATTCTATTACGGGACAGAGGGGCAGCTCTCAAAGGGTATTTCTGTACTATAGGTAGTGTAGGTTTCACTTTCACTTTCAAGAAGGCGAGCTGAAAGAGCGGATTCCAAAACCCCATTCCGCCCCCACCTCGTTTCCGGTTACCTGGGTTTCTGAGGCTTCCTCTACCCGAATCTCTGTTCCCGCCGCTGAACTGCTCTTAGAGATAGGCTTACCATGTTCCATCAATCGCACCTCCTATGCCGATTTAGGCGGACCGTGCTCCACCCCGGTGATCACTCTATCGGTTCCGACGTGCCAAGAGGCCAGAGGCGAATCCGTTCACGGTCCTAGTAACACCCTGGATGGATCCTCTCTAGTACATGTTTGACTGGGCTTACACACATTCGCTTTCGTACGCTGTCCCCCCTCCGCTCACCCGTTATGCGACTATCACGTAATCGCTCCAGGCTTCAAGCCAAGTCTCTTTGGACAGAATCTGCTAGATAAGTCGGGTCAGGCAGAACCGTTGTTGCCTGTAGGGCACTTCCCCCCAGAATGCTTTTATCTCTGTCTTCATGTCGCACGACCTCTTAACATGACACCACTGAATCCCCAATCCTTGGCTTTCAGTGCAGTGACAGTACCAATATCCACTAATCGTTGTTTCCAGATACGGTTGCCGGTTGACATCTCTTCTAATTCGTCGATACGAGACGCAAATTGTGTTGTAAAGGAATCAATATCTCGACATAAGCCAATAGGAAGATCTTGTGCCACTCCACCCGGTCGTATGAAACTGGCATGCATCCTGGCTCCCGATACTCTTTCATAGAATTCCAACAATTTCTCCCGCTCCTCAAACGCCCAAAGGAACGGAGTTGATGCTCCCACATCCATTGCATGAGTTGTTAAAGAAAGTGAATGATTTGAAATTCTAGTAATTTCGCGGAATAACACTCGTATATATTGAGCTCGTAAGGGTACCTCGCAATTCAAGAGTATCTCTACGGCTGAAGAATGAGCGTGTTCTTGGGCCATCGTAGAAACATAGATAGGGTCACGGAACGCAGAACTCTATTCTTACAAGTTCACTTGAATCACACTGCTTAGTGCTCTCTGAACCGTGCAATAAGGGTGTCCATAACACGGCTCTCCCACTTGAGTTACCTTATGGTATCATTATAAATGGCAGAAGCATAACGCGTAACACAGCAGAGCAGGTCGGGTCGCCTTTGGAAGCCCGGTAACCCGTATCGTGCCCGCTCTACCTCTGTTCTGTATTGTACTTTTCATTACTCTCTGAAAAGAGGTCTCTCACAAAGGTGGCTCTTGCCCTCATACAAGATGGGAGCCAGTCTAACCATGAAACCGAAAGAAAGAAGAGCACGTAGTCGGCGTTCCGCCTTGCAGCTTCGTCTTTTACGCCCGGCCCCTTGGGACGACCCACCAAATTCTCCATGTGTACTCTCCATATGCTTCCCATATGTATGTGTACTCTCCATATGTGACCTCCTTCCCGAACACTGTCCTTGCGTTCCTATCCGGTGCTCACTCCACTAGCAGAATGGTACCACGAGCCCTCTGTCCCACACATCTTCGATGAAAAGTGTAGTTCACCGGTTCCACCGAATGCGTCTCTTAGTGGTGCAGTGATGCGTCGCCATAGATCGACTTCTCCTTCACTCGCTTTAGATCTCCGATACACTTTTGTGCTGGAAGAAAACCCTAGTCCGGCCGATCCTTCCCTATGAGTAGTGCATTCACGCCGTTTGACTGCCACTCTCTACGCTGCTGGTCGTTCTGTTGACATGCTGTTGTCGTCGCCATCTTCCATATGTCACTTAGTCATCTCTTCCCCTGCTAGGAGAGCACCTCTCTAACGAGTCCCGTACAGACACGGCCTTCATTCAGTGACTCCGCGATCGCCCTCTGAACGATCAGAATAAGGTAAAGCTTGAAGAAATGTTTTGTACTCTATTAATTTCTCAGTCCCTCTAGTCGGGTGGGCGGTATGGCCCCCCTCCGAACCGTACGTGCGGGTATCCCCGCATGCGGCTCACGCCATTCATAATAATGGTAAATCAAGAACTTCTCGAAACGCAAAGGAGACTGCTCGACTGAAGCGAATGCGCTTGTTGGCCAAGCTCTTTGCTAAACCGACAGTCCGAAAAGAGAGAATTCTGACTCAATATCCTCTTTTCTTACACATCTGATTTCAGAATTCCTGCCTTTGCCGTCAAATGACCCGTACTTTCTTTCCGAAGTCCTTCCTTGATTGATGCTCCCCCGCGGCGCTACCAAGCTTCGCCTTATTCTTTCGTGTTCGCCATAAGGTCTCTGAATCCAGTAGTTCCATCCTACCCTAAAAAGCCTATTCTTGTGTTGTTGTCGTCCCTCCACTCTGTTTATCGCCTGCGGAATCCAACCCTACCCTTTCGTGGAATGATACAGCTGGTTTCGGGAGCCTCGTTCCACTTCCGATTGGTTAGGTGCAGCAGGTGGTGATGATCACCCCGGGGTATTTGTTGTTCCGCCCTTGACAGGCACTCCAGGACCCGCCAACACTCGTACCCGGGTATAGCGTGTGGATAACGAGGCCACCTTCACAACCTTTTCCCTTCTGTCCCCTCTTTCAGTGTTGTACAGTAGAGTAGTCTTATCTCGTTAAGCGCTACGGAATGGGTTAGAGTGGGGCGCAGAGCGGCAGCATCAAGCCTACTCGGTAAGCTTCTCGTTCCGAACTGGAGTGATCCAATATGTGGTTCCGCACGTTCCACCACTTCTCCTTGCATTTCCAATACTGAGCGTGACACACCATGAGCAGCTGGATGTTGAGGTCCGGAATTCGAAGTTACATTATGCTGGATCCCGTTCCCAGTCATGGAAGCACATCCTTAAGAAAGAGATTACCCCCGATAGCATGTTGTACAGTACCACCGGGCCAAGCATCTGTATTTCGCACCTTTCTCAGGTCATCTCTCCTCTCTTGATGGGTGGGCAGCGAAGGCCTGTCCTTCATTCATTGCTGGGGCTATCGAAGAAGAGAGCTCTTTCCCCTATCTGGTTTCCCACGGGCAGCTCGCAACCCAATAAGAGTTACCTTCGAGTTTCTATTGAAGAGTTACCTTGCAGACTCCATTCAATCATTCATGCATTCGGCGGGGCGGTCTGAAAGCGTAATCGTACAGTACCTTCTCCGCGCATTCTCCATCGGCAGGCTTGTATCTTAACTTCCGGCCCATTCTGTGCTTCCATTTTCTGTTACCGGTGCTTTCCGCACTCAACGTAACCTAGCGGAATACGGCATTCTGCTTTTATAGACACCTCTGGTCAGACCCATGACAGAATCTGTTGTGTACTCGCTTAGCGGAAGGTCCACCTCCAATAGCGTGCGTAGAACAGATAGATACGCCCACGGGATATTCCGGGTGTTTTGTTGTCTCGCTTTCGAGTTGCCCATAGGCTGGTGATGTATCGTACTCTGTTCCGAGTCCCATCTCCGTTGTCTGTTGAAGAACAGATCCCTTCCCCCCTTGCAAGAATGCGGCACTCTCCCGTCCCGCTTAAGGTACTATGGACCCTCTGACTCCAAAGCCTTCCAAGCCCGGTCTCGCCGGTGTTGCCTGTATCGTGCTGTGCCTCGAGATGGCCTGTCTCTGTCCTCTAGGCACCAGAAGCAGAGTGCGTGTTACGCTTTCGTAGCGACGTTGGGGGAGGTGGACACACCATCCAGTATTGCCTTGCTTCGCCCAAAGGCCTCATCTCTAAGAAAAGCCCGGAAGGCGTCCCTCTCCACTCTGTTCCGTTCCGTTCCCTCGGTGACATGCTATGTTTCCCTAAGACAACCGGGTGAGTCCCATGCGTTGGAGGTCAATCCCTACAGGTTACCTGAGGCCGCCCTACCTAAACCAATCAGCATATCGGTCCCTAAGCCTTGCTTTACAACAGGCTCGGCTGCAAAACCGTACTTGGAGCTTCCGCCTCATACGGCTCCTCTAGGGATTTGTTAAGGTTGTAGTACACAGTGTCCTGTTTCGCTTCCCGGATTGGAATGGTTTGGGCGCGTAGACACTCCCCTAAACACCCATGACGAGAGAGACATACCTCTGTGAGCATCCACGATGCCAATGGATGGACCTTTCCCTCTCTGGATCCGCGGAGCCTCTTAAGAAGAGCATTCCAATCTCTGCCGTGGGACTCTCCGGTTGCTATGCTGTCATTGCGGCTAGACCCGATCGGCGAGTTATGGGTTCTCCGGCCGTACAATCATACGCGATACGGCAACGGCATCAGTCTCTGCGCATCCAAAACACGTAAGTGGAAATACAGAGCTCTTGTTTCCGCTTCCGCTTCCGGTTACTCATAGCGGAGAGTCTACACGTTTGGGTTTCGGGGCAGCGAATAGAGTGCACTTCCACCCATATCTCGCGTCACGTACTAGGGTGGTGCTACCTACTCTGTCTTCCAGGCAATAAGAGTGGGGTGGTATACGCGCAAGCACACACACACACACCCGTTCACCCACTCCGAATACAAGACTCGTAGGGTAGGGACCATCCACTCCGGAGATTTCACTTCGTAATCCCAAGTCAATTCTTTTTTGAGTCAATACACACATACAGGTGTTGGGTCCTATTCAGTCCGGATCGAATCGCCTAGCCTTCGCTCTATACTTCTCTCTTCGATCTCTGTTGAAAGACAGCATTGTTACCTACCTGACTAAAGCCAGTGTTCCGTAATCCCAAGCTCCGGACATCTAGCTCCAGACACCGAATTGTGTGTGCCCGATGGGTCTATACTTCTGTATTTGATCTGTATGAAAGACAGCATTGTTTTGTAGCTCTACGTACCCCGCGAGCGTCCAACACTGCTTTCGGCGGAATTGCTAAGAGAATCTCCAGTGGTTTGCTGTGCTGTGCTCTCAAAATGTGCCTTGGAGATCCGCTCTATTATGATTTTCCGGGTGGGACTGTCATGGCTTGAAGAGTAACTGCATTGGACCGACCATATCTGAAAGTCTGTCTCGGTATCGCCCGGTACAACTCTTGAACTGCGGAGGTTGCAAGCACAGCGGCAACACAACAAGAGCTAGATGCCGGAACCTCTAGTACTAGTGCTTTCTCTTCTAGAAAAACAAGAGACTGACTATAGTAGCAGTCATACGCCGGTGCTCAAGAGCTACTCTTTCTCTCAATGAAATCCATATGCTTTTTCTTTCTGACTCCCGATTCCATTTCATAGGCTCCGCTGTCAGAATAGGCTCCGCTGCATAGTCTCGTACGTTCACCCACTCCGGATACAAGTACCGTCCATTCCCATACGGTTTCCCCCAGCCGTATCACCCGAAGCCTTCCCCAAAGCTCCGGTAGTACACCTGTCATGCTGTTACACCGTATTCCGGGCACACTCAACAATGTGAAAGAACACGCTAATTACACATGAAATGGTAACTGAAAGCTACTTGACACATTACATGGTAACAGAAAGCTCAGTAATGACACATGACATGGTAACTGAAGAGCCCGGAGCGTAACCCGGAGAAATCGCTACCCTGTTTCCAGTACTGTCCAGTATGCTACTGTCCTGTCCTTTCCAGTACTGTCCTGTATGCTACTGTCCAGTCCAGATACCGAGCCTTTCTCTCGTTAAGTGCTTTCAGTCTTGTTACGGCCGGCAATGCTTTCAGAGCTCTTGTGTCTGTACTCTTTTCATTTCACGAAAGGGTAGGACATCCAACAACCATACCGGACCAATGGCTCGACCCAATCCCATTGTTGGCACTACTAGGCCTACTCAACAACACACATTTATATCATAACTTTTCCGGATCGGTAACAGGATGCTTAAAACTCTCTGTTGGGAGATACTCGTTTTACCAGTACCGTTGAAGTTACAAATTCCGATTGGGTAATTTCGGACACTTTACTATAAGAGAGTTGGGTGGGGTTACACCTTATTATGCTCTTAAACGATACGCAATAGGTGCTGCTCCGAACACTCTCCATTCTCTATTTCGGGAAAAACACCATACGAATCTCATGGGGAAAGAACTCAATTAGGATTCTCTTTCGAACTGTATTCTCTGGAATCGACAGAGGGTTGAAAAAAGTAGATTAGGTCTTTCGGCCCTTCGGAAAACTTTCTGCTTCGCGTTCCAGAATCGATTACTCTACTGCGTAGGCTTCCTTCCGGTCCGAGCTTTCTCCTAGAGTAGCATCCAACTCGGATGTCGAAAAGCATATGGATTTCACAAGTGAAAGCGTGTTTGTCTCCTAAGGGAAAAGGCTGTATATTGTTTTCTATGGGAGCCGTATTTGCTTGAAAAGAAGAGAGTGTTGGGGTTCTCCCGCGGGAGTAAAAGAAACAGGTACGTTATTACTGTTGTTTTAGAATTGTTAATTAAGTAATGCTCTTCCGAGTTGCCTTAAAAAGAGAGAGCTCCGCCTGGATCCGGATAGAGTTACTCCCCCTGAAAAGAAGCTAGGGTCGTAGTAGGTGTATGAACTAGCAGCAATTCCGCCGAAAGCAGTGTTGAGTGAAACCACTCTTTAATCAATCTCTCCACAAAAGAGACTTTATCGACTTGCCGACTTCCCCGACTCTAAACAGGGCAGCACCACTACACTCTATGAAAGAGCGATGCCAACAGGTTCCACTTGTAGCTCTAGTAGAGCATTTCATAACTTTAATTAAGCAGAATTGGGAGCGGTGAAAGAGACCGGTAAGGTTTTCCATCCTACGTGTCCAACAAAAAGAGATGGGTAACTCTACAATAGATACGCAATCCGCCGGTGAAGCCCATTTATTAGAACTTTCCTCTTTCATTACTCTGTTTTAAAGAAGAGAATAAAACAACTCTTTTGAGAACCGCCCGGGCCCAGCAAAGGAAGAACTGCTCTATCGGAAACGAAACACTGTGGAATCAACACTGAACTGAAAGTGATGCTAACCAGCAGCTCAATACGCCCGGAGCCCCACCTTTTCTGTATTTCGGAGTTAAACAAGAGATACTATAAGATGCTTGACAGCTGCGTTTTCTTCAGGAGCGTGACCGCGCATTGCCATTGCTACCTCTTCGGTCGGAAAGTTTGTGATTCTCTTTCAGTTGTCTGTCGTGTCCTATAGTTATCTGTCTGAGTTGGGGGCGGGCCGGAAGTGAAGGTTGTTTCTCCAATAGAGCTAGATGCCGAGTGAAATAGAGAATGGAGAGTGTTCGGAAAGAGGTAACTGGAGTCGATAGCAGCAGAGTAAGACTGGTCTGAGAATAATGGTTCTTACACGGAATAAGAAAGACTTTCGCGGCGGATTCCTTTGTGTGCTCTTTCAGGTCAGAAAAGGGGGAGCCGCACTCTACTCGGTTTCGAAAAGAGAGAACTTCACTTGAAAGATGCGCATTTTCTCTAGTCTGCTAGCTCTACTATAACTTCAATGAACAAGAAAGCATTCTCCACTTTAAGGATTGGGTTGATAACTCTTTTCCGAATCGAATAACACTCTCCATTCTCTATAGAAGTGCTATTTTATGGAGAGCTATCGCATGCTTCTTTCCCGGTTTCGGCAGTGATACAGGTACAAAGAGTGACTGAAACGACGAATAGAGAGCTCTCTTGCTCGTCGCGAAACGCTACCTCTCACAAATACCTCTTTTTCATATCACTTCCAGAAAGAGAACGCCCAATCTCATTAAGTAAGCGCTTCCACAATCCTTGTGTTATAAAAGAAACTCGTTTTGCTCCGTGCTCCGTACTTGGTGTATCGAATCATCACTCCGGTCTCCCAACACAACAGAGGTCTCTAATAATACTCTGGGAAGGCCTTACTCTCCGGCAACTCTATAGATTCTCTCCCCTATGGATTTGTTGTGTGTGACTCCTATGATAGTCAATGAAGTGTGCTTCCAACGAAAAGACAGAGAGCAATCGCGAATCGAGCTGAAAGAGCTTTCTCGCGCTGACATCAATCGAAACCCATCTGCTAGAGTCGTCAATTCCATCTGCTAGTAAAAACCCTAAGAGAATACTTGTTGGAACGCTGGGAGATCCTTTGTGTGCTCTTTCAGGTCAGAAAAGGGGGAGCCGCACTACAAGATATATGAGATTGGGGTTTGGAATAGGACATCAAAAGCGAAACAACAGAAGATACGCGGGGAGGGGCTTTGAAGACACATAGACAAGACAGCAGGGTGCCGGGAGTATTATACTTTCTGACTCTTATGAAACGAGAACCTATGGGGGGAAAAAGGGCTTTCCACGACTCCAATTCCGAAGTGAAGAGAGCTAGGACGGTTTGCTGCAAGAGAAGATAGCGCTTTGCTGTCCGGAACAAAAAGAGTGGTATGGAAAGAGCTGGGGCGGGCGTAAACGTGCAAGTAGCAGGTATAAGAGCCCTGAAAACGGAACGGAAAGTTTCTTATATGGACCTATTCAATCAGATATGGAATGGAAAATCCGCCGAAGGCTGCAGTGTTGAAAATCCACTTGTCCGATTTCTGCTGTCCAAAAGAGGAGAGAGATCTGATAAGGTCATATTATAGGTTGTGTTCTCTTGCTGCTGGGGCAAAACACATGATGCAAAACAACCCTGGGGGGGCGGGCACTCTCAGATATAGGGTATTACAGTGATGCCGGAACAGTTTCAACTCAACAACACTTGACTTGCTCTTTCATGCATAAGAAACAACAGACAACGGCCGGACCGGAAGTGGAGAGTGCTTCTCTGAACACGTTTCCGATCTCTGCCACAACAGACCGGGTAGCGCAGCTTGGCAAAGAGAGTTGTGCTCCGCTCTATAGAGAAACACCCAATGAGCAAAGAAGCGCGTAAGCCAATTCTGCTTCACATCCGGGGAAGTGTTCAAGTCTAGCATCCCGTGTACAACCCAAGACTCTTATGGGCAGCGGGACAAGACAGAGTTACCCAGCAGAGATTCGGTCGTCGGAGAGAGTTGCTTACGCTTCCATTCCAGTATCGCATCCGAGTCGTTATCGTATAGATGCTCTTATCGAATAAGTCAGTCGTTGCTGTCAGGTAACAGAGCATACAGACTTTCCCGTTCGCAGCCGAAACCATTTTCTGTGTTGGGAGAGCGAGTACGCGCACAACAACATCTCTCAATGATACACTCTGTTTGTCTGGTGGAGTATACACAGACACCACTGGTTTGAGCCCGGCCCGGAAGTGGAGAGTGAAAGCACCCGATCTCCAGCCCAGCACAAGTGTCTTACCCCGGGTGCTGTTGTACACTCTAGACTCTAGTCAAGTGAGCAACAGACAGACACATGTATCACGCGAAGCCAGCAGTACCTGATCGAACGCGAAATAGAGTGCTCACCGGGTGAAGCAGAGCCGCGATTCACTGCTTTTTCTTTAGGTGTCATTCTTGGAGAATGTCTTGTGTCCAAGTACCCAACTCTCTCTCTCTCTTGAGCAATAGCTGCACAAACAGTGTCATTGCTAGCTCGGCTCAACACACAACACTTCCCCGGATGTATGACCTCGCTCCGCGTATAGTGTGCCACTCTCGGAATGCATGCTGGTTGTACACTCTCCACTTCCGGAGATACTCTCGTACCGAACTCTACTCTGTCTTGTACAAGACACACATTTCAGTTCGAAAGCAGACACTCCAGTAACTATGCATCACATCCAGATAGCATAGACACATACCAGGCAGAACAGTCAGTAGATCTGCACCACGGGTCCGGCAGATCGATTACTTAAGCTTTCAGTCTGCTTTTCGGTGTCTATGTAACACGCAACTGGTCCGATAGGCCTACGCGAGAGTAGAGTGCTCTCTTATTATGGCTAGGCAGGCAAGCCAGCAATCCGTGTTTCGTAAGACTCTCTTGGTATCTTGTTGCATATCTATGCCAACTCTCTGATTCTCGCCTATCGGAGTATCTCTCTAGGCGATTGGATGGTTGTACCACTCTCGGACTCGGACTCGGACCCGGATGTGTCACTCTCTTTGCTAAAGACTTTCAGACAGTGTAGTCAGTCCTTGGATCTCTGCTTTCTGTGTTGGTTACCATCTGCATCCCGTACCGTTTTATAGATGGGGTTTTTACTCTTGCATCAAGTATAGTGTTGATTGTGCTAGCTCTATACACTCTGGGTGGGGGGTTGGGCACGCTACATATGCTGTTTCGGACCGTGGGCATGGCAGCGATGCAGTTGGCTTACCTCACCACCACTAGACTGAAACGCAGAGAGTGCACTGTTCGAGTCGCCCAGCAGGCCAAGGCACACGATACGCGGAGCGAGGTGCATACGTGTTTCAACCGGTAGTACCGGACATGCAGTTGTCCTATGTCCAATGATTGGGTCTGCCACTCCCGATGCCTACCTAGTCGGTCGGTCGGTCGGTTTGCTTCGATAACGTTACGGGATAGACTCTCTTTCGGTGCGGCTCTCTATCGTTCCGGCCGGGGAGAGAGATTGTGTACCATCTATCACACGGTACGGGATGCGGATGGTAACTAACGTAAGAATACCGAGAATAGTCTCTTAAGAGAGAGACACTCAACAAAGAGTCTGTGTGCCGGCCCGGCAATGCTTTGAGAGCTCTGGTGTATCTCGCTGACCACTCTCTGGAATCTCTAGTCGGAGTATACCCGGCCGGGGATGGATGTAGACTCTCTGGTTCGCTGTCGCTTCTGTGTCTGGCATCGACTTTCCCGTGGGTCTGTATATGGTCTGGTAGTGTACTCTCTTATCGGAATTACCGATACCTGTTGCTGGAGAATCGGAAGTGCAGGGATGCTCTTTTCGGACTCGTGAAAGCGGAAGAAGCAACTGCATCAGTGCCTAAACACGCTGGCTTTTCACAACAGATAAGACTCAAACCTGTGGAATTGGGGAACCGTAGCACCGGTAACAGAATGGGTCGCCTCCGATGTTGTCACCGGCCGGAAGAGATGTCTTTGCTCCGCTTGCTGGGGTCAGAGTGTCTCTTAATAGCAGCATTGGGTGCCCCGAAAAGTACACAACTGGGAAACCGGGGGGAGGTTTGTTGGTCTCTTATAGAGATACATGGGGTAGCTATGGATGAGAGACGTGACAGACTCTGTCATAGATAGGCATGTACACTCGAAGGGGAAGCTCCGAAAGAAGCACAGAAAGTGAACGAGAGTACAGTACAGGCAGCACTTGGGATGTGATACAGTATCACAGAAGAGATCGAGGGTACGGAACGCTTAAGAGATCGGACGCTTTGATACCCTCCAGTGGACTCTGACAGTACAGTCTGCCGGGAAGACTCTTAGTGTAGTGAAAGTTGGAGCGGGAAAGGCATAGATATACTATACTCTGGGTGCTGGCGTGTGCGATTGGATCGTATGGCTGCTGGCAACAACAGATGCTTTAGGACCTCTCCAAAGTGCACTCTGTATACCGAAAGGATGTGTTTCCACTGTTTGCGCTCCCCGCAACCTCTCTTGTTTTTCAGTGAGTTAGAGAGAAAGAAGAAAAAGCACTTGTGGTGGGCGTTGCTTACCAACAAGGCATACACTTCTGACATGGCTGCTTGCTGCTCGAGTCCAACAAAAGAAGGCTCTCTCTTTTCTCTTGTTGTTAAAAGAAAGACGCTACTATAGAAAGCAAAGGTACTGTGTTGCTATTCTCCTACGGGATAGACACATCCTCTTAGAAGAGCTCTATTTGTGTTGCGCGAAAGACGAGAAGAGAGCTTTATACGGGAGAAATGGGTAGATGCACATTGTTGCGGGACCGGTTTTATAGGATGTCTCCACCGGCCGGCTGGATTCCTGATCAATACCACTTTATAAGAGGACCCAACACCAAAAGACCACCCAGATACGCATAGTGATTCGCTCTTTTGAGCACCCTTTTTATGAAAACCTTTGTTGGGGGCTTCCGCCTTTCCATAAGAGCATTGGATTGCCTGAATCACGAGTCTTATATACTGTGTTACGCTCGCCTAATATTGATAAAAAGTCAAGAGAACAATTTCACATGGAAATAAAGACAGCTTTTCTTGTCATAAAGGAAAGGCATGAATTGCGCAAGAAGTTCTTTTGGTTAAAACGCCGTGCGACTCGGAGGACAACTAAAACTCTCTTCTTTTATGTGTTGAAAAGCTATAATAAAAAGAGATTACTGGACCTACCCCACCATGCCTCTGGACTTTGGGTATGCAGCGTGGGACACACACGGAAAAAAAGTGTATGATACAAACAGGTAGTAAGAAGTAGACACTATAGGAGTGGCGGAAAACTCTAGAGATCAACGCGAGTGAACTGTGCTGTTTCGCTTCGTAAAACCTATAGACTCTACTCTTCTTTAGTAATAGTGCTTGTTTTGCGGACCCTGTTTCAACTCATAGTGATCTGGGACACGATGGGAGTTTGCGTGCCTCGGTAGAAAGATCACCGGAGTATAGCACAAGATCGCCTTTGCTTTCAGAGCTATTTTGGACCTGTTAACAAGGTAAACCCAATGAAACCAACACAACGATTAGGTCATTGGGCAGAAGACGATCCAAAAAGCGAACACCTATAAGAGAGTCCCGGCCGGCCGTAAAGCGTTTTCACTTGTGTTGCGTATCTATATTATATGTGTGTATATACATGGAAGACTGGGATGCTTTCTTTCCGCTCACGAGAAACAGCAAAAGTAGACTCTGTAAAGTATGAACACTAGTAGCTCTTCCAAACAGGGGAGGGGGTCCTGGCTCCAGCATCGGGTGACACATAGGCGACAGACACAGGGTAGCTTGCTTCCAAGGGAAGGGTATTTGGAAACAGAGAGCTTTCCGGTGCGTGCGGACTTGGGTAGTGTTGGGCGCGACTACTGTATCCGCTTCCATTCGTATTCTTTAATAGAGCTTGAAAAAGAGCGAAGCAATACCAACAAGCTAGAACTACTCTATACATTACGGGTTACCGAACCACTTTGAGCCGTATGCGGGGGGAACTCGCACGTGCGGTTCTGGCCGGGGGGGAAAGGATAACCCACCCAATAGCGTATCTTGGGAGCTCAATATGAAATACGCTTTTTTTTCAATACCCGTTCGGAACAGGTAACACTCAAGAGATTGCTTCGAAGTAAGATCCCTTTTGAATACATACTCTTCCTCCGGCATGGTACATGAGCTCCAGTAAGTCGGTAAATGCCCGACAGCTGCTACACAGTTTCCAAGACAGAGTGCTTTTAGAGTCTCAAGCTCAAGGGGTAAAAGGTAATACGAGGTGTATGAGATTTCGGCTTTTCGTATGGCTGAAAACATGTCTTTGAGTCTCTTTCTCATGGATGGTTGTAGTGTATTATCCTCGGGAGCGTTAGCTGCATTCCGGAAAAGATACAGTCGTACAACAGTTCATAAGAGCCCTTCCAAAAGGTACTCCCGCGCTCCCAACACACCTTTCTCGTTACTTTTTACAAACAAGAAGAATGTTGTAACCAACGAAACTCTTGAAAGCCGCCAATGGTAAGACAAGGTGTTTCCGCCGCGGTGACTAAAGAAGTGTATTGCGTGGGAAAAACGAAATGTTTTCACTTAATGTTGTATTATCGAAAGCACCCATACCTTAAGAGTACAGCACAAATACATGGGTAGCACGTCCAATAACACTTGAAAGAGAAATCCAATTATGAGTCCAAACGGAGGGTAAAGAATCATAAATAAAGAACGTAATCGAAAACCACCGAAGCAAAGACACTAGCTCCTGGAAAATGAGTCCGCCGAAAGCACCTTTGCAACAGAGCATCTAAAACCACCGAAGCAAAGAGAAGCTCGGTATCGAGAGTGTAGTTCGGGAAACCCAAGCCAAGAGTGTGCAGCGAAACACTAGTGGTACGGAAAGCTCTAAGAGGATGTGTCACTTTGCTTTTTGGAAGTGTATCAACAAATCGTGTAGACTCGAATGAGACAGTGTTACTGGCCGCTCAAGTTTACCTTTCAATCCAAAAGAAAACGGAACGGAAAGCTCTTCTTTGGCTGCATGGTACGCTAAATTCGGGAGCTATCTCTACTATGGGGGTGTCGCTCTACGACTACTAAGAGACTTAAAGGGGAAATGTGTTACTGGGAGGTTTTCAGAGGAAGCACACTGTAAGAAACAGAGAATCTATAGCTCGATTACAATAGCACTTTCGGAAAGGGTATGCAGCTTTCTATGAGGCGAAGCACACTGTCTGTTTCCAAGTTCATGTGTAATAGTACAGCGGGTGTTTCCACACATACCTTTTTGGACGTGGTCAATTTACTGAATGCATATGACTGACCGCCTAAAGTGTGCTTTAAGAAAAGGGAGGGGGCCGCGATACCTTGACTTCTTGTTTACGCTTCTGGGTGGCTCCTCAAAGAATAGAATGTAATACACATCTTTACACAGAGTCTAGGTGTTTTGGAATGCTTTCGAAAGTGGTGTTTGAATCCAGTGAAGGCAGGCAGCTCTACTCTCAGCGTTCACCCAAAAGGAAAGGACTGTTGTCTCCCTACGCGCCGAAAAGCAGACAGTTTTAGGAAGGGAAAG